>CM053804.1:2815883-3231830 GCA_028671895.1 Oenanthe sinensis
GAATGGTTTCATTTCGTTTATGACAGACTTTTATGTGCCATTGATGTGTCCAAATTTTAGTGCTTATAATCTTCAACAATCGACTAGCTTAAAATAATATATTATTTCAAACTACTTATATGATAAAGTTTTTTAATAATAACAAAATCAGGATTTAAGAAATCTGAGAACTGTAGTAGTAACAGATGCGTTATGAATAAGCCAAATGTATCCATTACATCAAAACTGTTCCTTGTAATCTCTTACTTGACTAAAGTAATGATTGAACCGCAAGTACAGGCCCTGACCCCTGAACTTTAAGAGCTGAAGCTTGAGATTTACTAGTCTGAGCTGGGCATCTACCCCTCCGCACACTCTAAGGGAGTAATCTTTCTGAATTGAAGATTCTTCGTAGAGCTTAATGTTGGCTAATATCAAGGAAAATCAATCTCAAATTTTATAAGAATTTAGTTGGCTCATGAGGGTAGGGACCTTCCACAGGATCTCAACAACTAAAAATGTCAAGATCTAGTTACAAAATCATAACAAAAAGTATCAATCAAAATGTTGTAAGGCTTACCTAACAAATATAAGGGCCTTCATGGGTATGAGATGTCCAGACCACAAACTCTGTTTTGAAAGACTGAGATTAGTTAATTCATTCAAGAATTTGCATTTTAATATGTATTTGAACTTTAAACTTACCGCAGACGTTATATGGTTTGAAATGTGTTATTAATTTAAACACAGAGTGTCATGGTCTCGTGGGGATACCTGTGCTATACTTGTTTGAATATTACGTTTATGTGTCTTCTATAAGTTGTACTTTCAATTGTTAGGTCCTCGGGAAAGGCTGAAGAAATTGTCATCTGAAGCTGGCAACAAGGTTTGTGCAGATTGTGGGACACCGGATCCAAAATGGGTGTAAGTATCTCGTATCAGTATTAGCTGCAATTTATCAACTTATAGTTATACTCAAAAGTGAGAGGAATTAGAATTGTATAAGCATAATTTGTTGTCTTTTACTTTTTCTCTCTTCTTCTACATGCATTTTACGAAGGGGAAAAGGGTAATTAATTATTATGATTTATGAATTATGAATTAGTTATTGTAACCATAGATCACTGTCATATTACTTTTACAGCGTAAGAAAATGAAATGATAAAGTATTATATAAATACCTGTTGCAGGATTGTATTTTTCCTGTGAAAAAATTCCTCCTGCAACATTTCACTAAACATACATTATTACATTTTTCTACTCTGTATTTTATGCATTTGTAGTACATTCATGTTGGAGTTGGTTTATGAATATTGCCTTGTCATGATAATCTAATTTTCTGATAACCAGATCTTCAAATATAGGAGCATTTATATGTATCAAGTGCTCTGGAGTACACAGAAGCCTGGGAGTGCATATATCAAAGGTTTAATTTCTTACAATTACTGATCATCATGCCTAATGTCCAAAGTTCTGAATCAATAATATCCTTGAAATTTACTGTATTTTTGTTTTTTTGCTAAATAAAATTTACTGTATTTTAACAACTAGAATTCAATTTCAGGTGGTACCATCTCAACACTAGTGTTCTAGAAAGTCCAGAAGTGAAGAAATGACTGAAGGGACATCAATTACCTAAGCATTCTAATATAATATTTTTTTAAAAAATATATATAATAGTTCATTCTGTATTAAAATATGATTAATTCAGTATATAATAGTATCTACTCATAGTACCAAGAATAAAAATTTAAGAAACTATAAATATGAATTTATACCTTGAATTAATGAGGGTGCATTAGAATTAATCATACACTGAGTCCTGCTTTGACAAATTATACATGTTTCTGGATAAAATTTGGCTTATGCGCCTCTTCTTTGTTAAATATTACAGTAGAAGGACATAACTTTAGATGACCATGTTTATTTTACAGGTTTTATCGATAACACTAGATGAATGGACGAATAAGGAAGTTGATGCTTTGGAGGCGTTAGGGGGCAATACAACAGTAAACTTCAAGTATGAAGGTTCCATCCCGGACAACTTCAAAAAACCAAAGCCAGATTCTTCTATAGAGGAGCGAGCTGATTTCATAAGGTAATAGAAGTAGAAATCTTTCTGTTAACATGTTCAAATGTCTTACTGCATTGAATAAATTATGTTAGGAGGAAGTACGAGCTGCAGCAGTTTATGAAAGCCGACGAACTGATTTCCTGCCCCTTTCCGCATCCATCAGCATCAACTTCGACTTTTAGTAGTTCTGATTCAGAAGAGAAGAAAAAATTAGAGAAGAATGGTAGCAACAAAAGTCAAAGTCGCGGTAATACCTTTCGCTATAGTTGGAGAAAGTCCGAAAGCAAGACTACTAAGAAGTGCAATTCCATGGTAATGATATTTCCTTTCCATTCTAGACTGGGCTCTCTTCACATATGCTACACAAAAAGTAATCAGTCAGAATGTTAAAAGGAATGTATGCATGGTTACTAATTATATTTTCAGCAAAAGAACTTATGATTTCTTCTCACTACAACTTTATGACAAGCTTGATGTGCTCCACATACTGATGAAACACCCATCTGTGATCTATATTACCTAAAATTTAAAAAACGCTTCTTGTTCATTTAGATAAGTTGCACCTTAATGAGAGCAAACTTTAGGTGCATACACCATAATCCACTCATGACCCCTATTTTTTTAATGGTCAATTGCAGAAATTTAAATATTCAAATACTCATGTCTTCATGATGGCTCATGTTACGGAGAGAGGAGTAATATCACTAGCTATCTTATATTTTATCTTAATGCATTCCGTACACTTTGCAGGTCGGCATGGTTGAATTTGTAGGACTAATAAAGGTGAAAACGGTGAAAGGCAGCAATCTAGCAGTCCGAGATATGAGGACTAGTGATCCCTACATCATACTTTCACTTGGAAGCCAAGTAAGCTTTCTTGTGATGATTATATCATTTCTTGATTCAAAAGGGCTGAATAAAATAGATTAACCGTGAGTGATGAATTTTCTTATGAGTATCTTGTAGTCGGTGAAGACATGTCCCATTAAGAACAGTTTGAATCCTGTGTGGAAGGATATGCTTATGTTGTCAATTCCGGATGACATTCCTCCTCTAAAACTGGTAAGCCTGTTTTGCCGGGGGAAATGCATTGGTACAGGTCTTGTGATTTGTGAATATAAAAGATAGCTTTGTGAACACTGCAAACATTAATGTTACATGCATTTCATGTTGGTTGCCTTGTTTAGATATATCTGGTGACTAACTGACTACTACTCCTTTCTTATATGTTGTTCACTATCATCATATGTGCTACCATATAATACTGAATACACATGTAATTATTTATATACACTAATACACTGTTATGCAAGTAGTGTTCTAAATCTAGCTATGGATTCCATATTGTAAAGATGCTATAACATACCTCACTACAAGAAAACTTGAAATTGGCAACGGCATATCTTCGTTGAAATATTATCGTTGTGATATTTTTAAGGTCCCTATTCTCATTTGATATCAAATCATTCTGCAGCACGTATACGACAAGGACACATTCACAACTGATGATTATATGGGAGAAGCTGAGATTGACATTCAACCATTAGTCGCTGCTGCCAAAGCAGCCGACACATGTAAATATGGAGAGTCAATGCAGCTAGGAAAGCTGATTGCTAGCAAAGAAAATACGCTAATATCTGATGGTATCATCAGTCTAGTTGATGGGAGTGTGAGACAGCAGCTTATTCTCGAACTGCAAAACGTTGAAACAGGAGTGCTAGAGGTTGAACTTGAATGTCTTCCTCTAATGCAATAACAAGTTGAAAGAAGATTGGGATAAAATAATTTACATGTGACCTGTAAATGTGAAACCCTTTTCTGCTTAGCAGAAGACTAATCACAGAGAGAAATTTGTGGGAACAATGCATACGCTTTGCATTTAAACAACTAAATAAGTTTCTGGTCAATATGGTTTTGTGGCGTTTTATTATTCCATATGTTGAGTACAAGTTATTGATCAAGTCCTAAAGTTCTTGATTTTCTTTTTAACTTAATTAACCGGGTTTTTTTATCTTCGTCCCCGGTTGTCATTCTAACAAGTTGTGTAGTTACATTGTGTATCAACCTCCAGAATTTTTGATTGAAATATGAAATTTAACAAACTCAAAATATTTAAATAAATGAATGTTTAGTATCTAGTATCAGTAATTTGATTTTATTTGGGAAAAGAGAAATAGCCTGTAAATTTATACTTGTCTACTTCAATAAGAAACAGTCTTGAGCTGGATCATGAATAACAGCTGGTAAACTTAGTTCAGGGTCACGATGAACTATTACTAGATAGAAACTTGAGAATCACGTCAGGAAAATAGTAAATGAGTTACCGCAAGTATCGACTCATATACTCACATGCACATAGAGTCATACAATAGACTCGCATAACAAGAACCAAAGGAGTAGCGTTCAAGTCTAAAGTTCATTTATTGAAATCACCACTTCACGCATGCTCTCACAACTTGATCCTAGCTAAGAAGGAACAAAGATTTTCCAGACAGCATACATATCTGGATGGAAATGCTTAAACATTTGAAACTGGAATTTGTTATCAGGCAGTAGTTCAATCATCAAGTGATGATGATATCCATTGAGAGTTCCGTCAGCTATGCAAGAAAATATCACTGTCATTAGAAGGTCCATTGTAGTAATATTTTAAGTTGACGGAAGAATGAAAAAAGAAGTATCTACCCTTTCGAGTTAGTGAGAGGCTTCAACCTCTGTCACTTCCTCTTGTACTGCTTCACAGTTTGAGGCATACTCTGACGTGTTCATAAAGGAGCTGTTCTTAGACATTTCAACTTCAGCACATACAGCTAGCTTAGTAGATGAAGGTGACTCAGTTGTCTCCAGATTTCCTGATAATTCAATGGGCCTATGAAAGAGCAAATGAGCAACAGTACGATCAATTTGATTGGTATCAGTCTCTGCCTCCGGCGTGATTGCAGACCTGAAAGATGATATAAATTAGTAAGATTCATAAAAAGTAAGTCAAACAATATTGTTTATCTACGATGAACGGTAAAATAATAGTGAATGGTAGAATACTATTATTGCTTAAACTTATAATATATTATATATGCATCTGTCAATATTCTAATTAAACAACGATGTTTAATTTTATAATTATTCATGTTCACCTAAGCATGATCTTTACATCTCTATATGTATGTTTTGAATCACTAGATATATAGATGATAGAAAAAGTCAGATTCGAGGTCAACCACAGATAAAACGTTAGATTTATTTTTCCAAACTAAAATGAGAAACAAAATGACAGCTTCGCATTAATCAGTTTTTTAGTACATTTTTTCTTAAAATTGCAGTTGGCATCTTACCTGCTATCAGTATTTGTTTCTTCTTCTGGAAGATTTTCAAGATAATATTCACTTCTTTTCATAGCACTGCTCGTATCTTTGGCATATTGTCTTTGTGTTGCACTTTGAGCCAATCTATATAAGCTATCTCGTATACAGAGTCTTAGTTGAACGTTTAACTGCAAAAAATATAGCTTTAGCAGTGAACTATAACGGAGTCGAGATGTGAATGAGGTAATATTCATGCTAGTTCCCAAAACTAACCTTTGCAACAATATCTTGAAGCCGGTAAAGTATGTCATTCTCCGCGGAGCAGTCATCAGTTGCCATAGACATTGTACCAGAATAATCCTGTTCCAAAGGTGAGTTTGTATCAAGAGTCAGAATTGTACATGTACCGTTGTCAGCTTCCAAGTTTCCTCCTATAGGCTGCATCTGATCCGCAATGGTATTCTTCTGACAGATAGAATGTTCAGATTCAGAAGTTTGGTGACCAAACTGTTTCTGCTGCTTTTGAATCGCAAGCATAGCTCGCAGTTGTTGTCGCCGCCTCAACTTTTTAATTTTTTCCTGAGGTGTCATAGTCAAAGGGTTTGCTGGAGAACCTGGAGACTCATTCAAAGTAGTTGATTTACCAAGAGGAACTTCAAAACCAGAACAAAACTGCGACGATATGGGGGTGACAGGATCTTGAAATTGCATACTTGTGTGCCCAGAAGGAGAAAAAAGTGGAGCAGTGACATTATTGTACGGCAGGGGCGCAATTCCATGAAGTCCCATTTGCTGATTGATTCCTAGAAATGCACGTGGCTGGCCAGTCTTTGCATATTGGCCTTCAAGTTGCATATATTGGTCTTCTGATGAAAACCAGGTCCTGGAGAGATCCTGATATGGTCTATCTTCACTTTCTTCTCCAGATCTTTTGTGTCTTCTCAACATATTTTTTTGTCTTGTCATCTGTACACAAGAAACCAACTCGAGCGACACTTTGATGTTCAAAACATAAAGGAAAACCAAACACGAAAATTTGAGGAATATGGTATAATGGATAGGAAGATGTTCAGAAATTCTTAGAGCACATGCAAGGGATAAATTCAGTATCGTATATCTTTCCATTTGCCTATCAGCACACGTGAAATATGATACCTTCTCTTTCATGCACGACGGACAAGTTTTATGTGGTTAATACTTGATGTATCATGTATCTACAAGTTCTTATTTTTTACATATTTATCTTTTATTTTAAGAAAATTTTGTCATGCATACGACTATTCTTTACTTAATACAAGTCTAAGGTCTTTTGCACGAAATAAGTGGACTAAGACCTGCCCATTAATGTTAAAGCTCTAGCATACTACATATTTTAAATGGAACTGCAATCCTAAACTAGCATTCTTTGTGTCAGTAATACTCTTGCACTGCCAGCCTGCCAGACATGCACTATATGCAGACTGTAAATTAATTTATTACCAACCTTTACAATTTCATAACATATATAATGTATCCAAAATTTAGAAGCAGAGCAATTTGGGGGAAATTTGTGGGATAAATGGAACTATGATTCAGGAATTCTTACAGAATTCAGGTAATTATAAATTACCTTGTCTGAAACTTCTGTTGGGACTGCGATATTTTGAGCATCGAGATTTGAGTTAACTTCTTGTAGAGTCTTGTTAACCATATCGCTAGCTATCTGTGAAAATTTAAAAACAATAATTGCCAGATATTATCCAAGACATGACATTTTTGCAAGATAAAAATTGTAACTACAGAAGTGTTAGCTGAACCCAAAAATGAAAAAGAAGCTAACATATGAATGTATTTATCTACTGTAAATACCTTGTCTTCCACGAATAGTTTATTCTTTAGTTCTGCATGTTTTAGATAATTCATGTTTGTATGCCCATTTTGTGGAACCCGACATGTGAGATCACTCATGTTGTTGTATCCTGTGGGAAATGGCTGAACCTGGTTTAACCTGTCCTCAGTTTTACCGCATTGCTCCGATATACTTGGTGCTCCAGACCCTAGAGTTGAAAACTCCATAGACAAGTAATCATGCTTCTCTGGGCTACTAGATATATCTTTTGAAGAGGACCATAGTGCATCAGCATTTCCAAGACTTGCACATCCAAATTTAGGATCATCGCTGCTGCAAAATATCACTTGTGCAGATATATGGTTAGATGGCCTCAATTAGGAAACAGGGAAGACAGAGTAAGATAAAGCATAAAGTCAATGCGACTGGGTGAGTTAAAATTGAAAACATCACAATGAAACTCTTTTAAGATTGGATTGTCCAATATGAATTAACACAAGTGTCAAACCACCAAAATAATCTATTAATAATTACTAGTATTAAGATATATCTTGGGCATTGATTGTTCAGTGTGTGAGTCGAACAATTTAGACAAAAGAATGGTGCATAGTTGAGATCTAACATCAACATGTATAGAAATTTAAAGTTGACAGTAAACAAGCATATAAGAGTATTAGCCCTATCACTGTAAATTTTGGTTCAAGACACCATCTGAAGCAACTTAATATAAATATATCATGTCAATCTGAGAGTTATCACACACACACAGTGATTATCGGTGTTCACTTCCTTTGGGATACAGGATATGAAGATTGTGCATTACCTGAATATTCTATCAAAATCTTCAAAACTTCCAATGTTATCCCAACCGTAACCTATCAAATCACTGTCCTTGTCATCATTAGGATTCTGAAACATTTGAGAGCCGTTATACAGTTTAGCTGGCTCATCTGTTGAAGAACAATGCACAAATCAGAAACCTGTACCTTTTACTGTGCCAATCATTAAATAATAAAGACTCAGCATCAAAAAAATTTATATCATATAAGTTGCTAAAAGAAACAGTACCCATCGAGTCCTGACATGACTTTGGCATATTATACAAGGACAAAGCATTCCCTGGGTCCACACTGTGCCCAGCAGCTGAAAGACTGTCATTTTTATCACATTTAGAATTTTTCTCTTCCTTAACCCAATTCAACTCACTTAATGAAACAGACTCTTTTTTATATGATTTCTCATTCGCAATGTCTTCATTCCAGCCCTTCTTAGTTGGATCACCTGATACATCTAATGGTATTTCTTCACTTCCACTAGGATAGGGTACGATATGATCGTCACTATCAGCAGCCTCACCCCATAATAAATTTGCAAGCTAACATTTAACGGATTACATGGTGTCAGTATAACAGATGCAGGGAAAAAAATACTGCATGTGCAATATACACCTCTTATCAGACACAAAGGTACTTGGATGGACTGATACATGGAGAAACAGATGCAGTAGATAAGACAAAACAATATATTTCTTATATTGCAAATGATCACTATAGAAAGATTAACCGGTGTACTGAAATATTAAACCCCAAACTTGAATGTTAGTAAAAGTTCTGAACTATATATGTTGATGCACAACACAGTTAAAATATGCAAATTAACTATTCGAATGCACTGGATTGAACATTTAAACACACATTAAATCATTGTTGTTGTCATAACTGTGTACCTGAAAAAGTTAAGTAAATAGAGTTAATTTGATAGGAAAACAGCAGACTTAAAATTTTAACTATAGGCTATGTTACTCAGACTCTTCATTTTACCTTCGAGTACCCGTGTTGGACACTCGACACTCGGACATGGACAATCGGACTTGGACACTTATTTTAGGCAAAAAACATATATATATTTTTAAAATGTTTCCAAGTCCGATACTTGGACAAGTATCCATGTTGGACACTTCTAGCCGAGTCCGAGTAACATAGACTATAGGATCAAGCAGTCTCCCAAGAGAAGCTAGAAACTGAGGTCGATTATGACTTCTTTTCCTAAGCTAAGAACAATACCCGCAGGGATGCATTTGAAAGGAGTGATGAAGGTCTTAAATTTATTGGCAAGAAAATGTGGCTACTTTTCTTGATTACACTTCTACTATGACAGAGTTATTACATAGATACTCATACAATTACTTCTTGGCATATGTAAAACTAAAACACTAGAACTAAATGGCTTCTAAAAATCTTAAATCGACTCCTCAATTTGGAGGATGAAAATGTTGAGGGCCTACCCTATGTCTAATCAAATAACAAAACAAAGTTTCGAAGCCAACCATATATCATAAATTCCTTACATTTCTGATTTGACATAAAAATTTGACTTGGGGATATCCCAAATTAGAAAACTGGGAAGTTATAAATATGCATTTTTAAAAATATGAATCAGATTCTGCAGAACAGCAAATGGTTCTCACCATTCTTTAGTTCTTATTTTTGAACCAAAGCCATAAAATATATACTGTAACAAAGGATTCACCAAAAATACATACAAAATTTGTTACAAAATAGTTTATACTAATAACTAAACATACAAATCACCAAAGAATACAAATAAAAATTCACTAAAAATGCAATTCATAATCTAGATTAGTTTTGTATAAAAAAGCAAATTTCTTGCTCATTCCACATCACTTTTTTTTCTTTTTAAATGTTCTCATTTAATTAACAGAAACCCAAGATAATAAAAAATTAAAAAAGAACAGAGTAGATCATAGGCTTACCTCTTGGTCATTCCAATCAAACATAGCTCAAGAACTATCAATAAATAACCAAAACATATCCGATCTTCAAACACCCCCTTCAAGCTTTCCCAAACACAATAATAACAGCACAACCCGAAGACACAAACTCAAAGCACAGTTGTGTTGCAGAGGATTCAAGAAGTAGAGAGAGAAAATGGAGAGAGAGAGAGATGAAGGACACGTGGATGGTATAAATTTAATGAAAGTGGAAGTGTTAACATGTCATGCATGTGTGAATCTAGCAAGTGTGTATATAATTTGTGGTTGTGCATGCTTTGTTATCTTTTGGTGGGACCTCATTTGCTAGCTGTTTACATTTTGATCTTGCCTTATAAGATTTTATTTGTGGTTGGGTTTGGTTCTTGGTCTTAGTGTAACATATTATTCCTGCATTCATCATTTGACTTTGGGGCAACTTGGTTTCTTTTTTAAATACACCGGTTTGGAGTCCTTAAATTTAAAATAAATTATTTATTTTATATTTTTTTATATATTTTTTAAAGATAAATATTTATTTTAAAATTTTAAAATCAAATATTATCTTTAAATTAAAAAATAAATTACTTATTTTCAAAAAAAATACATATATACCTTTTTTTCTTACAGAAATAAGGGATTATTTTCAAAAAATAAGCTTGACCAAACATGACCTTGAATGTCTATGTGAATGTTGGAAATTTTATAAGTCATTTATAAGTTAAAAATTTCATATAAATTTTAATTTATAAGTTATTTATAAAATAAACTAAACGCACCCTATATGCTTGGTAAAATAGGAGTATTTATCAATTGGAGTGTACAAGGTTTAAAAAATTCAATAACGCGATCTTGTCCGACCCTTATTTCAACTGACTCTATTCGAAAAATTATAACCGATACATATTTGAGTTAAAATAATTTTAACCCGTCTTTTATGGATTGGGTATAAGTTTTAACTTTTTTAACTCAACTCAATCAAACCCGATCCGCCTATAATTGATTTGGTAAAATAAAATTTATATATTATAAATATATAATTGGAATGGATTGTATATGATTTTTATCCTTAAATTTTATTTCTGTGAGGTTATGATTATGATATATGATCACAGATATAGTATTTATATATATCATTCATTCTAAATTATTAATTTTAATGAATAAATTTTTAAAATAAATTATTGTTGTATGGATTATTTGTCGAGTAATGCTAGGAGTACAAAATAGTGTACAAAATATTTCTCAAATGACACATTATAGATTATGATTGATTATAATTCTATTTAATATAATGGACCCGAATGTATTTACACAAATCTCACAAATTAAAATTTTTCAAATTAACGTATCACCTACGTCACATCATTTGGTACAAATTTTTTGTACTCAATTTTGTACATTAATATTACTTTTATTTGGCATATGAAGTTAGCAAGAGAAAGTTAAAAGGACATACTTGAACTTATTATGGGGGTGTTTGGCTTAGTTTATAAATAATAAGTTATTTTTAAAAAAAAATATTTTCATATTTTTTTTGAAAATTAATATTTATTTTAGATATTTAAGACCAAATCTTATTTTCAAATTTGAAAATAAGTTACTTATTTTTAGAAAAATACATATATACCAACTTTTTCAGCTTATAAGCAGCTTATAAGTCCAGCCAAACGGGGCCTATGTCACTTTGCCCATCTTCACAGGCCTATTTATCTACACACAGTCTAGCAGGCATCACCTCGCAGCTGGGGAATTCGAGGGCTAGTCCCAATATATTTAGAAGGTATAGTAAATTAAATTTTATTTTCTTGAAAATAGTAGAAAAATCTATTTTATGTATTTCAATTTTTTTTATTTTAAAACTGAATTTGATATTATTTTCTTTTCTAGCATCAGAACATTATAATCATGGAATTTGACTACTGATGATCAACAAACATAATGTTCATCAAAAAAAATTTTTGAGACTTGCCAAGTTTTGCTGGCAATTCTCATAAATAAATAATGTATTGCATTTATGAAGAAGAATTTATTAAGTAAATTTCTAAACATCGCAAGAATTTTTAAGTTCAAGACAAATTCGAACTCATCACCTCTTTTCTAATTGAATGTTGGCAAATTTTCGAGTCGAGCTGATTTTAGATCAAAATTTGTTGGAATATTATTGTCATATCGATCAATTTCAATAATTTGACATGCTCTAGTTGAATCAATTTCAAAATTTGGTCCATTTTAACATAGTTAAAATTTTAAATAAAAATGACTAAAATAACACTTTCAGAAAAGTTGGTCTCACAGTCTCACAGACTGTGTACTTGTAATTTGTATAAAGTAGATACCAAAATCTTGCAGCTGATTTTCAGACTTGCAGTTCATACAATTTTTAAATGACGGGAATTATGAACCGGAAAGGCAAGTCCATATATCAAATTTTGCGTTATCTTACAATTACATTACATGTATGTACTCTAATTTCATATGGGAACTATTTAATTATAAAACAATTCATCCAATTAAGGTACACAATAATATTTGGTTGCTACTTGCTAGGTTTAGCTCTAAAAAAAGTATTTTTCCAAGAACCAAGAACTCGAGAGTGATAGAGTTATTCATTTGTTGTTCACAATATTTTGGATTCAATTCTCTTCTATAACGATCGAAATTTATTGAACAAATACCGAAGAAGTATTGTAAAGAAGAACAAAAAAACCAACAAATAATTATCGTTGCAACAATTTAATTAGTAAACGAATTAATTATGAACACCATAAGCCACTTGCTTGTGAGGATTTTTTCCATCAAACCGAATTCAAACTACCAAAATTGCAACTTACATTGTACGGATCATAATTTAGCACAAGAATTTCAATATATATTTGTATTCAACATAAATCTAAGATTAAATATGTATATCAATCAACTCTCGTATATTCTGCAACTAATATAATTCAATTAATTCATAAATCGCAAGACAAAATCGAATAAAATTGATAAATCTCTAATTCAAATCAAAGTCAGCCAAGATTAAATTCGGAATCCCATACAAACATAAATTAAACATAATTTAAGAAATACGTAAAAAAAACATACTATTGAATTTTCGTAAATAGGTGAGTTCATCATTCGAATGCCCAAGCGTTCTCCATGCGAACCTCCTCTTCCTCCTCCGGAGTGAAATCATTCACGATGTTAAAATACTTCCTGACCTCCTCCACATTCAGATTTTGGATCAACTCCGCTACTTTCTGACACGTTAAATCCAAAAGACTCTTAATGTTAAGATAATTTGCTGCCAAAATAAGATCGAAAAGCGTGGGTTGATCAGCGTCCTTAATAAATTCAGCATCAAATTTCCTGAGATCATCCTCGGGATTCTTGTTAGCTTCGGACTCAACATGCTTCTTGCAATACTCAATCACCTTAGCCAAGACCTTGCCGGTTACATTGGGAAGAGGAATTGTAGTGTTGGCGCAATCATCTTCGATCATGTGTTTGATTGTTTGTGACTCGATAGCAACGCTCTCTTTCACCTCGAAAGTCTCGTTATCCGAACTCATTAACGTGATCATCTTTGTTTCGGTAGACATGGTTCTTTAAGGTTTTTGATAATAGAGTGAAAAAGAGAGAATACTTAAAACCCTAGCAGCTACGTACGTGAGAGAATTGATTATGAATTATGGGGATATTATGGGCTTTTTAAGGGGGAGTTTAACAGGCATGTCAATCGGGTCGGATCGGTTCGGGCATGGCAAAATCCAAATCCAAACACGAAATTAAAAACCCGAACTCGATTCGACGGATTTCGGATCGGATTCAGATTTACCCGAAATTCAAATCCGAAAACCTGAATCCAATTTCGAAATTGAAATCCGAAAATTAAGTAAAAAATATTTTTTTATTAAATAATGTATAATATATATAATATTACATAAATTTATATTATAATATATATACATATAAAATAATATATATATATATATATATATTTATAAACAATACATATATTATAATAATATATATTATTTATATTATAAAATTATATATATATATATATATATATAATTGGGGATTTTTTCGGGTTTCAGGTTCAGATCGGATTTCGGATATCAGATCGGTATACCTCAAATTCAAAAACTTTTGTGTCTAAAAATTAAATTCAAATCCAAAAAATCGGGTTCGGTAAATCCAAAATTTCGGGTTTCGGATCGGATATCCGTCAGATCGGTTTTTTTTGTTATCCCTCGTCGATACCTAATTAAAATATGAAACCTTATAGTATTAATCTTGAATCACCGGTGTTGACAAAAGAAATCTTGAATCACCGGCTTAATTTGTAAATTTGAAACTGATTTGAAATTCTATATTTGGTTGAATTACAAATTCAATTCTTTTAAAATTCATTATTCTAAATAAATTAAAATTACATTAAAAAAATAAAAATAAAGTATAATTTTTTTGTTTTTTGTTTATGTTGAGTTTTTTTTTCTAATTTTCTTTTTTTCTTGCACATTGTAAAGATATCCAGGTAAAACAGAGTGCTTCCACTAGATGAAGCAGTGCAAGTACTTGACTTGTTTGAAGCAAATTTACTTGAAATGCATGCCATCTTTTGATTCTGTCATTGATTGTTTTGTTGAATTGTAAAGATGTTGAGTGATCCACATGTTCACCTGTTTTTTTCTATCTTATTCTTTGAGTTGATAACTTATGTGCATCGATCTACACCAGCCATTAAAACATGCAGCAACTCAGTAACGTCGTTTTTACATAATTCTTTTTTCCTCATTTTCAAACAGAATCAGTTGATCCTGCTGTGAAGGGAATGCTTAAAGTCCTGTCTCGTGCACAAAAGTTCCATGGATTAGTAGAGTTAAAAATCGTCTTCCATGGCTTCACTTATTTTTAATGGGACAACTTTAAAGTCGGACATTGTCATATATGAAACGTGGTTTTCAGATCCTGTACTTTGTGAGGCAACAAAGGTGCACAGAAGCTACTACCTTTCGTCATTTCAATCACTAATGTGTTTTTCAAATTTATGTATTAGGATTTTAGAAGTCACTAACAGTTTTGTTGATCAAAATACTACAGGGGATTTGATAAAAACTTCAATACAAGATTTAGACATGCCCAAGGTTCAATATATGAATAGCTTTCTTTCCCTTAATTTCCCTAATCGCCATACACCACTTGTATTCTCCTATAATTTGCTTAGTGATATGGCAGGTCAAGAACATTATATGTTTCTGATTAAGTGATTTCAAGTTACATCTAGTGTTAGGAGCTACTGGCAGCCTATACTTTGGGCGACAAAAGAACCATGTTATAGGATCTTTGTAATTATTCACAATTCTATTATTTTTTTCAGGAGAACTGAAATCATGAATTAAGATTATAATGTTTACTTTATTTTTCCCATATTGTGAAAAACTTTTCATTTAATCACTGATACAGTGATTTATGCAGATTTGCTTATGTAGTTATGATTATGTGTCCATTCTTAGAATAAAAAACTATTCAGGGGACCCTTTTTTTTGGTGCTTAACAAAGTGCATGATTGGGAGGCAATTTTTTACAAGTAATGTCAGATCAAAATGATGAAAATTCCACAGTTCAAAAAGCAAGAAATTTGATGGATTAAATGCAAATTACTCTGTTGAAACATACCAAGTCCTTGACATTCAACTACTAGAACAGAAAGCGTTATGAGTGGAACAGGGAAGGTGGTTTGTGTGACGGGCGCTTCAGGCTACATAGCTTCTTGGCTGGTGAAAATGTTGCTAGAACATGGTTACATTGTCAAAGCCACTGTTCAGAACCTCAGTGAGTACCCTAGTTTACTTTTATAGTTATTTAAAACATTGAGTTCTTTGACATAAAATTTCAAAACTGAGGGATCTTGATATGCTTATTACCTTACAACACAGTTCTGTGGGATTTTCTTAACAAGATACAAAATGTCTAAATTGTAATTATTTTCAATATCAGTTAAAATTATGAAGCTGAAATGAGGAGTTAAAAGTTCAGTTGGTGCATTAGTCTGAAACTACAGGAGTGTTTTCCAGAAACTCTAGCATGGGACATCATCTTTATCGTTCTTTTACAGTAGTCATGTAAATCGTCATTAATTACGCTTGTATTTCAGATGACCCAAGGAACACAGACCACTTGCTTGCACTTGGTGGGGCTAAAGAAAGACTTCATCTGTTTGAAGCAGATTTACTTAAGAAGGGATCTTTTGATTCTGCGGTTGAGGGATGTAATGGTGTGTTTCATACAGCATCACCGTTAATCCTTTCTTCCACTGACGCAGGTTCTACCTTTACTGTCTAATCTCCAGAGTACAGTGTATTTACATTTAAGTAAGATTTATCTAGTCCGGGTGAGAAGATAATTTGATTCATACACATGCTTATGTATTCATATATCTATGTAATTGGTCGAACCCAAATGAGCTTGGCTTGTTAAATTTCCTGAAATTTTTTTGCTCATGATTCATGCTCTCATCTGTCTACATATTTTTCAGGCAGAATTGTTAGACCCTGCAGTGAAGGGAACGCTTAATGTTCTTCAATCATGCGTAAAATTTCCATCTATCAGAAGGGTAGTAATAACATCTTCCATGACTTCAGTTATGATCAATGGAAAACCTTTAAAACAAGAAACTATAATAGATGAAAGTTGGTTTTCTTGTCCAGCACTATGTGAGGAAATGAAGGTGTGTTTCACATGAATTAGAACTTCTCTTTCGTTTGGAGATTAAACCATTTAATGTGCACAGTCCATACTTATTCTCCTGATAATCATATCTTGTTTTACCTGATACTATATTACTAGTAACACTGTTGACATGTATCCTCTTTACAAGAATATTTTTTACAACATGTTTGAGTTATCTTTCTTTTCTCTCCTCGATGATAATGGTACATTCTATGAGTCTTTCTCATCTCTTTTATCATCTATCAAAAACATTGGCTGAGGAAGCAGCTCGGAAATTTGCAAAAAAGAATAAAGTTGACTTGGTAACACTTTAAAAATGGTATGCTCCTGCAACATATATATCAAATATTATGTTCTTTTAAGTTTGTGTTTCCACAACTTCAATTCAGTCTTGTGGACTTTCATGGCACAGGAAAAGAATTATTTCAAGACGGAATTTACAGATTTGTTGATGTCAGGGATGTAGCCCATGCACATCTTCAGGCATTTGAGATTTCTGCAGCTTGTGGGAGATATTGTTTAGTTGGAAATGTGACATACTCTTCCCAGGTTTTCAGGATCTTACATGAGCTTTCAGGATCTTACATGAGCTTTATCCTGCTATTAGTATTCCGGAAATGTAAGTTTCTGAGCATGCTGTTTCATATTTCTATCCTTTTTTCTGGGGTAAAAGAGTGAACATATATCTTTTAAGCAAAGGGGAAGTGCTTTAGCATTATCACACCTTCTTTCAAACTCTGTTTGCCATTTAAAAATATATATACATGCATTGTTAACCCACAAGCAGGTTAATAGTTTATATTGCTAAATTATCCAAAATCTCAAGATTCTAGTAAATAAGTCGATAAAGGTCACATACATTTAACATCAATTTAGTACAAAGCCAGAACAAACATACTCGGTATATCTCATTCAAAAGTAAGGTCTGACACTCTTGGTACACGTGTATGCTTACCCCTAGGCCTTGGATCAATAAGCGGCATCAGTTATAATCAAAAAATTGGAACATGTAAATTTCTGACGACTTGTGTTTACTCTTTGATGATAGATATACAAATGCCGAGCCTGTTGCCCCACCCCACCATGTTTCCCAAGAAAGAGCAAAAAGGCTTGGCATCAATCTCCTTCCTCTTGAATTGAGTCTCAAGGACACAGTTGAAAGCTTGAGGCAAAGGAACTTCCTTGATATCTAAGATCAGAGCGTTGAATGCTTGCATTGTAGTGTAAATTATAGCATCTTCTCAACAGTCAGTCAGGCAATCAAAGTACGCTTTGGTGAGCGAGATGCAGCCAGTTGTACTTGTTAAAAATTGTTTTATTCAGCAGTTTCTTCAATTTTCATGTACTAAAAGGCTAATGATATGTACAACAACAGTAGCTTCTTGTCGTTTAGGATCATTTCCCTTGGAAGCCTTGATGAGCAAGCATGCCTACTAGTTCATTCCTCCAGCCTGCTTTCCTCGGCTACAGTGCTACCAGGTGCTATATTATGGCCATCAACTCAGAAGCTTCTGTTAAAGCATTCCCATTTGTAATTTTTTGGTTTTAAGTGCACTATAATTGCCTTCAACTTGAGGAGCTTCTGTTATATTACTTGCTATATTATTCCCTTTTACTCCAGGATCTTCAAACTGTTGAAAAACCAAACAATGCAAGTGCAAGTCCATCCACAGACTGATCTTTACAAATACAAATTAGTAAAACTGGATAACGTTCTAATTGCAGAAGCCACATACGGTAATGAAACCTATTTTAATAAAGAAAATCATGTATAGGATGATTTTAGGGTACTACTTAACATTATAACAATTTCATATATAAATATATAAGGGTAGATTTGTAAATTCAGAATAAATTTTTAATATTTACAAAAATGCCATTAAATTTGTAGGGAAGGAGTTTATAACCTCAGAGGAGTTACTGAGGTCCTCAGACCCATTTTTCTCTTTAATAAATATATAAAGAGAAATGCTAGCTATCCAAAATTATTTCAAAAATTGTCTCAAATCCTCACGTGTATATGGAGTTGTTTCATGTTTTACATAAAACATGTTTAATTTTAACACTATATATCATTTTTGTATATTTAAAATTTAAAACTATCTAATATTTTTTTTATATTTATCGTTATATCATAATTCGTATTCATTTGTCTTGGATAAATATTTTAAGGATTATAAATTGAAAAAGAAAATTAACTAATATTTTTTTATTTCCAACCACAAAGCTAATCCGATATTCCGATCTATATAATTACAATTAAAAAAGTTAATTATAATAATTATAATATCAATCTAATGTAACAATTTAATTATATTTAATATTATCACCTCAACTTCAAAAATATTTTTTCCAAAAGTAAAATATTCATCATTTATAAACATGTTGTTTCTGAAATTTATAAAAAACAATGAATTGGTGTGCGTGCGTATATCTGAAAATAATATGTGTCTATATAAATAAAATAAAATATAATAATTAATAAAAAAAGTCAAAATGGTATTATCAAGCAAAAATAAACCAAAAAAACACAATTCTTGAAGCAGTGGCAATGGCTTCTTCAGTTCCCAATCCCCCCTGGCTTTGCCCTCTCAAACCCACAAAAACTTCACCATCTTGTCTCTATTCAAACCCCAGAAGCTCAACATTCAAGCCCATCAACTCATCATCATCCTCTGACAATTCTTTAGAGCCCCAAAGGCCAGTTCTTGATCCAGTCAAGCTTGCATTTGAGAAAGCAAAGTCGTACAAGAACTCAAAATCTAACATCAACCCAGTAGTAATTCAATAGCCATATGGTGTTTCTGATGATTTAGTGAATAAAAATGGTGGGTATGTATGTGTGTGTTTTTTTACACTGAGAAATGAGTTGTAGAGTCTGTTTTTAGGATCAAGATTGAATTTTTATTGTTCTTTTTGGTGTAATCTTAACAGTAGTGATCAAAATGATGCATTCATTTTGTTGAATTTTGTGCTTGTGTGGCTCTGTGTGTGTGTGCGTGTGGATTAAAGACTTCATTGTACCTAATAAAGATTATATTTTTATTCTGTTGAGTTTGTGGGTGTGTATGGAATAATGACTTTATTTTGTTGAGGATTATATTGATGCTTTCATTTTGTTGAATTTTGTGTGATTGTGCGTGTGTTGATTAATGACTTCATTTTAAGGAATTTTGTATTGATGCTTTGATTCTGTCGAAATTTGTGTGTGTGCAGACTCTTCATCGTTATCTGATAAGTCTGTAGAACCCCCTGTTCTTGATCCAGTAAAGCTTGCATTTGAGAAATCAAGGGCATACAAGGAATCAAAAACAAATACAAAGCTAGTAAGTATTCAACAGCCAGCTGATGGTACAGTGAATAAAATTGGAGGTGCTAGTGGTAAAAGTGTTGAGGGTTCTGACGTTTTTAGAGTTGCAATGGAGAAAGCAAAAGATTACGAAAAGAATAAAGGGGGGTTGACGGAGAGTAAAGGAGTGGGAAGTAGTGACGGAGTATCAGGTATGGTATGTGTATTCGTGTTTGTGTTCTTGTTATGGACTGATTACTCTATTTAAATAATGATCAAATCAGTGCATTTGTATCGTTGAATTTTGGGTTTGTGGACTGATGACTCTATATCAATGGAGATGATGATGAGGTCTGGCTATGCTTGATACTATAAGTGGTAAATATTTTTCTGTGTTTACGATTCACAGGAGGAAAAAGTGAAATTCCAAGGGTTGAGGAAAGAGCTTCTAAGAAGAGTAAAATGACTGTTTCGAGCATTGATTTTGTGGGTCTTAACTTTTCGGATAAGAGGAGTAGCAGGGGACTGCCGCCCGGTTTGGTTCCAACTGTAGGGGTGGAGATAATAATAGGAGATACTAGCAAGTTCGGAGCTACAAGAAAATCAGATCCAACGACTGTGGATGAAAATCAGGATGTTTATAAGCCAAAGGTTTCTACATGGGGAGTTTTCCCTAGGCCTAGCAACATTTCAAAAACAGTAATGTTCTGCCCTGCATAGTTTTGTGTATTCTTAAGGTTGTTGACGCTAGTTGTATATAGATTCACAGTGCATTTCATATATTATTTTTTTGTCATGCTTTACAAGTGGACTAACACTATATTTGGCACATCGTGTGGTTGAGTCTTGCTAAATGACTAAGGGTTACCATGTTCATTGCTGTGGTCCAGCATGTAGTGGTGCTTTATACATCTACATGTTTGCACGTACATGCCTTTTTGTCCTCAACAAGAACAAATCATAAACATATGCAGTTTTTGACCCTTTGTTACAGGAAGGAAGAGGATATGGTGATCAACATCATCTTGTATTCTATGTTGTGACCATATCTGGGCTCTTATGAGATAATTATATTGCTTTTGTTTGAGTTATGCAAGTAATAAATGCTTTCAATGCAATCTTTTGGCCTTCTTTAAAGCATTTGGTATCAGCTGGTCGGTTTCTTTGATAGATAATCTTTATAATGCTAGTTTATGATGCAATTTCGGGAGAACAAATGCACTAGGTATTATTGTATCAATGGTGGCAATTTTTTGGTAGCAATAATCATTAATCTACAACTTAAAAAAGAAGCATAGTGAAGGTCACCACTAAATAATAAAATATAAAGACATTGCCTAGATACAGAGCCCGGATCTTGAGGCAGAGATGCTTGCTGTAGCCAACCCCATAGTGACTGTCTGAAACTTCGAAAAACCTAGAATATTTTGAGTTATGATTTCCTTACCTATTGTATCTTGTCAACTGTACTTAGGGATGGCAATCCAAATCCAAATTTTTTTTCCAAACCCAAACCCGATCCGAACCCGAAAAATATCCGAAAATTAAAACCCGAACTTGATCCGACTGATTTCGGATCGGATTTGGATTTCGGGTTTTGGATTTGCATTTACCCGAAATCCAAATCCAATATCCGAAAACCCGAACCCGAATCCGAAATTCAAACCCAAAAATCAAGTAAAAAATATATTTTTACATAAAATATATAATAATATTATATTATAATATCTTATAAATAATGTATAATATATATATATATATAAAGTTATATAAATTTATATTATAATATATATATAGTCATAAAATAATATATAACGTATAATATATATTATATATATATATTATTATGGGTTTTTTCGTGTTTCGGGTTCGGATCGGATTTGGATTGGATTTCGGACATCGGATCGGGTTTCGGATCGGTATACCTCAAATCCAAAAAAAATCGGGTCTAAAAATTAAATCCAAATCCAAATCCAAATCCAGAAAACCGGGTTCAGTAAATCCAAAATTTCGGATTTCGGATCGGGTATCCGTCGGATCGGATTTTTTTGCCATCCCTAACTATAATCCCTAATGTGTTGGGTTGACACAATTCCTTTGTCTGCAGGTTTCTAGCCAACAGCTTTCATTTTATGGACATTACAAGTGAGAGATGTATATCTAAATATTAGAGATCTCGTCTCTTGACTTTAGAACATACAACAAGGTGATGAGAAATCCACACTAGAGAGAGAGCAAGGGGATTGCGAAATATCCTACATACATGGTCTTTATAACAATATAATTATCTTGATGCGCTGACAGTACCTTTGTACCTTAAAGATGTAGGAGGCAAAATTGCAGGGTGATGTATGATATATTTGGTAAACCAGGTGCATAAGCATCTTATCATGTAGGATCTGCCGTAAAAAATGATTTGCTTATAAAATTTCTCTTCATCCCTGTGGTACCCATTCTCCTCTAAACCAGTAAAATTTGAAAGAAGAAAATATATAATTTTTCGTACTAGGATCCTCAAGCCTTGCCACTAAGAGGAGAATTCTGTCAACGTTCTTAGAAACATGTCAAATTTAAAAAACTTCTCCCCTTTCCCTTTTCTCACAATGTTATAAACCGATTTCAACTCCAAGGTTTATTTTAAGCATGCATTTCTTGTTGGTCTTTAGTATGGCGGTGGAAGAGTAATACGTCCTGGGGAAGCTCTTGAGACAGCAGAAGAAAAGGCTGCCAAAGATGCTCGTACTAGACAACTACTTGCTGCCTATAAGAAGAAAGTTGGCTTAAACATTGACCCAAAATTAAAATCTGAATGTGAGAAGGTACACTCTGTCCTTATCGATCAGACGATCACCAGTGTCAAAGTTAAAGGACAATTTACTAATCTTTTCTTGCAGTTGAGCTATATTGCATTCCTTTCTTTGTTATTAATAGTGCTCTTATACATAGTTATTGAATGATGGGGACTTACTGATGGATCGAGGAATGCTCGAGGAAGCTTTGCCGTTTTATGAAAGTGTAATGGATAAGCTACCATTTCAGGTAACCTGTAATATATCTAAAGAAACCGAATACAAAGATTATGACTAAATTTCGTAAGCATGCCTATGATAGTATGATGCTATTTCAAATATTATGATATTTGAATAGTAATACCAGAATCGTCAAGCTATTTCCATAATTAAATATGAAAAATATGTTGCTTCAAAAAGGTGGCAACTAGAAACTGATAATCCATCATTGGTTAGTGTGAGTTTTTTAATAACAATAAAGAGACCACACATAATGATTAATATTAAATTAAATAAGCATGTAAATGTTGCTAATTTTAATATGATGGACTTGATTGCCACACTTATAAATTGAATTGTACTGCAACATATCATCTACTTGATTCTATAATTTGAACATGGAAAATTTGTTGCTTAAGAAAGGGAGCAACTGATGGTCCTTTATTTAGGAAAGGTTAATTTGATTTTTTTAAAAAGGGAGTAAGGGACTAGGGTTGACAAATGTAATTTAATGTGTGAATAAAAATTTGAGAAAGAGCAAGAGGTAACTGGCCTTAATACTAAAGTAACACAATCAATCAGTAAATCACAGAGGACAGCAGATGCTGTTATATTATAATGAGGAAACATCTGAAACCTTAACCCGAAAAAATTGGCCTTCTTCAACGATCCTAAAGATTATATCAAGCTCACATGTCTTTCCAACATGGGGTATTCTATGCAAGTTCCCAGTACTGTTACCAAATAAAAACAGTTTTCTTTTAAATGGTAATTTTTTGAGTGGTCTGGATGGTTTAGGAAAATATAAAAACTATGATTCTACTCTCTGGGACCCAGAATTCATTAAAGAGAAGATCTAGCAAGTAAACGAACCTGCTAAATAATGAACAGTGAACTTTAAGAAAAAAAATAACAAATCAATTTGCATTGGGTTGCATTCTTTCCTGTTCTATTTGCTCTTGCAGCAAGCAGGGTCCACTGTACTTGAATGTTGTTTAAGAAGCTAAAAATAAGATATAGCCACAATACTTGCTTGTCTGTCATCAATCTTTCTTGGTATTGGTGGCCTTACAAACTAGCCATAGCAATCTATATGTACTCTACTAAGCGGCTACAAGTAGTTGGTTTTGTGTCAATTGTATATGATTGATAAGGTCCACTACTCCACTTCCACGATTCCCTTCTTCCTAAACTTTCTTATGTTACAGCATTATCTATTCTGTTGCAGACTGAACTTCATGGTTTAGCTGCTCTTCAATGGTCTATATGTCAAGACTCACTGACTAGGTACTTATTTTGACCAAAAAAAAATCTTCTGGTATCTTTTTTGTTTGATATCCTGTGCATATGCAGACATGTTGATTTTTCTTAAACAATAATCTAGACACCTTCCAGAAATATAATTTACTAGAACAGTAGCTGAAGGCAATACCAACATAGAGATGAACAGCCTGAGTTATTCAAATTGTGTTACAAGCTGTTTGAGGTGTAACCATCTATTAATTGATCTCCCCTAGCTACAATTTTCCACCCGTTTGATTTGTAATGAACAATGTCCTTTGGGTGGGGCATCTTAAGTGGAAGGAAATGAGATTTTTATCATATATCTACAAAAAAAACAAATTAATATATATCAACCTCACCATATAAATACTCTTATCTAATCACCCTAGTCGTACCTGAATAATAATATCAAATATTTTGCTAAAAATATTAATCCACTTGACACTTGGTCACCCGAAACAGTTCAATATGAATTTCAATGTAGTGTCTGCAGTCACAGTTTCGTAGTCAATGGAGATTTAGTTAGTTTTGATTTGTATACATATTGTTATATAATATTTTAAAGTATCTACAGAAATATAAATCAATATCACAATTTTAATTTTGGTATTACATTACCATGTTACAAACAAAATCAAATGAGATCTCCTATGTGAAGAAAGTTAAAATTCAATTATTGTACTATTTTCTATATGATCACCAAGTTAAGCAGAGGATATCAGACCCTGAACATGAGATTCATGAATTGTTTGCTTAATTTAGATCACCTATATTATGATATAATTATTCTTTTATAAATATAAAAAATATTGGAAATTGTGTTTACCTGAAAAATATATATGCACCCCATGTATCAAAAGTTCTTGGTCATGTATGGATGTTGAAGCAGTGTAGCTAATAAGATCTCCTAATTCTCCTTAAACCCTTGATTGCTTAAAAAATGCTTCAATTAATTCTAATTAGTCTTCTATTTTTTTAATATAGAGCATGTTGGGATCATTTACAACTTATAACATGAATGCACTTCCTTTTAAAACATATGCCAAAGAGTTTATTTGGTTAATTTTCATAATACTTGTATGGCACTGTAGTCATGTTGTATAAGAGATGGTAAATAAGCTTTTGTATATTTCTTAATATACTGCATAGTATATTTTCTCATCGCTCCAGTATGATAATAGTTGGCTACACCATGACAGGATGAATGATGCTCGTGTAATGTATGAAAAACTTCAATCTCATCCAAATGTTAGAGTGAGCAAGCAAGCAAGGGATTTCGTATTTGGCTTCCAGGTAACTCATAGTGGGCCCTCATTATAATGGCAATATTAGTCTTACTAGATTAGCTCCTGGACGGGACCCAATTAATGTTATATTATTTAAATTATAGTTTATAGTTTTTCAAAAACAAATATTACAAATTATAAAGAATAGTAATATAATTGTACTTTAAATTTTTTTAATGATATATTAATACCGTATGATTAACTTTTACTATATTTACTTATTTTTATCTAAATATATGCTTTTAGTAATAAACAATTTCTAAATATTCATTAGAAAAGTAGATAATTTGTTTGAGTAATTATTTGAATTTTTTTTATTAAAGGCATGTAAAAAGATGAATGATAACGGAAATGAATAAGAGAGAACTAGTAGATGTTTATTGTGTATTAATTGAAAAGTGAGTTATTGGAGAATCAGAGGAGATTTTGACACAAGCAAAAATAATGACAAATTGACACATAAGCTCATCAGTTAAAGGGACAGGTTGACACCTATAGAATTATTTAATGTATGTTTTAGACTTTAGTGTAAAATAGGACAGGTTTGCTGATATACGATGAAGTTTGAAATCAGAAAATTGCATCAGATTTTTTTTTATTAGAGATGGTAAAAATCTTAATAACCAATATAGGATGATTGTTCTGTGGTTAAGAATTACATCTACGTCATCAGTTATATATTTTTGTTGGTAATTTTTTTCACTCGAAGTAACTTGGTTGGTGCAGGCCATGGAAATGTTGAAGGTTAGAGGATCAACACCTTCTCTGACAAGCACAGATTACCAAAATTATTTCGATGCTTTTGTCAAAGATAAAAGTACTTACTCCTTAGAAGAGAAGGAAGTTAATGGAGGTGCATTTAGCGAAGTCCTTCCATATATGGTTTTTTTATGTTGTCCTATATTAATAGTTCTACTCATTGCTGTACAAAAGGGGATATAAATTGAATTTTATTAATTGCAATTAGAATGTATACTTAGCATTTCCCTCTTGTATATGATTGGAGCTTACTGGGCACATGAAATATAAAGAGTAAATATCGATTGAGGTTGTAAAGGCTGTCGATGTTCTTCATTTTGTAATATCATGATACCTATGCTGCCCCAGACTCAGACTGTTGTTGAACCTCGAAGCAGCAGCATATATCACACTAATGGTAGATACAAAGAAAAGTTGTACCTTTCTAGGATATGATGGGGAAGGCTACAAGTGTCTTAATTTTGAAAAAAAAGTCTCTAAAGTATATAATTTGTAAATCTAAAAACCGCAAGAGTTCAGTATGTTGGACTTGCTTTAAAGTAACTGCTGTTGTGTCTGTGAGCTATGCATATTGTTATTTGTTTTTAAGTACAGAACAATGTGTATGATCTGAAGAGTGTCTATAAAAGATGTGACTGATTCAATAAGCTACTTGTCTTCTATATATATTTATTTTTCGTGAAATGTAACCACCCTTATCTTCTCTACTACTTGCTTGCAAACTATAAAACATATCTTTTACATAAATGCAGGATTTTACATTGTAAAGTCAATGTTCAAATTTGATAAAATTCGTAAAATGACAAAATTAGAGTTTGATCTTAGAAATATAAAATTATGGAAATTCTTTGGATTGGTCAATTTCTGTTGAAAAATAAATAATAATCAAGGAACGATAGGTTACTTAATATTAGACGCTAGCAAATATCATACACACAATTTGTGTGACAATTTGTATGTCAAAATTTTTTATAACAAATTTGCATGTCGAATTTTAATTGTGATATTTTGGACAAATATTGGTAATACTTTGCGCTTTATCCTAATCTTTAACACATTGGAAACAGTAGTGCGATATGTTTCATTTTCTGTCACCCCACAATAATCTAGCAATTGAGAAATTGCCAAACAAAGGTCCCCCAAAATTTTTAGTTGGTGCAGGTCAGCATCAAACACTTATCTCAGCCTTATTTAAGCATTTATATGCCATTTACTAAAGTAAAAAGCCACCAACTGTAAGACAAAAAAACAGCACGACATAGAGAAGGCAATAAATTTAGAGACTACTAATTTCTGATGTGCTAGCTTCTAGCTTGTTTTGTTGGTTAACCTAACAGAATGGTTCAAAGAAAGCTAGTTGACAAACTTGGTATCCAAGCTGATCATGTTGAATCTGGGAGGGGTCTTTTTCTCAGAACCAAGATAGCAAGAACAAAGGTGCTGCTGACAAGAAGAAAATTATGGAAAAATCAAGATCGATACAGCATTTGGATTTCGAGAGCTTGAGATCAGCGCCACTTTTAAGGAGTAAAGATTGTGCCTAACCTGGCAAGTATCAACTTCTGATCATGTCAAAACCAGGGCAGCAACACCACAAAGACAATCTCCTGGGGAATCACCTAATTATATGAAGTCTATAGCAGTTTGAAGCACAGAGAGAGGGTTGTAAGGTTGGTTCTAGAACTCCTCAGAATTCTATGGTTCGTAAGAATTTGAGCCCAGTGAAGTCAAACTCTAGGCATAACTCAGGTTCTGATCATATACCAGTAGTTGCAGTAGCTAGAACATGTAGTTTTAAAGTAGTGAGGACCTTCATAAAGACTCATATTTTCAAACCTGCAAGAGTTTCAAAAAAAAAAAAAAATCCCCTATTGCTCTATGTGAAGACTTTGATGTTCAGAAACAAACATGTGCATCAACTTTGACAGAAACAAATGTTCCTCGAGCTTAGCGCTGGGGCAACAGAATCGGAAGGAACTTCAGGTATATCGTATATCGGTTTGTCCATAGACATACTGTTCTATTAATGGTCATTGCCATGCTCCTCTACCTCCATTAAATAGCTTATTGTCTGCTAAAAGGCGCATGTTGAAGGCTCAGAAGCTTATCAAGCTTGGATGTCTATCACCACAGAGCCAAGCCATCGTGAAATGCCAAGCAAGTGATCTTGGTTGAGATACCACTGACTAGAGGAATGGACTTTGACAGCAGGCCAATAATTCCACTGATGCACACAAAGCAAACAGATTTTTTCGTTGATATCCATGGAAACGATAGGGATGATGATACTGCCAAAAGGAAAATTCCAGAGAGCCAAGCAAGTACAGCACCAGGTTTTATCATTAATATCGAGGGTAATCTAAAAGAAGAAAAAGATCAGAATGTTGAAGCAGGTGCTAAAATGTATCCATTTCCCAGAACTCAAGAAGATGAAATACTTTAAGTGCTTGAGCACAAAGTGCAACACAGATGAAGAAAGTCAGCAAACTACTCTGCCCAATCGGATTCTAAAACTTATGAGAAGGAGTTGAAAGAGGAACGTCAACCAAGTCTTAATGATATATCAAATCTCAAGCTAAAAGTAACTAATATCTACAATGAATCTAACATTGAATTATATCAAATTCAGATAGCAATTCTAACAATAGCTATGAAAACATCCTAACAGATGAAGTGCACGTAGGAATTTTTAATGAAAATAGTGTGAGCTCAGGTGCATGATCTCACATTCTATCAAATGCAATAGTACATAGGACAAATTTAACATTCCATCAAAAGAAAAGGCATTTTCAGAAGCTGAGTTTCAATTACATCGAGTCAAAAGATTAGTTTACTCACAAGTGACTCTAATTACAAAAGTCAAACCAATGACGATTTAGTCTGGCCTAAATATAACTTAGCAGTTAGGTAGTATCATTTAATATTTAATAACATATGGCATATAGTTGGGTATTATATATATATATATTTTGACCAATTTGGCTTATAGCAATAAATTCTCGGGGTGAGCCAGGGTCGAACTCAGGACCTGGGACGACAAAGATAAGCACTCAACCACTTAGACTATCCAACCGTGCTCATATTATTAAATCAATTGAAATCGTTGCTTCTAAAAAGAAACTCACCCTTGGGCACATATTCATAATAGAGATGATCAACCAGTATTGGCAGCTGCCCAGGAACGGTGGCATACAGAAACGATATATCATTTAAAACGATAGGCCCATCTTCGCTCTTGAATGTCAGGAATGGGTAACACCCATATACCTTTCGAAGTAAATCCCTAACTTCAAAGCCATTGTGATACTCTCCCAACCCCATTCCGTTCTTGTTCAAGACATTCCTGATATCATAATTTCCACCCTTAAAAAATGGACAAGTTATATCATAAGCAATTTTATAGTAGTTCTTCAACGACTTTTCAAGACAAACTTATCCATGCTTTAAATCCTGAGAGGCGACATGCATGATTCTGGAATTTTTGTTATTGAACCAAATCATTAGTATGTGTTCAATTTCTTCCTTCGATAGCTAACCAACAATTACAATCTTCTCGACCTCAATCAAATCAGAAAAATCAGCCGGATCCAGAGACCTACAAATGCTGATTATCTTTCCATTACTATCGATATATGAGATCCAAATTCCATGAACTCTCATCCAACCGGGTCATGGACAATCGAGGACAAACTGATCATCAATCAATGCAGAAGCTTTTCTTGGCTTCCGATAGCTTTCCAAATGCACGTCCAAAACAATCTCTGGTGGAGGTTTGGAGTTTGGAACATGAAAATCGTACTTGGTTTCGCTAGACGCATGGAGTACATGAAGAAGAGCGCTAGGAGTCTTAAAAGAACGGATGAAGGACATAGGTTAGAAGACAGAAGGATGTCAGGCTTGTTGAAAGAGAACACATACACCAGATCAGAAGTTTCAAAGGGAGCTTTAACCTTTCGGGGAGTACCACGCTGATCATCCATAATGAGGATTTGAAATTATGAGGTTCATGATTGAATCAGAGTGAGGCTGTCTAATGATGATCTGAAGATGATGCTTAACAACTATGGAGAGTCGTGTAAGAGGAGTCGCTAAGAGTTCCCCCGAGTCAGCCGTGGGAGAGCGTCACCCTTTGATAAAGAAGTGAACATGCCTTGGGAGAGGCTAACCCTTTGATGAAGTAGAGATTTTGAGCATGTGCTCCTGAAAGTAGCAATGCCCAGAGATTCAACGCTTGATGACCAAGCTCCTTAAAGGAGTACTTTCAAAGTGATACGTTATCTGCCAATTTTTATGGAAGGCCCTAAGGGGTGTTGCTACTAACAGGTTCTATATTCTTTTCGTTTCGTGATCTTGCAATATACTCATGTCGTTCGTAATATGCATGATATTTATCGTATAGCAGTAGAAGGATTTATCTTATTTACTTTTCACTAAACTCTGAGGGTAGTATATGTAACTCCCTAGCTAGGATTTTTTGCGACCATGTTTTGATTTTTTTGGATAAGACATTCTTTGTCCATATCTTCGTTATGAATTGTAAAGTTGAATGTTTTGATTGAGGTTTGATCAAGCAAGTTATTTCTGGGTGTGGCGAGGCCCCCAGTCGACCTTATATTTCCCAAATGTATTTTTTGTTCCTGGGAGTGGCCTAGCCCCAGATGTAATTATTGTTTCTGGGAGTGGCCTAGCCCCTAGATGTACTTATTATTTCCTGGGTGTGGTTTAACCCCCAGATATATTTATTGTTCGTGGGAGTGGCCTAGCCCCCAGATGTACTTATTGTTTCCTGGATGTGGTTTAGCCCCCAGATGTATTTGTTGTTTCTGGGAATGACCTATCCCCCAGATATATTTGTTGTTCCTGGGAGTGGCATGTACTTCTTGTTTCCTGAGTGTTGCCTAGCCCCTAGATTTGTTGATGTTATTCTTGGGAGTGGCCTAGCCCCTAGATATGTTTATGTTGTTCCTGGGTGTGGCCTAGCCCCTATATGTATTTATGTTGTTCCTGGGTGTGTCCCAGCCCTCATATGTGTTTATGTTATTCATGGGTGTGGTGAGGCCCCTAGTCGACTTAAAGTTTCCCGGGTGTGGCCTAGCCCCCAGATAACCGACTTTACGGACCCTTGGGTGAGGTGAGGCCCCAGTTGACTTTGTGTTTTCCGGGGGTAACATAGCCTTTGAATGATTGACTTTACGGATTCCTGGGTGATGCGAGGTTTGTTAGGTATGAGTTACACAGAAACTATACAGAGGGGGTGAATGTATGGTTTAATTATTTTTCATTTTTAAGCTTTTTCTTTGATGAACTGATTTTACTAAAGCTTGTACCTTATGTTATCTTACAGTGTTTACAAGAGAATTTCGGATAATAATAAATGCAGAAGTTTAACTTTCAAACTAATATTGTATTAGATTGAATTGCTACAAATATGAGATTATTGATTTGAATCTCAACTTCTTGTTCTTGAAAGATACAAGGAGTGAATACAATGGTAATATTCAACTTGTTACTAACTTGTGAAGCTGTGCATTGGCTATATAGACAACATGTCTCATTGGCACATGCTTTCACAAGTCAGTTAGCTAAAACTAGAAATAGACAAAAAATGCTTTACATTTGAAAACTATCAATTTTTAACTAACACTTTCTTTTGATAGTACATCACATCTCATTCTATTCTTCTATTTCTGTCTTGTTCTTCTTTCAAACTTCTTGTAGACTTGTCTTTATCTTCACATTTTGACTGATCCTGATTATGACAGAGCTTCAAATTACTTGTTTTATTCTTCTGTAAATCTCATTGAATTTAGCTTCTTGAATCAATCGAGTACTCAACTGTTCTTGCTTCAAGAAGTCATGAAACAAACTCCTCGATCAAATACTTCTGAGACTTCTCGATCAGCCTATTGACTTATTACTTCTTGAGTGCCTAGACTTCTCGATTGGATATATCTTAGAGGACTTCTCAATTAGGCTAGACTTCTCGAATGGTCTACTACCACATACTTTTCGATTGATCTCTTTTATCAGACTTCTCGATTGTTTCCTTTGCTAACTTCTCAATTTGTTTTCTGGACTTCTCGAATGTATATCATATTTGACACTTCTCGAATGGATTTAATTTCTTGACTTCTCAAATGAACACTTCTCGATCGAGTACTTAGTCATTGAGTATTTTGAGACTTTTCTACTAGTTACACATTTTGACTTCTCGATTGTAGTGATTTCTCGAACAACTATTTGCCTTAGAAGAATTCTCAAACTGCATTCCTTATTCTTGAAGAAGTCTTCTTTGTCTAAAGGCATGATTCAACTTGAATCTTCTATCAGACTTTATTCTTTGACTTTAATTACATCTTAGAATTACAACAAGACAAGTACATTAAATATAGTAGGCTTGATTTGGTCCAACAATCTCCCTCAATTTGGGAAAAGACCATTTCACAAATTATTACAAGATATCAAGCCTACCTTTAATTTTGATTGTGATTTGCCATGAATTGATCATATCTGGCTTTCTTTTCCTTATCATCTCTGGCTTTGATTTCTTCAACAGCGTGGAGAATCTCCTGTCTGACAATTACTTCTTCAATCAAAATTTCACCCCTGAGCATGTTAGCTGCAACTTGTAGAGATTTTATGGGATAATCTTTGACAAATTTAAGTCTAATTTTTGTTGTCACTCCATTTCTAAGTTTGAACTCAACTTTGTTAAGATCTTTGAAAATTCTGCATTTTCCCAATCTCCTCAGTTCTTCAGATTTTCTTTCTATATCCTCATCCTCTTTGATTTTCCTTTTTGTCATTTCCTCCCTTTCCTTCACTTTGTCAATCTTCTTCTGATATTTTCTCACCAAATATTCAACTATTTCAACCATCTTCAATTTGTTCACCATGCTCCTTTTATCATAAATGATGATTATCCTTTTGATATCATGAGTAAACGATTTTGAGCTATCATGGTAGAATTCCCTTTCTTCTCCATCAACATTTGTCACAAACATCTTCTTATCTAGTAGCTCAACCTTACAGATCTTATTTACCTTCCATTATTTAATTTTCACCTTATCAACTACAACTTCTTCTTGGATAGGCTGGATAGGTAGACCATTCTCAGGAACAATAAGTTGTTTCTTTCATTTAGAACATCTCACTAGTTTACCTTTTGTTGACATAGACTTTTTCTTTTTAAGAGTGTCATAGTCAAACTCAACTCCAATCTGAGAATTTTCCTAGTGTTTATACGAAACTCTTGTAGAACTGCAGATGAATTTTGATAAGATTTTATTTTCAGTTCATTCTCAGTAATTTGATCCCTTAAGAACTTCTCAATCTGTTCTAAGAAAGTAATCTTATTCTTTAAGTACTCATTCTCTTGTTTCATGGATTGCATGTTAACCAATGATAGTTCTAGATGTTTATTCTTAACAGACAATTCATCATTAGCAGATGTAAGCTCTACCATTTTGCTTTTTTAACAAGGCTTCATACTTGGCTTTCAAACTAATATTGTATTAGATTGAATTGTTACAAATATAAGATTCTTGATTTGAATCTCAGCTTCTTGTTCTTGAAAAATACAAGTAGTGAATATAATTGTAATATTCAACTTGTTACTAACTTGTGAAGCTGTGCATTGGCTATATAGACAACATGTCTCATTGGCACATGTTTTCACAAGTCAGTTAGCTAAAACTAAAAATAGACAAAAGATGCTTTACATTTGAACACTATATATTTCTAGCTAACACTTTCTTTGGATAATACATCACATCTACATTCTCTTCTTCTGTCTCTGTCTTATTCTTCTTTCAAGTTTATTGTAGACTTGTATCCATCTTCACAGGTTTGAATGATCCTGATCATGACATAGCTTCAAATTAATTGTCTTATTCTTCTGCAAATCTCCTTGAATTTAGCATCTTGAATCAATCGAGTACTCAACTGTTCTTGCTTCGAGAATTCATGAAACAGACTTCTATTCGAATACTTCTGAGACTTTTTGATCAACCTATTGACTTGTTACTTCTCGAGTGCCTAGACTTCTCGATTGGATATATCTTAGAGGACTTCTTGATTAGGCTAGACTTCTCGAATGGTCTACTACCACAAACTTCTCGATTAATCTCTTTTCTTAGACTTCTAGATTGCTTCATTTACTAACTTCTCGATTTGTTTTCTGGACTTCTCGAATGTATATCATATTTGACATTTCTCGAATTTTTTTAATTTCTTGAATTCTCGAATGAGCACTTCTTAATCAAGTACTTAGCCATTGACTATTTTGAGACTTCTTTACCAGTTGCACATTTTGACTTCTCAATTGTAGTGACCTCTCGAATAGTTATTTGCCTTAAAAGAATTCTCAGACTGCATTCCTTATTCTTGAAGAAGTCTTCTTTGTCTAAGGCATGATTCAACTTGAATTTTCTATTAGACTTTATTCTTTGACTTTAATTATAACTTGGAATTACAATTTGATCATACTTCTATCTGCAATAGTATATTAAAGTATCTATGTCACTAACCTAATACAGAAGTTCTAAATGTGTTACAAAAAGACAAGTATATTCAATACAATAGGCTTGATTTGGTCCAACAAGGTCCCCATTCGACTTTATATTTCCCCGGAATGATCTGGCTCCTAGAAGTTGATTTTACGATTTCTGGGAGAGAAATTGCCCCCAGACGTGTTTACGTTTCCGGGGTTTAGCTCGGCCCCCGGAGGTTACTTTTAAGATTCCTAGGAGCGGCTCGGCACTAGATCTTTACGATCACCTGGTAGAGGCTAGGCTCCTAGACAAGTTTATTGATACTTGTTTGGCAAGATGAAGACAACAATATTATTATTCAAAGAATATAGAGGACAATGATACATGGGTAGATGTCATCTAAACATCAATTTCGGAGACATTATAATGACCTCGCCTAGTTCGAGAACTCGAAATAAAAGTTACATCAAAATAGCAGAAGAGCTAGACACTTCAAGTGTCTCGCCTATTTGAAGAAGGAAGAAGTAGACACACCTAAAGTGCCTCATCAACTTGAAGATGGAAAGAACATGAATTTATTTGCAGTTCCATATATGATGACTTAAAATATGAAGCTTATATGAAGTGCTTAACTAGAAGAAGAAAGGGATTCAGATTTCCAGAGATCAATGCTAGTTCCTTTTATTTTTATAAGATTGCAAGGAACTAGGGGTAGTTGTTGTAGCCAAAATCTGCCTCTCACTAATTGAGGAGGTTCTCACTCTCAACAGCCTCTCACTCTCGAAGAGCCTCGCTTAGTTGAATAGACCTAGGCTCATGGAAGTAGTAATCAGCCCATTTGGAGACCTCGCTCATTTAGACCTAGGCCCAATCTTCGACAACCTCGCCTAACAAAGAGTCTTGCCTGTTGATATTGACCTATGCCCATAAATATTGGAAGATTTCACCATTTCAACATAGGCTCGCCCAAAGGGGAGAAAAATAATGAATAGATACGTAATTCATGATACACTGATTCCTCGACATTAGGCCTCGCCTAGAGGATCAACCTAGCTTGATAGAATTGTATGTATAATATATGTAATATACATAAATTATTTTATATAATTTCATATTTAAGTTAATTTGGTAATTTATTTATTATATTTTTAAGGATGAGGATTGTAATATTATTCTTAATAAAGAAAATATATGTTATAATTTAAATATAATTGAATATTATGCTCGAGTAGTTGTATAAAATGAACACTACACTGGTGATAGAGTTGTACGTATAATATATATTATAAAATAATTATTTTATATGGTTTAAATATTTAATTTAATATGATAATTTGTTTTATTTTATTATTAAGAAAGTGCACTCCATGGATGATAAAGTTGTATGTATAATATATCTGTTCAAAATAGAGTTGTATGTATAATATATTTGTTTGATAAATTATATTTTAATTTAAAGTTTAATTAAAAAGATGTATTTGAAGTTGAGTAGAAGAATTATAGTATATATATTATTTTAATTATTTTAATTATAATTTTAAATAAATTAAAGTATTTGAACGATGATGAAATTGAAACATTAAAATCTTTTTAGGAACGATAAAATCATAAAGTTTTTTGTCTCTATTTTAATTAGTAGGTTATGAGTATAACTCTATATTTTAATTAAAATTTAATTAAAAGAGGGTATTTGAAGTTGAGTGTGACACAAACAGACTATAATAGACAGATCATCGACAACATTTACCGCTATAAAAGTATAGATAATATAGATATAGTATAGTAATAAAATATAATTAATATAAATAAAATAATATTATTATTTTAAAATTCATAAAATTTAATTAATAAGTTATGATTTTAAATAAATTAAAATGGTTGAGTAATGAGGAAATTGAAACATGTTAGTAGATTGTAAGTATAATTGTATATTTTAAATAAAAAAGTGTTTGAAATTGAGTAGAAGACATGTATTTGAAGTTGAGTGGGAGTCAGAAATTAAAAGAGTATTTGAAATTGAGTAGCAGACATGTATTTGAAGTTGAGTAAGAGACAAAATGATACCGGACGACGAACCAAACATTTGGCCTTACAGATTTAATAATATAGTATTGATATGTTCAGCTATGAATTGATGTAAAAAATATTTAACATTCTATCGGTTCTACAAAAACACATCATTTTTAATTATTGCAATAATTACCATCTAAATTAAATTTCAATAATTGTTTTACTAATTTTGATATGCTAGTTGTGCATAATATACTTTCCATTTATAATTAGATTCAATAGCAATATTAATTATAAAAATCAATGGCTGAGATGGGTATTCTAAATTTTCTATCAAATATGGATTTTTTTTTCTCTCTCTCTATATATATATGTGCAATTTTATGAAAAATCTTAAATGAAATACTAATTAGAGAACATATATGTGCTCTATTATATTCTGCTTGTAATATATCATATACGTGTTCTACAATATTGGAATACTAATTAAAAAACATATATTTTTGTATTAGATTCTGTAATATATTATAATATAATTTAGGAGTTTATTACCTCATCAACCATTCATGGTTCATTGAATGATGCATTGGAATTGTCATATGACAACCTCTGCTCATCCTCCATTTTTAATCGACCTCTGAGCAATAACTAAAATTTAATTCTTTAGTCTTTGATAGAATTTTGAAAACTAGTTTAAAATTCTATTTTAGCTGTCTAAAATTTTAAAACTCAGTCGGTCTTTACCAGGATATTATGAAAAAGACAGAGCGTGTGGGTGTGCACTTCTCACCTGACGTCCTCCCATTGGCTCCACCACCGGCCTTTTCTTGCCGACCATCAATTGCATCCTACTTTCTTTTTTCTTTTACAAAGCTCAACCGACAATAACCGCCCCTATCTTCTCTGCTACTTGCTTGCAAACTATAAAATATAAATTTTACATTAACGTAGGGTTTTACATTTCATAAAATTCGTGCTCAGCCTACAAGACAACGATTAAATAAATCTACATTGTTAGAGCATGTCCAATGACTGTGCTAAAACAGACGGAGATATTGCTATAATTTAACACCAAAAAGTGATTTTTTGTGTTAAAATAACACTATGTCTCCATTGCATTGTTATAAATCTTGTTCCAAATTGATAAAATTGAATATAAAATTGATAAAAGTGTTATTGAATATAATAGGTAGAAAATTGATGTCTCTTCTTTATTAATTTCCCTCCATTTTTTCACTTTTTGATGAGTTGTCAATTATAACTCCATCTATTTTTTGTTCTAGAATAAATTATATGATTGTACTATTTTAGCACAATGTTTAACATATCATTGGAGGGATAATTTTAGTTTTTGTTATATAATATAGATATAGAACAAGATATATAACACACCATTGGACTTGCCCTTAGTAGGTTCCATTATGCGTTACTTGATATATTTTCTTGTAATGTTTTAAAATTATACATATTTCTGATACTAATTAAACGCTAGCAAATATCATATACACAGTTCATGTGATAATTTGTATATCAAATTTTAATTGTGATATTTTGGGCAAATTATTTGCAGTACTTTGCACTTGATCCTAATCTTTAACACATTGGAAACAGTAAATACAAAGACAGTGTCATATGTTTCAGTTTCTTTGTCACACCACAATAATCTAGCAATTAAGAAATTGCCGACAAAGGGGCCCAAAATTTTTAGTGAGTGCAGGTCAGCATCAAACACTTATCTCAGCCTTATTCAAACATTTATATGCCATTTACTAAAGAAAAAAGCCACACACTGTAGACAAAATAAACAACACTATCACAGAATCTCCCATTTTAAGGGGTATCAAGATTTCTATTTCTTTCCACTTTGTGTTCCTTTACCATAACATAACCAAATAAGAAGTCCCATTTTTAAGGGGTATCAAGATTTCTTGTTTTGTTGGTTTACCTATGAGAATGGTTCAGAGAAAGCTAGTTGACAAACTTGGTATCCAAGCTGATAATGAAGAATCTAAGGGGTCTTCTTCTTCTCAGAACCAAGATAGCGAGAACAAAGGTGTTGCTGACAAGAAGAAAATGATGGGAAAATCGAGATCGATACAGCGTTCGGATTTCGAGAGGTTGATATCAGCACGACTTTTAAGGAGTAAAGATAGTGCAGAACCTGGCAAGGCATCAACTTCTAATCATGTGAAAACCAGGGAAGCAACCCCACGAAGACAATCTCCAATCGAATCACCTAATTATATGAAGTCTACTAGCAGTTTTGAAGCACGGAGTGAGCGTTTTCAGGTTAGTTATAGAACCCCTCAGAATTCTGTGATTAGTAAGAACTTAAGCCCAGTGAAATCAAACAACTCTAGATATAACTCAGATTCTGATCATAAACCAGTAGGTGCAGTAGCTAGAATACCTAGTTTTAAAGTAGTGAGAACCTTAATAAAGACTCCTAGTTTCAAACCTGCAAGAGCTTCAACAAAAAAATATTCCCCTATTTCTCTACATGAAGATTTTGATGTTCAGAAACCAACATGTGCATCAACTTTGAAAGATTTGAATATGCCAATGTTCCTCGAGCTTAGCGCTGGGGCAACGGAATCTGAAGGAACTTCAGCTATAAAGGTTTGTCCATATACATACTGTTCTCTTAATGGTCATCACCATGCTCCTCTACCTCCGTTAAAGAGCTTCTTGTCTGCAAAGAGGAGCATGTTGAAGGCTCAGAAGGTTATCAAGCTTGGATGTCTATCGCTACATAGAGGCAAGCCATCGCAAGACAGAATGGTAAAGCCTGATGCCAAGCAAGTGATATTGGTTGACATACCACTGACTAAAGGAATGGACTTTGACAGCAGGCCAATAACTCCACTGATGCACACAAAGAAAACAGATTTTTTCGTTGAGATCCACAGAAAAAATATGGATGATGATACTGCCAAGGGGAAAATTCCAGAGAGCCTTGCAAGTACAGCACCAGGTTCTGTCAATTATATCGAGGGTCATCTTGAAGCAGAAAAAGATCACAATGTTGAAGCAGGTGCTAAAATCCATCCATTTCCCAAACCTCGAGAAGATGAAGTACTTGATTACTTGAACACAAAGCGTAACACTGATGAAGAAAGCCAGCAAATTACTCAATATGCCCAGTCAGATTCTAAAGCTTCTGAGGAGTTGAAAGATGAGCATCACTATGAACCAAGTCTTAAAGATGTATCAAATCTGAAGCCAAAAGTAACTGATATTTACAACAGATCAAACATCGAATCAATATCAAATTTAGATAGTAATTCTAACAATAGATATGAAGACATCCTAACGGATGAAGTGCAGGTAGGATTTTATGATGAAAAAAGTGTGAGCTCTGGTGCATGGCCTGATGACGGTGACTCCGATTTAAATGGTCCATATCACAATATGGACTTGGAAAAACCTTATTTTGCTTGCAATAAACAAATCCAAGGCAAGATTTATTCCACCTGTGATGAAAATCAGGAATCAGTTGAGACTCCGGTAAGAGAAAACTCAATCTCACATCCCATTGAGGAGTTCCAGGCAACAAGTGTAGGGAAAAGTAAAGTTCCAGAAGCAAGCACATGTGAAAATGATGGAAATTGTGAATCAGTTGAGACTTGGGTAAAAGAAAACTCCATCTCACATCTCATGGAGGAGTTTCAGGCAATAGGTGTAGAGAAAAGTAAAGTTCCAGAAGCAGGTGATGAAATCCTAAGAATGAATTTTCAACTGGGAGCTGATGCAATAAAATGCACAAGCGATGTAGAAGAAGTTGTGTTTGGTTTTCAGGGGGATGAATCTGCTAAACAAGAGCATGTAAGTTGGTATCAGGATTTCATAGAACTAGTTCAGGATGAAACTTCTAAGAATCACAGTGCAAGTTTCAACAGCATGGAAGTTTTTGAGCTTGATTCCACCAGTGAAAGCAGATTTAGTGATAATGTATTGAACGAGAGCTTTCTCGCAAAAACTGAATATGAAGATGCAGACCAGGAAGACCATGAGGAAAAGATCTCCATTGCTGATGCTAGAGATGGAGTGGAGGAAGACGATCCTCTTGCTGCTGAGTCCTTTGATGGAAATCAAACTTCTGATTCATTAAGAGACAATGAGCAAGAAAAGCCTATAACTGATGCCACAAAAGGTATGGAGAGGAAGGAGAAACTTCTTGCAGCCCTGGAATTTGTTGAAAGCCAACCTTTTGAATTGTCACAGGAATTTCTTGAACAAATTTCTGACAACAAAAATCAAAGCAAGCAGACTAATGTTACCATCGTAAGTGAAGCAAACCAATCTGACACTGATAAAACTCCTCCGTATGAAAGAAATGGTGTTGAAAATCACGAGTTTCCAGAAATCAATCAAGATCAATTGCAGACTTACAAGTTTAAAAGTTCCAAAAATTTTGAAGATCAAATGCATTATGGTCCTGCAGTTCTCAAAGAAACTGCAAATCAAAATCAGGAGGGTGACACGGGTGAAGGTGAAAACAGAACTGAATCAAATGCAGAAGAAAAAAGCATCATAACGAAAGCCTCAGTTATTTCTCAAAAAAGAGATCCCATTTCCAATGCAAATAGTATATCCAACGAAGAAATGACTCAGATAGCTAAACATTTAAGCTGGACAGCTGGTAGCAGGAAAACTGTTACAGAGATGGAGGATATCGGGGATTTCAACCCAAGAGAACCAAACTATCTGCCAGCAGAACCTGAAATAGAGCCAGAAAAGGTTGATCTCAGACATCAGCTGATGGATGAAAGAAAAAATTCAGAGGAATGGATGGTAGATTATGCACTACGCCAAGCAGTCACCAAACTTGCCCCAGCGTGTAACAGAAAAGTTTCATTGCTTGTTGAAGCTTTTGAGAAGGTCTTGCCAGCACCCAAATACGAAACTCGTCTAAATCATAATTCATCAAGTTTTATACATGCAGGAACTATACAAACTTGCAGATAATATTTTGACCTCTAAGGTAAACAGTCATAAACTGCCCTGGATCATAGCCTCATAGGTCTTACTTTACTGGAATGATACCATAGTGTATGATCACTAGGGAAATCAATCCATTCAGATTCGATTTCAATAACTTCAGTAAAGTACTGTATAGGTCGGAGAATTTAGCAAAACGAATGTATAGTTTGGAGATTCCATTTAGAAAGTTTGTGAGACTATTTAGAAACTGTGCTGTTGAATTTCTGTTGAAGCATTTTAAGATTATGTAATCTAATTTTATACTTCCTGTGCGAATTTCTGTTGAACCAGTTTATAATAATGTAATCTAATATTATACTCCCTGTTTTATTTTGTCGTTTTATTTTGTTACACAAATACTCCCTAGGCCAAAGCATCAATCATAGAAACTCCTTTTTTTTTAGTTTACCAAAACATTATAAATACTTGCTTCTGGTGAAACTCCATGCTCCATAATTTTTTCCCAGAATTGATAATGCAAAGTCATGAACCCATGCACGAGGGCTCTGTAAGTTGAGAGGTCAGATTTGTAACTACACTTTCTCATTTAGAGAAGCAATTGTGAAGGCCTTGTCAGTATTTGTTGGAAAATGTGGGTAGAAGCCTCACATTGTCAAGTCATTTTGAGTCTAAGCTTGAGTACTTCTTGGGTGCGTGCGCGCAACAAGTTATCATTGGAGTATGTTCTCCTCCGCGAGAGATTTCTAACGCATATTTAAGTATTCAAAATGATCAAGGGATGGATGAGATATGATAATCCAAAGTTAGTCCCTTGAAAGTGGAAAATTATGAATTTTAACTTGAATCTCACATAGAATTGGAAAAGTGGTTTCCATGATTTTATACACTAGAACACTTATGTAGTATTTAAGTTGCGTTGATATGGTATTGTTACACCACTCACGTGCGCGTAGGGGACGCAAATCATGGGATTCTGAAAATTCGTGTGCGACTTGCGGACACGAATGCCCCAAAATTTGGGCCGAATGAATCTGGATTAGTTTTGCTAAAATATTAATTTCTACTGGGTTTCAGCTCAAATAAATTATTCATTATTTTATTTAATTACGAATATTATTATTAATTCGTTTTGATTAATTACAAATTGATTTGATAACCGTCATCCTTAATTAATTAATGTGTCATTAATTAGGCAATTGTGTAGGGCACAAGTATCCTGAAGTCTATATATACATCCTATATAGGTTTTAGGGTTTCATCTCATCTCATAACATAAACACGGCCCGTCCTCAACACAACCTTCTCTTTTGGTGATAGTTCTTTTGATTTGTTCTAGCTCGCCGTAGTATATTCAAATTCGAAGTCGTATGTATTAATTGTATAAAATTAAGAATACTCGAATATTGTTTACAATAAAAAGTAAAATGTGATCATTAATAATATATATTGCATATAATATATATATATATATATATATAACTTATGAATTTGAGTCGACTATATATAATAAAATATGTATTCGAGTATTTTAAATTATTTGAATTACTCAAAATGAATATGATCGAATATCTAAGTGAAAAGATCCGACTCAGTATTCGTTCGAGTTATAAAATAAGATTCAAATTCGTTTTTTTTATATCAATACGAATTATATTCATTTTTAACAAGAATCCGAATTCGAACCCGGATTACTCGAATTCGTTGTCATCCCTAAAACGTTCGTGTATAGTTTGTATACTCTATTCTTTGAACCTCGTATTCTATTCCTCTCCAAAATTTTATAATTGTAATATTATTCTATCATGAATCATGAACTAAGTCAATTTGTAAGCTCAAAACTGAATTTGTAATATAGTTTTACTCTTTCTTAGGCAACTCCGGCGTCTCTTGCTATAACTGTAACACTAGGTCTTCATCAAAAGTTTGTTTAACAAATTCATCCATCCTAGACATCCGATCACAATTGTGACTCATGATGTATAGTGAATTTCTTAATCCAACAGCTGCAGATGCTAATGTCATGATACTCGTGTTTCGACAACAGATTACTTAAATTGAAATATGTCCGTGCTGATGGCAATGATACTGTGAAAATTTTGCTACATCTTCCCACTATATAGCATCATTCCTTTTACTAGTAGAGTCATGTACAGTACATCAAATACATAAATAGTTGAAAATAGCAACATACATGCTCAATCTTCATTCTGTTTTACTTGACGATCATAAACCATCTTTATCATTAAAACAATGACAAAAAGAAAGAAAAAGGAACCGATGATGCAAACAGTGATGGCAAGGACTAGTGAGTGGGATAACACCACATATGTTCCTGTAATAAAAGTCAGCATCATTGTCATAACCGAAACAATGTTGAGTCCAGTTGATGCGGCATTGAGTTTTGAAACTTGGCGGGGATCTTCATACATGGATTCCAGAAAATAAAGAAACAAAGAACATGTTGATAATAGCAGAGCTAATGCATCAGATACCATAAAAGTGTTGAATGTTGTCTTTCTAGAAAGAACCGCCAATCCTTGATCTAGTGCTCCACTTTGATTGAGACCACCCAGCATTGTGAATCCTACGGTGAAAGTCACTGTAGTTATGAGTGCAGTAACAACTATCTGGGTACTTGTCCTCTTTTTGTATCTTTCTAGATCTATTTTCATTCGTCCATGCTTTTCATCTATAAGCTTCTTCTTAGCCTTCTCAAATTGCACATCTTTTTCCTCCCTTCTACTTGGGAGCACTACACTGTCCAAGTAATTTGATTTCCTTTTAATGTTTTTACGCCAAAACTTCCAGTTTTGATCAGTCTGGATATCGTCCAATGCAATTTTAATTTGTACCTAAAATGGACCAAGAAACAATGTTACTATTTATAATTCTATGTGTAAACATCTAATATTTTTTTTAACATAATTATGAGTATTGTTGTTGACGGTGACCTACAAAATAATATCATAAATCACTAAAAGTCATGTTGTTTGTAATATTTACAAGGAATACACTAGGAGTCTGTTATACTTGGTACGAAGACTAGCTTTTCAAAAATCAGTAAAAAAAGAGGAAAATTAGATTCCTTGCGTACCTGATCAGCAATGATTTCGTCTTCCAAATATAAATAGTCAAGCGGAGTCTCGTCTTTCTTGTTTTTTGTCAATGTATCTAGTCCCTTAAATTTGATGAGTTCTGGAATGAAACAACCATGGCTGATAAGCAGATGGAGAGGAGTATCGCCATTGTTATCCTGCTTATTCACAATTTCGCTCTTATATTTTTCTGGACAACATTTTAAAATGCCTTGGATCATCTCTTTTTTTCTTTGAAGGGCCGCCAAATGTAGTATATTTTGACCATTGTTATCAACAGTAGTATATGCCGAAGACCAAGCTGGCCATAACTCCATAAGTCGTATCACTGTAAAAGTATATCCTCGTTTGGCTGCTACATGAAAAGGAGTTGATACGTCCTTGTCTTCGTACACAAACTGGTGTCCAACATCTATTTGTGCTTCTATTATAGCATCAAGTATTGAATCGAATTCGTGATATGCGGCATGATGAAGTGGTGTCCAGCCATCCTCGTCAGCAAAGGTTACACGTTGTTTGTTCTCTCCCAACAAACGTTTTACAGTTACTGTAAAAAAAATGTATAGATTTTATTCATTGGTACATATATTACTTAAACAAAATTTATATAAAAGAATAGAAAATACACATATTGAACTTGGATTAGATCAGGATGTACATAATTTCTAGAGTGTATATTTGTAGTAAACTTCGTTAAAAGCACAAGTACTCAATGTGAACATTTAGCATTTAAGAAAGATACCGAAAGTACTCATTACTCTGTTAATGTAAGTAACATTTGATGCATATTTCATACCTCTTTGGCGCCTTCTAATAGCAACAATTAAATCAGTAACACCTTTATGAACAAGGGAAATTTTAGATTCGTAAGTTTCCCTTAGTAATTTGAGAATAGCCTCATGCTTCTCATCGATGGCTGTGTAGATCAAACGCATGAAACCACTATTTTTACTTCCACGATCATGTTGATAGGCCGGATCTTCTACTAATATGACTTCAACCACCTCTACATTTTTTGTGTACACAGCCAGTTCCAAGATAGTGCGTCCGGACTCGTCAGTTCTATGAAATAAAGCTTCAAAACTCGAGTCCTCTGGACCCCAACGCTTGGCTGCATTTAACATCATCCTAATCACATCTCTGTCTTCTTGCTTCTCTGCAAATGTTAATAATACACATATTAATTACCTTCCGTATTCATATAACAAGCAACAAGTATACGATACACAAGTGAAGATCCGGATCCTATATACGTATTAGTATTACAAAAAATGAGTCACAAGGCGTATTACCTTTGTGCATATTCAGAATAGCAGCATGCAAAGCAGTGGTACTGCCACGAGGACCATCCAAGCACAGAGCTGTGCAAGTTGTACACATGACCTCTATTATAGCACTGTACCCTTTTTCCACAGCCATATAGATTGGAGTTTTACCATCATCGTTTTGAATATGTTTATTACTAGGATCGGCCTCTATTAATAGCTTAACAATATCCAGGTTACCACTATCGACTGCTATGTGTAAGGCAGTGCTCTGCTTTTGAGCAGTAGCTTGCCTCACAAAAGCACGAAAACAACTATCTGGATCATCATTTGCTAAAAAAGAAGGCAAATGTCTGGCTGCATCAATGAGGACCTTAACCACTTCAGTGTGTCCATGTTGTGCTGCAAGGTGAAGTGCAGTTTGTTTTGATTCATCCAGCTTGACCAAAAGGTCTCTGTTTGCAAACTCCCTCAGAATGAATCGCACGTTTTCTATATCTCCCTTCTTTGATTCAACATGAAGGATAGTTTCTCCTTCTTTGTTCAGTATATCTGCTTCCATCTCCAATGCAGCTCTGGCAATAGCATCTCCAGCAATGGCATCGGCAAACCAATCGGCAACTTCATGAGAATTTGTATACCTTCTTACATCATCTTTCATTCGTTCTTGCTTTTCATGCATCATCAATTTTACACTTTCATTAAACAACACATCTTTTGCATGTCGTTTACTCGGGAGCACTAAACTTTTTGAAATATCCGTTTTGTGATTAGTCTGGATACTTTCAAGTGCAATTTTAATTTGTACCTGCCAACAATAATTATAACCCTTGTGAATTACTCATTATTTAAGTTAATTTGAACTATATCTTTTTTATAATTAATTATTTGAAAATTATGTATTAAACAATTCTAAATGTATTTACTAAACTGATTTTGGTGTTATCACTTTGAATAATGCTAAACGTACAAATTTATTTTTTAAATTCAAATCCCAAATAACATGACACTGATGATGTGTCATACTGTCATTATGGAATATTTTAATCGGTCAGATGTGTGTGAATGTAGAAAAATCATTATAAATAATTACGTTAGACTCAATTAAAACATAACACTGTTGGGTTAAGCCCAATATGGTAGTACGGGTTTTGGTGATCCAAGACAAATATGGGTAGTATAATAATTGTATTTGGATAATTATTATGGATGATAATAATTATAATTGGGCAATTATTATAGATGATATGTCTTGGTCACAAAGATAAGTAATTAGATACCAAGTATGATTAAACTTGTGTAACAAGTATGGTAAGTCTTGGTGGCTAAGTTTGTGATAGCTATATATACATAGTCGTATTAGGTTTGATGGGTATGCTTAAACATGCAGGTTTAGGTATCTGCTTTGTACATGGTTGTTCCACGTACATATGTTTGGAAACACCTGGATGCTCAAATATGTATGCTTAGGTATCGCTGGGAGAGCGGATGCATGAGTATTGGATTTGTGTATCATGGAGGCTTAGGTATCGCTTGGAGAGCGGATGTTTGAGTATTGGATTTGGGTATCATGGGAAGCTCAAATATGTAGTATCGCTTGGAGAGCGGATACTTGAGTATTGGATTTGGATTTGAGTATCAATGGAAACTCAAATATGTATTTACATTTAGAAAAGCAAACAAATATTTTTATATAGAAAATTTAGTGATTTAAAAATTAAGAAAAAGAACTTGATTATAAAAACTAGAGTATTTGTTTGGAAAATAAATTTTGAAATCAAGGAAATAATTATGCAAAACAGTTAGAGAATTATTTAATCTTCTTTAAGACCAAATAGATAGATGGAGGTTAATATCTTTGTGCATATTTTATTTCAGAAAGATCTTCTTTTCTTCTTTTTTTTGTAAAAAAAAGAAGCTCGTGTAGGAGGGGGAGAATCAATGGAAGAAGAGAAAGCAGCATCTTACTACGACGAGCTGAATCGCAAAGGAGGAGGCGCTGCTAGATTCAAATAAGGCCTCGGCTTCTCTTCAAATGACGTCGTTCCTTGTAATCATAACAACAAGCTCTTATTTGTAAAAGCAGGAGCTTCAACGACATCTGAATCCCAAGTAGAAAAATAAGGGCGACTGAACTGTATTCAACAAAAACTCTCCAAATCACATCTTTCTTCTTCTTCATCTTTTACAGATCATAATCATAGAGATAGAGATAGACACAGGGATAGACACAGACACCCTAGTCGGAGTCCCACAAGAAATAGAGATAGAGACAGAGACATAGACAGAAATAGAGATAGAGATGTTAGGAAGCAAAACCCGAGATAACTAACCAATGCAAAGCACACACAATAAAATTATGTGATGCGGAAAACCCATGTCCCAACTTGTATTATTAATCAAAACAGTTATCAATAATACAACCAATCAATCATGAATATTTAAGCCTAACAATACCTAAGCATTCCTCACACCTCACGGTGTTTCCAAATCTATGTACGTGGAACAATCACGTACCAAACGATACCTAAATCTCTATGTTTAAGCATAGCTATTAAACATATTATGACTATGTATATATAGTCATCACAATCTTAGCCACCAAGACTTACCATACTTGTTACACAAGTCTAATCATACTTGATTTTTAATTATCTACCCAAGTCTAATCATACTTGGTATCTAATTACTTACCTTTGTGACCAAGACATATCATCTATAACAATTGCCCAATTATAATTATTATCATCCATAATAATTATCCAAATACAATTATTATACTACCAATTTTTATCTTGGATCACCAAAACTCATACTACCATATTAGGTTTAACCCAACAATCCTCCTCTTAAACCCAATATGGTTCCACAACCGAATTAACGGTCCATCAATGCATCCACATCCATTCGCCAAAGCCTCCCCTCGAACAAGAACTTCTGCAGCTTGTTCTTCTAATCTTTGACGGTCGTTAAATTACGTTTAGTGACCTCCAATTCACCGTTCTTCATCATAACGGTGCATCTCATAACAGTGCATCCGAATCCGAAATCACGTGCATCAACCACGAGCGCCCTTCCATCCGATGAGTCACCTGATCCTTGCCTCATCAATCTTTCGGCGTCTAGAAGAACAACAACAGTCTCTGAAATGATTCAGACGAACTCTTCCATCTTCTTCTATCTCGAACCCGAACATGATTTTCGGTGCAAGGGCCAACCATATAGTCCATACCGCACAAAACTTCTTCATAGTGTTTCACAACAATTCAATATCGAATTTTCCTCCACCCATATTCATCACGAACCTGGCTCTTATACCACTTGTTAGGAAGCAAAACCCGATATAACCAACCAATGCAAAGCACAACTTGTGTTATTAATCAAAACAATTATCAATAATACAACCAATCAATCGTGAATACTTAAACATTCCTCACAAGGGGTGAGTATTCGGTTAATTGAAACCGAAACCGAAATTTTTTTTGGTTAACTGAAACCGAACTAGTCGGAAAAACGCTACCAAAAACCGAACCGAAATTATTATTTTGGTTATTACCGAAAACCGAATTTATAAACCAAAATTTATTTAAAAAGGTGAAAAATTGAAAATTAAGTATCGAGTTTAAATTTAGATTACATATTGATAAATAATTGAATTTAGAACTTTTCTAAACATATTGATAAATAACTGGTCATTGATCAAATCCAGGTAAGTTCGTTGTTATAACATATATACTGTATCTGTGTTTATTTATAAAAAATAGGGGAAATTTGTAAACTTTTCTGGCTTCTGTGTTTGTATGACTAAGGAGAGCGCTGACACTTTGGAGAAGTGTTTTCTAATGAAATCAACATGTACTGATAGGTCGCAGGTAGATCCATGTAGTCTTAGTACATAAACTTGCAACAAGAACTACATTGGTTATTATTTTTATGTACAGAACTGATATCTAGAATCATAAATTTGGAAGTTATGTATTACAATATTACACTATTAGTAATTTTATTTTAAAACTATATATATATATATATATAAATATTATATATATATATATATTAATATATATACTATATTAATATTATACATAATATAATAATAAATCGGTTAGTAAATTCGGTTATTCGATTAACCGTAGTTAAAAAACGAATAACCGAAATTCGAAAAAAACTCTACCGAAAAGCGAACCGATTTTTATAAAACGGTTAACCGAACTGAATTTTTTTCGATTAATCAGTTTGGTTATCGGTTAACCGAACCGAATGCTCACCCCTATTCCTCACACCTCACGGTGTTTCCAAACTTATGTACGTGTAATAACCACGTACCAAACGATACATAAACCTCCATGTTTAAGCATAGTTATTAAACATATTATGACTATGTATATATAGCCACCATAAACTTAGCCACCAAGACTTACCATACTTGTTACACAAGTCTAATCATAATTGGCTTCTAATTATCTACCCAAGTCTAATCATACTTGGTATCTAATTACTTACCTTTGTGACCAAGACATACCATCTATAACAATTGCCCAATTATAATTATTATCATCCATAATAATTATCTAAATACAATTATTATATTATCCATTTTTGTCTTGGATCACCAAAGCACATACTACCATATTGGGTTTAACCCAACAAGAGATAGATACAGAGACAGAGAGAGGAGGAGGAAGAGGAGTTTATGGCCTCGGGATAACAACAATAACAAGAAGAAGAAGAGATCAAATTAAGATGGAATTGATTATGCTAAACTTATTCCTGACTACCACAAAATGGTACTTTCAATTTTACCTGTATTTCTATTTCTATATTTCATTTCACAATTTCATATAATTCATTACATTCACTCGGAACATAACAAGTAGGTAAGGTTGTAAATGAATACAGCCGTTCATGAACAAAACTCGAACTCAACTTGTTTAGCTCGGGATCGGCTCGGTTCGTTTCTTATTGAACACGATCTTGAACATAAAAATATGTTTGATTAGATAAATGAGCTAAGCCAGGTTTTATGCTTGTTTGGCTCGAACTCAAATCGTTTAGCTCGGGATCGGCTCGAACTCGTTTAACTCGGCTCGACTAGGATAACATATGTATATTTTAATTTTTTTAATATATAACTCAAATATCTTTAAAAAAAACTTAAAATTTTCAAATTTATATATAAATTTTATTTTTATGTCACAAAAAATTGATTTTGAATTTTTGATTTTAATTAAAGATGGAATTAATATTATATACTAGAAAATCATAAAATGAGTATATATTAATTTATACATTTTATAAATTGATGCGAAAGAAAAACTATCGAACTCTACATGATATGATATCTAGAATTTAATGATTAATAGTAAACTAACAAAATGACAACTTAATAAGATAAAATTATATTTCTAGCGCTGATTAAAAAAATTGGGTTATCTTTAACCTTTTTCGATACAGATTAGTTATAAGAGTATAAGTCGTGTGATTTATATTTTATAATTTGGGTTTAGTTGAGTAAAAAATATATGAATTGTTAGCGAACAGCTCGATTTGGCTCGAGTTTAACTCGACTCAATTTATTCATGAACAAACTCGTGTTCGGCTCGTTTATTATCGAGTCAATCTCGAACAACACTTTTTATTCGATTAGAAAACTCGGTTCGACTCAGTTCATTTAAAAAAGATTAAAACGCGGCACGGATCGAACAAAACTCTGTTCGACTCTATTCGTTTACATCCCTGCAAATAGACCTATATCCATACAAATGTAAATCTGGCCCAATAAATAATAACTGATCAAGAATAACTCATTAAAATTTACGCATATCAATATATCTCAAAAAAAAAATCCTCCTATTTTTAAAATGATTTAAAAAAACATATTTTCTCCTCTTTTCTTTTATTCCATAAATTTAGGAATGCAACCATAAATTGCAGTTATATGTATGTTATGGTCCCACATACCATACAGTGTCACTTTTATGTTATGTGATGTGATGTGATGTGATGTGATGTTGTAATAGTTGATATCATCATCATCTTCAAATGATTTTTATAATATTGTATATGGAATTTTTTTAAATTTTATTTTATTTATATGATTGGAGTTTTTAATTGCTAACTAGTTTAATTTAGTTAATATAAAAAAAATCACTCAATTATTTTTTTCATTTCTACATATTAAGAAATAATCATTTGAACTTATATTAATATTTAGCTCTTTTCTCTTAAACGATACTCTTACTTCGTTACTACATTATTTGTATGTGCAGCTGGTCCCTGACCAGCGATTGTTAACAAATATCTATCCGCGTTTTTTTTACGACGGATAATAAAAAATCCTATGAGCTAGCCCAGAACCGCGGATAAGGTGACGTAGTCCCTGCATTCACATCAAAAACCTAGTTTTAATACTATCCGCTATAAAAAACCGCGGATAGATGGATACATCAAACGATTGTCAGAGAGCAGTACCCATTTGTATGACCCCACCTGTTCCAACACTAGCTTCAAATATATTATATCAAAAAATATATTTTGAATATTATCAATAACATAATAAAATTTAATATATATTTCTAGTTGTTGTTGTAAAAAATCTAGGATTACAAAATAATTAATGTGTGGGGGTGTTTTCGAAGCTTATGGCTCCTCTTGCGTTTCGAGACTAAGTCGGTCATCACAAGATGCCGACGTATTTTCACTGTTGTAAAGAATCAAGTCAGACGTAATTCTAAGAATGAGGGGTTAAACCCCGTAAGAGTCGTAGAGTTAGATTAGGTTTAGGACCTTAGTGGGCAAGCCACCTCCTTGATGAGAGTCTTAGACCCTTCATTGTAGAATACTGATTCCTTATTGGAATATATGTCTTGGAGGCTACTACTTAGAGTGTCCTCTTTTATTTTGACTCTAATTAATAGGCTGAATATTTTGTCTATTAGTTAATTATGAATTTATTATTTAATTAGGGCTGCTTGCCTCATTAATTGGGCTCGTACCTGACCAAACTAGGTTTAATTAATGCAATATTAATTATGTCTTTAGGGCATATTTATAGCCCACATCACTAGTTATAAAAACATTATAAAGATTTAGGGTTTGAATTATATTAATAGTATATTAAAATTTTAAATTTATTATTAGTTTTAAACATATTAAGAAAGTAACGGGGTCATTTGGTTCGGGATTTCTAGGTATCAGGTATTAGTTTCGTTCATTCCAAACTCATACCTGGTGTTTGGTTGAATCTGATACCTTAGGGGGAGGTGAGTATGAGACGGAGGTATGAGGAATCAAATCAAAAATTTACTACTTTTATCTTTATTTATAAAATTACATGTTAATTTTTAAAATAAAATTTTTATAATGATGTTGTTTAATATTTAATAAATAATAGTGATTAATTTTTCGTATTAACTGTACATATTTTTTTTATTTATTAAAAAATATATTAAATTAATAAATTCATTCCACCATTCAACCAAACATGTGATATCAGGAATGATACTTCATCCACATACCACCTTAACCCGATACATGATTTCAACCTCATACCACTCTATGAACCAAACGACCCCAATCCTAAAAACTTCAAAAAGAATATATTAAATAAATGTTAACCCAAATATTTATTTTGAAATTATGTTTATAAATACATGCAAGGAAATCCATAATTTGCCCTAGATATATGCTAATATTCATAAATTCATTCAAAACATATGAACTATAGGGAAACTGTTAGAATAATTCTAATATTATAATATTTCATGATATCAAAATTTAAGTTGATAAAGATCTCAAAATCGATTCTCTAATACCGTCAATATTTTTATTATTTATTATGTACATGAAGATAAATTATTATCGTAAATATGGGCGCTCTAGTGATCGAATTTTTAACTAAAACATGAGTTTTTAATAAAGTCTTCAACCTAAAAAATGAGTTTTTGATATAAAATCCAACTAACTCATTTATATTTTAGAAATGTTAATTTAACAGACAGTTCGCGGGATCACGTAGGTCAAGGTAAAAAGTTTCAGTACCATGTATTCATACTAAGCAAGATTACGTTAGTGCACAAACAAAATTTATCCTAACAAATCTAAAATAAATGTTTTTAATAAAGAAAAATTATATTTTCGCGTACCTGATCGCCAATGATTTTGTCTTCAAAATATAACATGTCTGGTGGAGTCCAATTCTTCTTATTTTTTATGCTTATATCAAGTCCTTCATAATTTATGAGTTCGGGAACGAAGCAACCACGAAGAATAAGTATATGAAGAGGTGTGTCGCCTTTATCATCCTGCTGATTCACAAACTCCTTTTTATACTCATCTGTACAATAATTTAATATACCTTGTATCATCTCTGTCTTACTTTGCAATGCTGCCAAATGTAGTATATTTTTTCCATTTCTATCAACAGCAATATATGCTGAAGACGAAGATGGCCATAATTGCATAAGAAGTAGTATCGTAGAAGTATATCCTTTCTCGGCTGCTACATGAAACGGTGTTGATATCATATCTTCGTACACAAATTGATGACCACATTCTTCTTGTGCTTTGATTATGGTGTAAATTATTGAATCGTATTCATGATATGCGGCATGGTGAAGTGTTGTCCACCCTAAATTATCAGCAAATCTTACAAGACTTTCGATATGATCCTGATCATCCAATAAGCTAAAGACAGATTCTGAAAAAATTGTTATAATGATTATATAAATTAGATCCAATATAATATTTGTTAAGAAATAGTATAAGATCCATTTGGGTCTCTTTCTAACACCCTTAAAATTTTCGATAGAGGCCCAAATTGATCTTATACTATTCTTTAACAATATTTATAAGAAATGAACAAGGTATATGGAGTATGGACTATATATATTGTACTAGGTGTCCGATATTTAAATCTGAATTACTATCATGGGGAATCGAACCCCAAACCATGCACCTAACCCTACAATCTTATACGCCCTTAACACTTGAAGTATCCTGAATTTTTCGTGTCATTCAGTCGCCGACCAGTTAGGATAGACTATATATTTGCGGTTTAAATACATAGCTTTGGACATATTATATGGACTAGTACGTACATAAACATTTGGTTGATACTATCTATTAATTTCAAATGATTTACACTAATACAAAATGCTTAATTGGAGTTCTTTAATTTTTAAAATTTAGAGTGAGGTTTTGTAAAAAAAAAAAAATTAATTTAGAGTGAGGTGAGTATATATCATTAACTGATAAATGAATCATAGTAAGTCTCCTATTTATATCATAATAATATAAGATAAGATAAAATATGGTTTCACCACTTTTAATAGGTATGGAATAGACCTGACAATTCGGATAATCGAATTGGTTTCAGATCGGATTAATTTTCGGTTATGATATATTTTGAGTACCGTTTGGATCGGATGTAGTTTGGATTAAAATCAGATTAAATTCGGTTTAGATCATTTCGGATCAAAAAAATACAGTATGGATTAATCTTGGATTAGTTTTTAAATATAGTAAAACTAAAATAAAGTCGTTAAATAAGTTTGTTGAAGTGATAATTTATTTGTTATCTTTCTCCTTCTGTTTTTTAATTTGTGAGATTCTAAAAAATTATTTTATTATTAAATATATTAGTTGTAATATAAAATAACATGAGTTTTTAAAGCTTTGATTTTATAACCATTTTAATTTTTTGATATAAAATTATTTTAAATATGAATTTTGCTTAAGAATATATTAATTTAGTAAATAAAAAGCGGGTTAATATATAGACTATAAACTATGAACCATTAAAATATAACTATTAGATTAAAATTCAATACATCTTTTTTCTAATTCGATGTAGTTCGTATTTATATCGAATCTGATCTTGTACTTCGAGTCATATTTGGTTCAGATAATTGTGTATTCGGTTTTAATCGGTTCTAAGTTATTATCGGATCTAATATTTTAGATATTTTTATTTAAATTTTCGGTTCGGATAATTTCAATAACAGGCGAGTCCTTTAACTTATATTTTTTATTATTTATATTTTTCCTATATATGAATTTATTAATTAAAAAATTATATATATATATATATATAATCGATTTACTGAAACTGTAAGGATCAGAAGATATGAAGATGTCAGAGCTTAACAAGGATCAGAGTTTAACAGATCAAACTATATGTTAAGGATTGTGGTACTATCAATGTAATCAACTAATAATTACTTAGATTAATTAATAATTGTCTAAGTAAAATATATTGTCATATATATCCTGACAGTATGTTTAATATGTCACTTGTAATAGGATGAACAAACAAGTCAAGTAGGTGACAGTAAATATCAATAGTTACTGTCTTGTATAAATATAATAAATGATCTATGAAGTAGAAGTTCATAAAGTGTTCATGCACAACATGGATCAAATCATTGACAGTAATATTTTGCAAACTGAAGCCTACGACAACATGTTCAAGTGACAGCACCTTTTGGAACAGACGACAGCAACTATTCCATGACAGTAAACTTGGCGGAGAATGAAGATTCTAAGACACCAAGTTTCACTGACAGCAACTATTCCTTGACAGTAAATTTGGCGGAGATTGAAGAATCGAAGACAGCAAGTTTCCTGACAGTAGCTTTGGCGGGAATAGTTGACAGCATGTTTGGCGGAATAGTTGACAGTACCTTTGGATGACATCACGTTTTAAAAGACTGGCGAGCTTGACAGTAAAGTATGCAGAATCAAAGATATTGTCACCAAAGAGAAGCTAAAGGTTGACCGTAACCTTTTAGTGAAGCTGACAGTCTGTTTCAAGAAGCAGACTAGATAAAGTTCTTTCACTGATTGATCTTGATAACTCTACCTAGTCTGTCAAGTCTACTACTGTAACTTGAGATAAAGCAAGCAAAAAGACGAAGCTTGCTCGTGGAGTCAAGAATGTCAAATCCTCTCAGAGCAACTTTATCTACAAATGGAATGAAGATATTTGAGAAGAAAAAGTGGAGTTTCTATTTCAAGTATTGTCCAGGAAACACGAGAAAGTATACTTGTAAGTGATGTATGTGTTTTAGTATAAATACACATATCTCACAAACACTTTCTCTTGTGTGTGCATGCAACTGAGCTTAACTTTTCTCAAGCATAGAAACATTAGCATTACTTTTGTTATTGTATCTATTGAAGCTGGAAACATCTTCCAGTCAGTTGTAGCAACAAAAATTAATAAAATTAATTTTTGAAGTTAAACACCTGTTGTCTTTTGTTTACTTACTGTTGAGTGTAATTCAAACTTGATATTATTGTTGTTTGTTTGTTGTTAGCAAAATTAGCAATAAATAATCAAGTTGCATTCAACCCCCCCCCCCCCTTCTGCAACACTCATACTGTCTAACAACTAGTATCAGAGCAGCAGGTTAGATACACATAACCTGAAAAGATCTAAAAATGAGTGCACAGAAAGTAAGCAGCATAAAAATACCCACTTTTGACAAAGAACACTATAACCTTTGGAAACGAAATATGATGTTGTTCATAAAAACAGCCAACCCACTTTACCCTGGAATCTTGGAAAATGGTCTCTTCATACCTCAAACATATGTACCTGAAACCACAGTAGATGGTGAAACAATACCAGCCTACTGGGTTCCTAAAAAGGTTTCAGAGTACACTGATACTGAAAAGGAAAAAAGTATCTCTGGATGATTGTTTACAATTTATCATCATTGAGGCACTTGACAATGTCATGTACAACAACATTGTCAACTGTACCAGTGCAAAGCAGATATGGGAAACCATTGAGATACTCTGTGAAGGAACAGAAGAGGTGAAGGAAAATCAAAGACAGATTCTTGTGTCCCAGTATGAAGCCTTCATGGCTAAACCAAGTGAAGGGCTGACTGAGATGTTTGAAAGGTTTAACAGGTTGATAAATGACTTGCAGCTGCATGGAAAGTTTTATGACAAAAAGGAAGTAAACATGGAATTCATGTTGACACTTCCTGATCATCTAGAGCACAAGGTTTCTGCCATAAGAGAAGGAAGAAATTTATCAAAAGTTTCTCTTGAAATTTTATATAGCATTCTCAAAACCTATGAGCTAGAGCTACTACAAAAGAGAGCCATTCAAGCTGGTCAAAGAGGAAAGATGGCCAATACATCAAATGCTCTAGTAGCTCAAGATCCACAGGTGATGCAGCTCAAGGAATCTCAGCATCAACAGCAAATCAAGATTGAAGAAATCACAGATGAAGATGAAAGTGTGACTCTGGAAATCAAGGATGGTGAAGAAGATGAGTTCTACACTTTGGAGGATCTGGACAACATGGAAAACAAAACAATGGCCTACATGGCAAGAAAGTTCTCCAACTTGAGATTCAAGAAGAACAAAGCTTTCAAACCTAGAGGACAAAGCCCCAGGTTCAACAAGCCAAATTTCTCAAAACCTGGAGGAAGTGACAAAGGTGGATATAGAACAGGTATGGTGGATAGATCCAATATAAGGTGTTACAACTGCAGTGAAATGGGGCATTTTGTAACAGAATGCAAGAAGCCAAAACAAGTGAGGAGAAATGACAATGATTATGAGGAACTCAAAGCAAAGTATGAAGCCTTGTTGAAAAAGCAACAAGAAAGAGCCTTTGTGGCTGAAGGAAAGTGTTGGGAAGACTTTGATGTTGAAGAGGAAGAAGAATATGGAAATCTTGCTCTCATGGCAAACTCTGGAGAAGGTTCATCCACTTCATCAAGTCAAGTACATATTCTTACTACTGTTGATATGACTACATCTCAGTATAAGAAAACTGTTGAAAGTTTAAGTTCTAAAATTTTCAATATTCATACAAGCATGCTAGCTACAAATGAGGAGATAGTTAAATTGTCTAGTGCTAATGAGTTATTGAAGACTAAAAATCATGAACTAGAACTTAAACAGAATGCTTTTGAGTCCTTACAACAAGGGAAAGAGATTCTTAAAAACAAGCTAGTTTGTGCTTCTCAAATTGAGGAATTTCTCAGAAAACAGATTTCTGAGAATGAACTAAAAATCAAGTCCTACAAAAATTCTTCCACTCTGTTAAAATCATACCATGATGATAATTTTGAAAATCAAAAGGTAGGTATAGGTTTTAACTATGACAAGAAAAGTGGAAAGAAACATGTTGTAGAGGAAGAAGTCAAACATACTGTCAAACCATCCATTCTAAAGAAAGTTAAGAACCCATTGTTCAAAAAGGCTGAATTTGAGATTGATGAGGAAGCATTAGTAATCAAACAAGATATAGATGATGAGGACAATGATGCTGTCAGAAAAACCCTTAAGGTAAAAGATACTGTCAAAATTCCCAAGACAGTTAGTTTTGACTCTGACAGTAACGTGTGTTTAAAAGATGTTGTCAACACTGACAAGACAGTAAGTTCAGAAGCTGTTGTCAAGATTGTAAGATCCAAACTTACTGTCAAGACAACTCCATCTAAACCTACTGTCAACACCAGCATGACAGCAACTTCTAAACATACTGTCATAAAGACCAAGAAAAACAGAAATGGGAAATTAGGAATTAACAAGAAGAACAATTATGATTATATTCCTAATGCTCCTCGAAAGTTGTGCAATAATTATGGGTCTTCTAGTCATCTAACTCATGTTTGCAATAAGGTCAAGTCAAATATCAAGAATGCTACTTCTAGCAATGGAAACTTACACAGCATGCCTTTAAAGAACAAACAAGTAACTCACTGTGGAAACTTTGATTGCATTTCATGCAAAATGAATTTGATGAGTATTTGCTTTAACATGCCTTTTGCTAATAATCAAGAATGCTTGCATAAGAATGCTAAAACTGAAAAGGCAAAGACTCCAAGTCCTCCTAAAGTTAGGATGGACAAGCCACCCAAGAACAAAGCTATCAAACCAGTATTCAAAACTGAATGGGTAACTACAAGAGTCTTGTTAAAATCAAAAGAAAGAATTACAACTGAATCAACTTCAAACTGTGATCTAACTAAGCAAAATGGACCCAATGAAAGTTGGGTACCAAAAGCAACTTGAAAAATTTGCTTTGCAGGGCAACATGAAAAATAAGAGAATCATGTGGATCATTGACAGTGGATACTCAGGACACATGACAGGTGATAAAGCCCTGCTATCACAGTTCAAGGAAATGGCTGGCCCTTATGTAACATTTGGTGACAATAGCATTGGTTTCACAATGGGATATGGCATGCTAGAAGTTGGAAATTTGAAAATTGAGAAAATTGCTCTGGTGAATGGATTGAAGCACAATTTATTGAGTGTCACTCAATTCAGTGAAAGAGGTTTCAAGGTTGGTTTTGACCAAGACAAATGCTCCATTATCAACAAGAAGACAGGAGAAGAGGCTCTTCAAGGAGTGAGGAAAGGAAGCCTCTACATAGCTGACTTGGATTCTGTAAGAAAAGATAAAGTCTACTATTTTTACAGTAAGGCTTCTCCTTCTAAAAGTTGGCTGTGGCATAAGAAGCTCTCTCATTTGAACTTCAAAGCAATGAATCATCTAATGAAGAGAGAGTAGGTGAAAGGGCTTCCTCAACTTGAATTCTGTCAAGAAGGATTATGTGAGAATTGCCAGAAAGGGAAGTTAAGGAGAGCTACTCACAAAAGCACTCCCAGTGGTTCAATCAATGAGGCATTTCAACTAATTCACATGGACTTATTTGGTCCTGTGAATGTGCAATCACTGGCCAGAAAGAAATATGCTTTAGTGATGGTTGATGACTTCTCAAGATACACTTGGGTGAGATTTCTAGCATCCAAGGATGAAGCTGCACAAGAAATTATTGATTTGGTAAGGGTTCTTGACAAGAATCCCAAGTACAAAGTACCAACCTTGAGAAGTGACAATGATACTGAGTTCAAAAACAGTATCATGAATGATTTCTGCAAAGACAATAGTATCACTCAACAATTCTCTACACCAAGGACACCTCAACAAAATGGTGTTGTGGAAAGGAAAAACAGGACTCTTATAGAGGCTGCAAGAACAATGTTGAGTGAAGCAAAACTTCCTACCTACTTCTAGGGTGAAGCAATCAATACAGCCTGTTATACTCAAAACAGGACTGTAGTCAACAAGGCCTATGGAAAGACACCCTATGAATTGCTCACAGGAAGGAAACCAACTGTCAACTACTTTCATGTTTTTGGAAGCAAGTGCTACTTCATGAAAGATTCCACTGAGATCAAAGAAAAATTTGACACTAAAGCACTTGAAGGAATCTTCATTGGGTATGGTATTGACAGGACTGCATATAGAGTCTACATTATTGATCACAAAACTGTGGAGGAGAGTGTAAATGTCACCTTTGATGAAACTAAATTTCTTGGAATTGAAGGCAGTCAAGAAACAGAATCATTAGCCTTTGAGAATCAAGGCTATCTGGAAGAGATTGATGAGGAGTCACCAAAAGTTGACCACACAATTTCTGGTCCAATAATTGTTCCTAATCAATCTGAAGAAAATGGAGGAACTGCCCAAACAATTGATTTTTCTGGGAATGTTCCTATGGATAGTGGACTTGAAGAAATTGATGCTGTCAACAGTACAAGAGGAAAAGATGCTGTCAATCAACAAAGTGTTGAAGATTCTAGTGATTCTCTAAGAGGAACAAAATGGAACAGAGATCACACTAATGACTTAATCATTGGTGATCCAGGAACTAGAGTCAAAACAAGAAGAAATGTTGCCAATGAATGTATGTACTCTTGTTTCCTTTCTCAAACTGAACCTAAAACTCTGGAAGAAGCTATGGCTGATCCAGATTGGATTAATGCCATGCAAGAAGAGCTTAATCAATTTGAGAGAAGCTGTGTTTGGGAATTGGTGCCTAGACCAAGGAACAAATTAATAATAGGCACCAAATGGGTTTATAGGAACAAGATGGATGATTGTGGTACTGTCACAAGAAACAAAGCAAGGCTAGTAGCAAAAGGTTACTGTCAACAGGAAGGGATTGATTATGAAGAAACATTTGCTCCTGTTGCCAGGCTTGAAGCAATAAGAATCTTTTTGGCCTTTGCTGCATTCAACAACTTCAAGGTTTTTCAAATGGATGTAAAGAGTGCTTTTCTTAATGGAGAACTAGAAGAAGAAGTGTATGTTGAACAGCCTCCAGGCTTTGAAGATCCAAAAATGAAGAATTTTGTGTACAGACTACTCAAGGCTCTGTATGGTCTAAAGCAAGCACCAATGGCTTGGTATGATACCCTCTTTCCAAGTTTCTTCTTGATATATAATAACTTTACAAGAGGGATTGTGGATAAAACTCTTTTCTACAAAAAGCATGGAAAGGATATCATTCTAGTTCAAATATATGTTGATGACATCATCTTTGGTTCAACAAATAAAGATTTATGCAAGAAATTCTCTGAGTAGATGCAGAACAAATATGAGATTAGTATGATGGGTGAATGGGTATTCTTTCTTGGACTTCAAGTCTATCAAAAAGAAGATGGAATATTTATTTGCCAAACTAAGTATGTCAACGATCTTCTAAAAAGATTTGATTTAGAAGACTCATCTCCTGCAAAAACTCCAATCTCAACAGCAACTCAACTTGACAAGGATCTAAAAGGAAAGAAAGTGGACAACAAAATGTATAAAGGAATGATTGGCTCTCTTCTCTATCTAACAACTAGCAGGCCTGACATAATGTTTGCCACAGGGTTGTGTGCAAGGTTTCAGTCTGATCCAAGGGAGTCACATTTAATGGCAGTGAAAAGAATTCTTAGATATGTGAAAGGCACTCAAAATATGGGCCTTTGGTATCCTAAAGATTCTGGTTTTGACTTAATTGGGTATTCAGACTCAAATTATGCAGGGTACAGGATAGACAGAAAGAGTAAAACAGGAAGCTGTCAATTTTTGGGAGAAAGATTGGTCTCATGGTTTAGCAAGAAGCAGCATTCAGTATCAAACTCAACTGCAGAGGCTGAATATATTGCAGTTGGTAGTTGCTGTGCTCAGTTACTTTGGATGAGGAACCAGCTATTGGACTATGGGTTGACTCTGCAAGGAATTCCTATCTTTTGTGACAACACTAGTGCCATATCAATTTCTAAGAATCCTGTTCAACATTCCAAAACTAAGCACATTGACATCAGACATCATTTCATTAGAGAGCATGTGGAGGAAGGCACAATCAAGCTGATTTATGTGCCCACAGAGAAGCAACTTGCAGACATTTTCACCAAACCATTGGATGAAAAGACATTCAACAGGCTAGTGAGTGAATTGGGTATGTTAAATTTAACCTGTTAATGTAATTCTGTTTAGTTGATAAAAATTTAGTTAACTGAATTTCACTGTGAATAAATGGCCTCTAGAGGTGTTTTTGATTTCTGTCACAGTGGAAAGACATGATGATATATAACTGAGAGGTTAACTAATTTATTTTTAAGTAACTTAATTCATATGAGGTTAATAAAAAGCACTGTCAAGGTTCTTGACAGTATGTTTTATCTATACTATCATATGGTAGTATGTTACTGTCAAAATCTGTGAAACTTACTGTCACAGGTTTGAGGAGTCTTGATAGTATAGTTCGCGGGATTGAAACTTACTGTCGAATCATGTGAAACATACTGTCAAAAGGATGAGAAGTCTTGACAGTATGTTTCGCAAGACTGAAAACTTACTGTCAAAAGATTGAGAAATCTTGACAGCATACTATGCGGGACTGAAACTTACTGTCAGTATCCCTTGACAGTATAGTTTTATAAAATTTCCGCATAACATACTGTCAAGAGTTAATATTGGGGTTATTCATTTATTTTATATATTCTCTAACCGCTAATGTTATTGTCAAGAGTGTTTGTGATTTCTAGCGCAGAAGTTACTGTCAAGAAGCAAATGGATTAATAGAGACAACTGTCACTTCAAATCGATTAAAATTCTTTCTTGACAGTTCCTTTTTCACATCATATATATACAAACAGTTAAAATCTCTCACTCTTTACTTTTCTTTAAACTCTCCAAATTCAAACGCTCTAAAAAAAACCCACTATTTTCTCTGCAACTTCTTCTCTAAACCGTTCTTAAATTCTTAATCTTCAAATTCTTAACCATGTCTGGACCCCAAATCATCTGTTCTCTTGCCCAAACCAACTTCACCACAATGGCTTCTGTTGGTGAAGCTGGTGAAGCCTTCAAACCCTTTGTTGGCTTCATGAACAACTTTTACCTTACCTTTGCTCTAATCGCAAGTCCTCATCTCGAAATACCTCGATTGTCTCAACTCTGGACCTCTGCTATATGTGAGGGGGAGCAAAATGCTAGCTCTATCTCCTTTCAAATCAATGGTACCTCTTACACCATTAATTCCTCTCACATAAATGAAGCTCTTCATGTGGAAGAGGTTGAAGGCTTGCTGTTTGAGGAGCCTGCAAATGAAGAACAACTCTCCAAGTTCTTCAAGATGGTTGGGTATGCTGGACCCAAGCTAAGCGCAAATAGTGATGATTGGTATCCTTTGGGAGGAATGGACAGGAAGTATTTGAACAAAGAATGAAGCATGATGCTGGACGCTGTCTCAAGGTCTATGTCCAGCAAAACAAGTGGCTGGAATGAAGTGCCAACATACATCAGCCTCAAGGTCTATGTCCAGCAAAACAAGTGGCTGGAATGAAGTACCAGCATACATCAGGAGGATTGTGCATTCCATGGTGCACAATTACAGAATTGACATTGGAAAGCTCCTCATGCCTCTACTCAAACTGGTGCTGGGAAAGAAAGAAGCCAGAAAACCGGTAATTTACTATCCTAGATTCTTTATGCTTATTATTAATTTTATAGTAGGCATAATTAATTTAGATAGTGTTCAATGCATGGAGTCCCCAACACTAAAGAAAAATACTCATTCTTTGTTAACCAGTAAACCACTTAACACTGAATTGAGTCTGTTTATAACTGACTTCATGCTTTCTACTATCAATAGATTAAATTTAAAAATTGTTGGGGACTACCATGTATTCTCTTTGAGTGATGAGAATGGTGTTGACCTCTCCATTCCTAACCCACACTCTAAACCTTTTGAAGGAGTCTGACCGTCTAGAGTCACCAAACACATTAGCCAAGGGTCTGGTTCCTCCCAAAAGGACCAGGCTTCTAAAAGAAGGAAAATTACTCACCCTAGGCTAGAAACCATTCCACAGGTAGGTGGAGAAACTGCACAAGTTGCAGCAAATAAGGCTGGTAGTGTGTCCACAGAACCCACAGAGGGCCCTGGTGAGCCTAGGAGAAAGAAGGCAAGGGTATCAACCTCTGTTAGCCAGAGTGTGTCCTCTCAAAAGGGCACATCTCTTAAAAGAGATCAACACTCATCTCTGGATGTCTCCTCTCAACAAGGGACATCCATTGAAATTGGCCAGTCTCCCATGGCAACTTGTAAAGAGTCTGCACAACAGGTTGAACACACTCAACCTGAGCCCACACTTGTAGATACTGACACGATAGGGCTAGAAAATGTGGAACACAGTTTATTCAATTATAGTGCATCACACTTTGCCAACATTGAAGATCAAAATGTTGATGCACTATTTCAACAATTGAATGAAACTGATCATAGCAATCCACAAGAACCTTCTACTCAAAGGGTAGAAGAGATTGCTGTCACAGCCTCTGTAGCTGTTAATGACAAAGTTGTTGTCAATCCTCCTGACAGTAACTTATCCAAAGATGCTGTCGACTCTTCAAAGGTTGCTGTCAATCCTCATGACAGTAACTTTTCAAAAGATGCTGTCCATCCTCAAATTTCAGACAGCACTTCTCCAATGGCTGCTTCTTCTCCACAACATAATGATGATGATTCTGCTCTCATCTCTACACTTTTCAAGGTAAACTCTAAATTTTCAGTACAAGGTGTACATGCTCAGTCCCTTGCACCTAGGTTGAGTGAGGGAGAGAAAAATAAAAAGAGAAAAAGAAAAGAGAGAAGTGAGTCTAAAAGAATAGAGGGGCAGGGAAAATCCCTAACAAAAGGAGAGGGCCTTGAGCATGGCCAGAAAATAAAAGAGAGCAACCCAATGTCTAAGGCAATAGGCCTTGAGAGTGTGAGGAGTGATGAGATCACTCAACAAAACAAAGAGAGTGTGAGCACCCCCTCCCCCAGCCTCCAAATCCTCCAAACAAGCTGATGAAAGGTTGAAATCCCTTTCTCATAAGGTCACAAAGCTCTCCAAGAATCTAGACACTGTTGGCAGAAATCAAGTGAAGCTAATCAACAAAATGGCCAGTCTGGAGCAAACCATGAATAAAGGATTCAAGGCTATCTTTGACAAGCTTCAAGAGTTCAAGTCCAAATTTTCAAACCCTTCAGTTGCTACCTCAACTAAGGGGGAGAAAAGTACAGATGATGCTGAAGTGTTTGTAGATGGGAAGAAGGAGACAACACAATGGAGTGATAAGGAGAAAACTCAAACTGCATCTCAGTGGGAGAGTCAACTAGCATTACTGTCTAGTGTGGCTGCTGAGATTGCTACACAGCTTGGTGGTAATAAGGTGGAGAAACAGCAGAAAGTAGAGAGGCCTAAGGAGAAAGGCATTGTGATTAAAGAAGGAGGTGCTAAGAAGGACTCTGTGGTCCATGTAGTAGGAAAAGGTAAGGAGAAGCTTTTTCAAGATGGAGGTGATGACTGGATAATAGAAGAAAGAGAAGATTTTGATGATGAACAGGCTTCAATTTTGATGGTGGATGATAATGAAAACAGTGGAGCTTTTGAGGATGCCAAGTTCAACAAAAGAATCAATGATCTAAGAGCCTCATCTAATAGAAACCCCAAGAAATTTTCTGATTCAATGAGACAGTCAACAGTGGGAGCAGCTGTGATGGTGTCCAAAAGCAACAAGTGGGTAATTTCTGTCAGAACTGAAGGAGGTCTCAGTTGGTGTGTGAGCATGGCTTATCTGAGCAGACAAGAAATTGCTGTAATAGAAGCAATCAAACTCAAAATCAAGACAGACAAGTCATGGCTCAATGAAAATCTGAAAAGGACACTACAAAAGCTGATAATTGAGAAATTGCCAGAAATAACTTATGATCCATTGGGCATCAAATTCAGTAGCTCCACAGATGGGAAATACAGATCCATGAATCTTGAAAGGGTAAGCATGTGTAGGCCTAAATCTGTCAAAGAAGCTTTTGACTATTTCAAGCAGATTCCCATCACAGAAGAAAGAGTTGAAGTAATAAGGGTGTTGGAAGGAGAATTAAGAAGACTTGAAGAATTGAAGGTGAAAAAGAATGAGAAGAAGACTCAAGAAAAAAGGGATGGAGATGATAATGAAAAGCCTGATGGAGGTGCAGGTAGTTCCAGCCAACACAACAATGATGAAGGTTCATCTGGAACTGGAAATAAGGTTGATGAAGATAAGGAGAAGAATGAGAAGGAGTATAAAGATGGGGTTGAAGGGAAGGTATTGAAGACACTGGTTCTAGGTTTTGAAAATGATGAGAAAGATGCTGTCAGGAGTAATAAGGGTGAACCTACTGTCATAGAACCTACTGTCACAGAACCTGCTGTCACAGAACATACTGTCATAAAAGATGCTGTCAAACCTTCATTGACAGTAACTTCAGAAGCATTGTCAAAGAATGTTTTAACTCCTAGAAGGCGCTGGAAGGCAAGAGCTGAAAGATCTAAGCATACACCTTATTCCAGTAAAAAGTACAGCAGAAAGATTAAGAAGCCTAGCAGAAAAAGCTGGAAGCTAACAAGTGAGGTACTTCATGAAGAATTTTTGGATGTCAGGAGACCAACCATAAATAATATAGCTGAGTCAAAGGCAGAGTTAATCTCTAGAGTTATTGCTGAGTGGTCTGTGTTCAACACACTCAAGAAAGTCCATGTTCTCTACTCTACTGGAGAATCTTCAGAGATGGGACATGACATAAAGGAAGCAGATTACTTCATGGTGAAAAGAATGTTGACAATCATCAAAGATTCAGATGTGAGGACCCATGTTTTCAGAGGAATATTAATCAGGAAATTCTTAGAGCTCATGAACTCTTACAAACCACACCCATTGGATTCAAATGAAGTAGAAGAGCCTGAACCAAGAGTCCATCCAGATGGTGTAATGTTTACTAATGAAGATGGAGTGATGGAATTTTGGAGTATGGATTCCCTGCAAGAAAAGAAAGTGGAGTTTCTTGAAAAGTTGGTGAAGCAGTTGGAAAAGCATCCTTATCCTGAGGAAAGGAATGTCATGACAAATGTTCAGAGGATAATTCAAGATAAGAAAAAGAAGGAGTTTGAAAAGAAGGTTGAATATGAGAAGACTCAGCAATGTCTTATCAGGAACCCTGACATAATAATCTTCTACAACTCAAGTGGATCAGCTGAAGAAATTACATTTGATCACTTGAAGAAATTAGCTGAAAATGAACCTCATATCATTCAACTCATCAAGAAGCAACTGCTCAACATCACCAACTTTGAAATCTTTGATCTAAAAATTAGAGCTCTGGAAATCTGCAACTATAAGGAAAAAGAAGAAAAAGAGAAGAGAAGTAAGGTTGAATGTGAAGTTGAAGCTACCAAGAAAAAGTTGGAGAAAGTAACTAAACAGATAAAGGAGGCTGAGATTGATTTGAAGCATGCCAAACTGAATGATCAATTCTCTAGAAGGCCTAACTATGTTTCTCCAGTTCTTTTTGGACCTCTAAGGATCATTATTGATAGCATTGAAGTGGAGGCTGTAAATTTCAGGGTGCTCAACAATGAAAACTTGAGAAAAATCTTCAGACTGACTACAGGGTCATTCCTAGAATTTGAAAGAGATTTGAGCAAGAATGTATGGGAGATTATTGAATTAAGAGAAGAAGAAGATGAAGTCATAGACAAACTCAGGGTGAAGCAGGTTTTCTCTTCTACAAAAGAAAGATTTGTCAAAGTCATGTTTGGGATGAAGTATCTATGTATATCTAAAGGACCAACTGAGAACTACTACACCTACAAGGACTTGAAGGATCTTCCCTACAGAATGCTGAAGCTAGTCTTAGATTGTGTTTCTGATCATGCCAAGACAGACGAAGAAAAGAGGGAACTGAAAGCTCTTGAAGGCTTGTATGGAAGAATGACTGTAGACAAGAAGTGAAGATGAAGCTCAAAATCTAAATTGAAGATTTGCTCAGTCTAGAGGAGCTTAACCTGAGATATGATTGTACTTGTAATTTCATTTATTTTTGTACAAACACTTCTGTTTTTATTAGTTGAGTTAGCATCTGCAATTTTCTTTAAATTTGTCTTTATTTATCATAAAAACAAATTGGGGGAGATTGTTAGGGATTGTGGTACTATCAATGTAATCAACTAATAATTACTTAGATTAATTAATAATTGTCTAAGTAAAATATACTGTAATATACATCCTGACAGTATGTTTAATATGTCACTTGTAATAGGATGAACAAACAAGTCAAGTAGGTGACAGTAAGTATCAATAGTTATTGTCTTGTACAAATGTAATAAATGATCTATGAAGTAGAAGTTCACAAAGTGTTCATGCACAACATGGATCAAATCATTGACAGTAACATTTTGCTAACTGAAGCCTACGACAGCATGTTCAAGTGACAGCACCTTTTGGAACAGACGACAGCAACTATTCCATAACAGTAAACTTGGCGGAGAATGAAGATTCTAAGACAGCAAGTTTCACTGACAGCAACTATTCCTTGACAGTAAACTTGGCGGAGATTGAAGAATCGACGACAGCAAGTTTCCTGACAGTAGCTTTGGCGGGAATAGTTGACAGCATGTTTGGCGGAATAGTTGACAGTACTTTTGGATGACAGCACGTTTTAGAAGACTGGCGAGCTTGACAGTAAAGTATGCGGAATCAAAGATACTGTCACCAAAGAGAAGCTAAAGATTGACAGTAACATTTTAGTGAAACTGACAGTCTGTTTCAAGAAGCAGACTAGGTAAAGTTCTTTCACTGATTGATCTTGACAACTCTACCTAGTCTGTCAAGTCTACTACTGTAACTTGAGATAAAGCAAGCAAAAAGACGAAGCTTGCTCGTGGAGTCAAGAATGTCAAATCCTCTTGGAGCAACTTTATCTACAAATGGAATGAAGATATTTGAGAAAAAAAAGTGGAGTTTCTATTTCAAGTATTTTCCAGGAAACACGAGAAAGTACACTTGTAAGTGAGGTATGTGTTTTAGTATAAATACACATATCTCACAAACACTTTCTCTTGTGTGTGTATGCAACTGAGCTTAACTTTTCTCAAGCATAGAAACATTAGCATTACTTTTGTTATTGTATCTATTGAAGCTGGAAACATCTTCCAGTCAGTTGTAGCAACAAAAATTAATAAAATTAATTTTTAAAGTTAAACACCTGTTTTCTTTTGTTTACTTACTATTGAGTGTAATTCAAACTTGATATTATTGTTGTTTGTTTGTTGTTAGCAAAATTAGCAATAAATAATCAAGTTGCATTCAACCCCCCCCCCCCCCCTTCTGCAATACTCATACTGTCTAACACTATAGGATCAGAGTATAACTCAGTCAAAGTCTACTGATCAGAGTTTATCATCAGAGTCTGAGATGTTAATCCCTACAAATCAGGAGGACATCAGAAGTAACAAGGAGATAAAGATGTCGGTTGCAAGAAGTAAGGAATTGTCATTATCACCTAGTTTCATATAGGAAGGTTTTCCTGATTTATATGAATTGATTTATATTATGGTTAGGTGATCGTAACTGTGTCATAGGTTTATTTTGAAAGTGTTCGAATAACAATATTTTTTAGAACTAAGTATTTCTTGAGAGAGTAATATTCATATTATATCAGATTTTATTCACATTGAATAAAATCTGTCAGTTCTTCATATTATTGTTTGAATATTCAATTATTTTGCACAATTGTATTCAACCCCCCTTTCTCCTTCTCCTTCTACAATTGTCCATTTACTGGGCAACAGAAACCGAACTCATTACAATAGTTCGGTTTTTAATTTTCGGTTTCAATCTAATACGGTTTGGTTTTCACCGATTTTTAGAGGTTTTGGTTTTGAATTTTTGCTCAACCCTAATTGAAAATATAGAATATAATAATATAGTATAATGGGGTTTCCTTAAAAATATGTTTTTTTTAAAATTGTAAAATTATGGTTTATTTTTCTTTTTTTGCAAAAATATAATTTATAATTTATTTTTTTGTAAAAATACGATTTTGCAACTCAATACAATCAAAATGAACAAAAAATGCAACCAAAGTGAACCACAAATGTAATCAAATGTAATTGCAACTCTTTCTAAAAAAATGTAAAAACAAATTGTATTTAATTACAAACCTTATTTTTATAAATATTTTAAGAGAAATGGTAAATCCGCAAATAAATTTATAAAAGATAGTATTTTTGTTGATTTCTCTAGTATACATGGCATTACATTTGATATAGGTTAATTATTATTTATATATAAAACAATATAAAATTTAAATAAATAGTAACAACATATTTCGTACCTGTATGGCGCCTTCTAATAGCAGAAATCAGACTGACTTGATTTTTAAGATAGTATGGAGGGGATTTAGCTCCAGCTTGGTACCTTTGGGTGAGTAATTTGACAATATATTTGTTCTCCTTGTCCATGGCTTTGTAAATTAGAGGCATCAAACCAATAAAATGATCATCATCATCAATCAAATCATGTCTATAGGCTACATCCAATATCAATTCAACGACTTCCACGTTATTTCGCTCCACCGCCAGTTCTAAGACTGTTTGTCTATACTCGTCGGTTATAGAAAAGATTGCAGTAAAACTTCTACACACTTGGTCGTAACTCATGTACTTCTCTGAAATTCTCCTACGCTTGAGTCCATCAATGATCATTTGAATCACATCTCTAATTTCTTTGTTAGCTGCAAGAGAAGTGAAAATATTATGACGATATCTCCCTCATGACATTTTTAATTTAAGGATAAAATATATAAATTACCTACGACAAAAAAAGTGCTCGTCGTCCTAGAGGACCTAAACTTATAATTGCACATCCTTTTTTATTTTAAATATATTTTCAGTTTATTTAAAAGAAAATATTAGGAATACCTTGGTCCAGATTCCTAACAGCCGCATGCAAAACAGTAGTTTTACCAGGACCATCCAAGTTAACTCCAGCTGTGCAAGTGGTACAGATCATCTTGGCTATATCTGTGTACCCTCTTTCAATAGCTATGTAGATTGGTGTTTCACCTTTGTTGTTTTCATACTGTGGATCAGATGGATTGGCCTCTAGTAATAGCTTAGCTGTAGCCAAGTTGTGTTGCATGACTGCTATGTGCAAGGCAGTATTCAAATCTTCATCACCTTGCCTAAGGAAAGCTTCAAAACAAGTGACTGAATCATCAAAATAATAAGCTGAACAAGCTGGCAAATGTCTAGCTGCGCCAATGAGGAGCTTAACCACTTCAATATCATGGTTGCGATGCCTAATAGCAGCATGCAAAGCCGTACTGCCACCAGGACCGTCCAAAGATGGAGCTGTGCAAGTTGTACAGATCACCTTTACTATATCGTTGTACTCTGCTTCCGCAGCTATGTAAATTGGTGTTTCACCTTGTAAGTTTTGGATATGTCTATCATTTGGGTCGGCCTCTACTAATAGCTCAACAACATCCATGTCGTTATATCTAACTGCTATATGCAAGGCAGTGTTCAGATCTTCATCACCTTGCCGAAGAAAAGCTTGAAAAGGACTAACTGGACTATGATCAGGATTATCATTAGCTGCAGGAGGAGGCAAATGTCTAGCTGCGTCAATCAGGACCTCCACCACTCCGGTGCGAATAAAAAATGGCGAAGGACCTTTTGCCGAGTGAAGTGCAGTCTGTTTATATTTATTAAGCTTGACCAAAAGATTTTTGCTTGCAAACTCCCTCAAAATGAATCGCACATGTTCTGTATTTCCATTTCTGGATTCAATGTGCAGGATTGTATTTCCATTTTCGTCCAGTGTATCTGCTTTCATCTCCAATTCAGCAATGGCATCAGCATCTCCGCCAATGGCAGCTTCATACAGAGTATCCATATCCATATCTTATATGTTGCTAGATATATATGTCCTATAAAATTGGTCAATAATTAGGAAAATCAGTTAATAATTGATAATTAATCGGTCAAAATTTTAAAAAAATTTATATTTATAAATTATTTTATAGTGAATTCAATTATTTAACTTATAAATTTATCATCTCTTATTTTAAAATTTTATAGATTTTAATAAATAATTACATAAGTCTTTATTATGTATAACAAATAATTAAATATAAAAAATAATATTAAATTAATCCCGATTATTTCTTGATTAATTATCTGATTAATCCATGTTAACATGGTACTTTCACCGATTAAATCTGATTTCTTCTTTTTATAACAATAGCTACATCCTTGTTACATCCTTGTTACTTTATAGCTAAGCTTATTTCTAAAAAATTGTATATATTTATATATTTTTAAAAATATATATATAATTATTTTTGAAATATAAACTAAAAACTAAATTTATTTATTTTAAAATAAATACTTATTTATTAAAAAAATTATTTTTACATGCTTTTTTTAAAAATAAATACTTATTTCCAAAATTCAATCATATTTTAACATATTTTTAATATTAGTACAACCTGGTCCTCTGCTTTCACAAATTGGTCAAGTTGAAGCTTGCCTATTTTATCCTTCTTCTATCTCATTTTTACATGTTATGAAGAGCGTTCATGGGATGAATGATCGCACGTTTCTTTTACTCATAATCAACTTCACTAACCAAAATTAAGTAAATTCCAAGCAACCAAAAGCATAATTAAACAAAATTACCAGACCCCACCTACATATACACATAAACATACATATATTTACATGAAAATGCGAAGAAAGAATTAAAACAAGAGAGAGATTGACCTGGGTTTATAAAGAAAGTGATGATCTTATGCTTGAAAATGGATCTGGATCTGCTGATGGTGTGTTTATATAGTATAAGAGTGGTATGTGAGATATATACTAGTTTATTTATGCCTCTACCGGTCAATGCATACAAAATTTGTATGTATATTTTAGTAGAGTATTACATACACGCACGCGTATGTATGAGTTGAAACTGGTTTGAATGGTTGTCAGTGGCATTAAGTTCTCACAGGAAACTGTAAATATTAGCGTCGGTGTGTCCATGTAAAGCCTCTGTTTCTTTACTCTTCAGCGTAATTCTAAAAATCATCAATTAATTATTCGATTAGTCGAGGGGTTTTATATCAGAGTGATTACTCATTGCACTCAAATATCTCACTTAGACTACTCATTTAAACCACTAAAATGCACATATATATCACATTGTTAATGGACGATTCAGAATTTGACGAAATTGATTAAAATTTAAAATTTTTGGTTAGAATATAAATCAACGACTCTTATTGTTGACATATTCATACACGTTGGACCCATGTTGCATCAGAATAGTAGTCTATAACTTGTTGGAAGGATGGAAACTAAGTTCAAAACCATTGAAACATGGGATAAGGTGGATGAACATGTCAACAATAAGAGTCTTTGGTTTATAATCTAATGTAAGTTTAAAATTTTTAACATTTTTCATCAAATCATAGGTCGCCCGTTATTCCGTTAACACATGATATATATGTATATTTTGTTGGGTCCAATATGATAGTATGAGTTTTGGTGATCTAAGACAAATATGGGTAGTATAATAATTGTATTTAGATAATTATTATGGATGATAATAATTATAATTGAGCAATTATTATATAAGGTTTGTCTTGATCGCAAAAGGTAAGTAATTAGGTACCAAGAATGGTAAGACTTGTGTAACAAGTATGGTAAGTCTTGGTGGCTAAGTTCGTGGTGGCTATATATACATAGTCATAATGGGTTTGATGGATATGCTTAAACATGGAGGTTTATGTATCGTTTGGTACGTGATTGTTCCACGTACATAGGTTTGGAAATACCGTGAGGTGTGAGGGATACTTAAGTATTGTTTGGCTTAAGTATCGTGTGAGTGAAACACCGTTTGGTGAGATTGATTGTATTATTGATTATTGTTTGGATCAATAATACAAGTTGGGACACAGATTTTATATCAGAGTGGTCACTCATTGCACTCAAATATATATCTCACTTAGACTACTCATTTAAACGAGGTCTCATTTAAACCACTAAAATGCACATATATATCACATCATTAATGGGCGATTCAGAATTTGATGAAATTGATTAAAATTTTAAATTTTTGGTTAGAATATAAATCAACGACTCTTATTGTTGACATGTTCATACACGTTGCATCAGAATAGTAGTTTATAACTTGTTGGAAGGATGGAAAACTAAGTTCAAAACCACTGAAACATGGGGGTAACGTGGATGAACATGTCAACAATAAAGAGTCTTTGGTTTATAATTTAATATAAGTTTAAAAATTTTAACATTTTTTATCAAATCGTAGGTCGCCCGTTAACACATGATATATATGTATATTTTAATGGTTTAAATGAGACCTCGTTTAAATGAGTGGTCTAACTGACAGATTTGAATGTAATGAGTAGCCACTTTGATATAAAATCCATTAATCAAGTATTATGTAAATTTGTAGCTTTCAAAACCATCCTCTCGGGGCCCGTTCCCTCTTCTTTCAAGGCAAATGTCTAGCTGCATCAATGAGGACCCCCACCACTCCGGTGCGTATAAAAAATGGCGGACCTTGTGCCGAGTGAAGTGCAGTCTGTTTATATTTATTAAGCTTGACCAAAAGATTTTCGCTTGCAAACTCCCTCAAAATGAATCGCACATGTTCTGTATTTCCATTTCTGGATTCAATGTGCAGGATTGTTGATAGAGTATATATTTATATATATATTATTGGATTTTATTCTCATATTTCTAGTATTTTGTACATAATTACACATTTATTAATTAGAGTTTAATGTTTTATTGCAGGAAATAAAGAAATCCTAAAGTTGGAAGAATTGGAGAATAAAAACTCTAATTTGGAGATAAATTAGAAGGAAATTTGAATTTAATGGGTTGTTCACACAACAATCACTGTTTGGGTCATAACTTGAGTTCTAGAAGTCAGAATTGGGTGATTTTACAGCTCACGCGAAGATAATAGAAAAATCTATAATTAAGAGGTGGTCCAACATACATATCTCAAATGGAGCAGCCCAGAAACAGACCTGGACAGCTGAGTACGAATTTTAACATTACAATCCAACTCATTATAGGAAATTGTCTGTGTTTCTTTGTAAAGCATTAAAACTCCTGTATATTAGGGTTTTATATTATTAGAGACATATACAATACCATCATATCATATCACATTAGTTAGCCGCACTTTTGGGAGAAGAGGGCGAGAAGCACTTTGAGAGGGAGATTGGAGGAAGGAGTGAAGGGATTCATCCAGACTTCAAATGATTTCTTCAAGTTGCATTCTTTGTACTTCAACTCTTATGCTCATGGTTTGTGTTATTAATATATATATGTTTTTATCCATCATGAGTAGTTAATCTCTTAATCCGGGAATTTGGTAGTATTTGTTGGTTTATTATGTTTGTTTGATTATATTGTGATTTCTCTTGATTTGCTAATCTATCATTCAGCGCTTAACACAATTATAGGAGTCGCGAACCTTTAATTGTATCCATAGGAATTATTAACGAATCGTGGGATGAGTTGTAATTCTAGTACATGATATGATAGACATGATTTAAGTATTAGATCGGGAGATTGATATGCGAATTGTGAGACTTATAATTCTTGGTGCTTTATAGTCTATGGATGTACTTTGTTTGACCATGGGAGTGGCGTTCAAGCGATAATTGTAGACATTATAATTTACCTTGGGAGAGCACTTTATAATCATTAGAAGGATTGTTTTTAGCAAAACAAGGGACATAAATTAGACATTCATGATAGCCAATTGAAGAAACATTGTTCCTGGATTATTTTATCTCATATTTATTACATAGTTATTTTAGTAGTTCATTAGATTAATTAGTTGATAATTACACACACCCAAAAAATTCTTCATCACACTTCTAAATTGTAACAGATAAAAGACTTGAAACTGATATTGATAACAGTCCTTCCCTGCGAACGATATCCTCTAAAATACTCGACAACAAAATGGCATCGCTGCCGGGGAAGGCAACAATATTGATTTTGAGTTAATTGTTTCTTATAGTTTAGATTTTATCTTTGTACATATATTTTTGCCTTTGTTTGTTTCTTTGGTATGTCTACAGGTTACTTTGAGGTACACAACTAAATCTTTTTGGCGTTGAGGAGACATAGATTACAATTTTGGTTGGAATAACTCTCAGAATTTCTTCAGCGATCAAGAACGATTTCAAGATTTTAAAGTTTGTCAGGATTTTAATCCATATCAGGTGAATTCATTCTATGCTGAAAACTCATATTATGCTCCATACCCTCATAACACAGATTTTTCATATACCTTTGAAAATCAATACCATGATTCATATATATGCAATGGTGTTGATAAGAGTTTAATTGAATCTAAGCCTTCTTTGCTTTCTTTGGGGCTTTTTAAACACTTTGATGACCCAAATTTTGAGATTTTTAATAAAAATAATATTCCATGTGCAGTAGAGTCGCCAGCTTGGTATGAGGAGAATGCTAAAAGAAATAGTTTTATTATGGAATTTCAACTTGTGATGCATAACAGTTGTCTTCAAGTTCCTCATTGTGTCAATTTTCCTACTACATGTGATTCTTATTTAACAATTGATGAAAATTTTGTGTCTGATGAACCTACTTGTTTAGTTGATAATTGTCTCATGCTTGATATTTGTAAATTGGATGACATTGAAATTCTACCATATTTAAAAGATAACATTGAGCTGAAAGAATTGGTAGAAGATGTGAAATTAAATGTTGATGAGTGTCCAATTATAATTAAGAAGGTAATTGAGATTGAAAAATTTGAAAATCTTGCTTTGGAATAAAAGGATCCAATTTGGGAGGAGTTTGTGAGTCGTACTTATGTTGCTTATTCTGACGACTTTTCTAACTATTTTGATTTTTCTGAGTCCCTTAAGCAGACGATGATCATAAAAATTGTCTCTTATTTTTATGGATCAAAGGTATGTTTGCACATCAAAATTTTAATGCTAATTCGTAGGTATGTGCATCTATTTACTTTTTCACCTCATTAGTTATGCTACTTGAATGTATATGTCGAGCTAATGACGTTAAAGAAGCGCTTCTTGGGAGACAACCCAAGATTATACTATTAGTTTTTTTTAACTCCCATAGGTTACCTTGATGTGTTTGTTTTAAGTGGTGGTCGCATGTGCTGAAGTGAAAAAATTCACGGGAATTTTCCTGGTTGAGTCACCTGTCTTGTTTTTCCATTTTCCAGAATTTCAACGGTCGGATCGTCCTCAATTTTGGACAACATCTTCCTTACTCGTATATCTAAATTATGAACGGTGGAGATCGGATTCGGAGCTCCAGAAGTCAGTTTGATGAAGACCGGGCAGAGATATGTTGCACCATGAGCAGGGTTATGCTCCCCGTGGTGCATCGACTTGGACTTGATTTTTGTTAGATGGAGTCAACACACTTCACTTCTTTTTTGAGCTGCACTTCATGCAAATACATTAGGGGAGTATTTCTAACTTTTTTTTGTATATATTTTTTTCTTTTTGTAATTTTTTTCTTTTATTAATTCATTGAGGACAATGAACCATTTAATTGTGGGGATGCGTTCTCAATATTGTAATATATATTTTTTTTTATTCTAGCTTTATAAATAATTAGATGATCATATGGAATGCATGCCTAGAATTCATGTTAAATTTAGAAATTTATTGCATAACATGATCCCATATTAGTAGTAGTCCAAGTCAGTAACTTATGATGATATTATGTGTAACTTATTTTTGATTATATCTTGTTATCATTTAATAATATCATTTGTGTAGTGTCACTAGTGCAAAGTTTATTTCTTTACACGAAATTATTATGCTCTTTGAATTGAGACTTAGACATACTTGTATCTTGAGGGGTAGCCGCTTGTTGATGATTCGAATTTTGACTATTCCCTTTTGATCTTAGTACGTAGCATAAGTTTAAGGGAGACATGAGATGTAAATGTTTAAAAAAAAAGAGGCAAACAAAGTATCAAGTACTCCTTTGAGATCAATGGGTGGCAAATGCAATGTCATATGAAAGGGACGATACAGGTACATGTGCTGGTATTAAGTGCAGTTGTACTAGAAATAAAATTTTCTTGGAGAATTTTCACTGCCCTTGGTTACTGGAGAATTACTTGACTAAAAAAAAGAGAAAAGAGAAAAGAATGAGATAGTGAAGTCGTATGGTGGTCGTAACTCACTTACCCTGAGAAGCGTCCCGATCTTAGACCAAGCAAAAAAAAAATGTCTCGTAACGGAAAACGAAGACATAGAAATCCCTGCGAACGATACCCTCTAAAATACTCGACAACAAAATGGCGTCGCTGCCGGGGAAGGCGACAATAGTGATTTTGAGTTAATTGTTTCTTATAGTTTAGATATCTCCCTCTTTTCTCATTCTTTTTTCTTCTTTTATTCTTTAAATCTTTTAAATATCTATATCTATTTTTATATTCATCAGATCTGTTTTTTTTTTCTCTACATCTATTATTATATTCTTCATATCTAAGGTTTTGAACGAGTTTAGTGTTATATCTGAATATTTTTCTATCCCTCGGGCAGTGCCATTTTTGTGGCGTTTTGACCACATGTGGTGGTGGTTATATGTCGTTTATGACGGTTTTGTGTCATATTAGATAGATTTTATCATAAATTGAGAATTTTATAATATATTTATATACTATATTTACTCTTATATTTTGGTTACTTCTATCTACTTATTTGTATTTTTTAATTTGTTTTTATTGTTTTTCAAACTCACTTGGATGAAAAATAATCGCGGATGGAAGAAAAATGGAAAAAGGATTTTCGTGTACATGTATTTGTTGCAGATCTTTTTATTCGATCAAGCTAATTTTTGAATGAGAATCTATCAAGCGTAATCCATATACATTTTTTTCATACTTTTTTTTTTGTGTTCTCTTCTCAATTTTTAAGATTTTATTATTTAAATTTCCGGAAACATCTTTCCAAGACTTTCGGTTAGATAAATATGATAAACTTATGGAATGATATAAACTCTTTTTATTCGGTATTGTATTTACATACAACTCATCTATGAGTATGTATTTTTTATAAAAAAAATATTTAATAAATAATAGTAATTTATTTTCATAATAATTACATATATTTTATTTTATTAAAAAAAATATTAAATTAACAAATTTATTACACCATTCAACCAAACATAAAATAATTGACCATACAATCATACAACCTTAATCAGATTTCTATTTCAAGCTGATACCAATTCATGAATCAAATCAGTCCTCATAAGGTTTTAATCCTCCATAAAGGAGATTGATATATGGCCTGTTTGGCCTGCTTTAAAATAAGTTCTTTTGGACTTATTTTCGGGTAAAAATTTCATATTTTAATAAATATTTTTTATACGAGTATTTAATGTATATTTGAGATTCTATAAATTGCAAAAAAAAGTTAACTTTTTTCAGAAAAAAGTTAAGAATCTCTAACTTTGTCTTAAAATAAATTGACTTGTTCTGGAAAAAAGTTTCCCAAACAACCCCGTAATCTTTTATTATTAGAAGAGTTTGATTGATTATTGAATTAAGATTATTCTCGTTATAGATTGCAATGAAAATTCTAAGAGCAGTCCATTTTTTACGGTTGGATCACTTCAGGGCTCGTGGGTTTTCAATGATTAATCCACCAATATGTATCTTTTTATATCATTATCGTTCTTTTTTGTATTTGTCGTAGAAAAAAGAAGATAATGGAGGCAGTTGTGGTGGATGCTGGCTCTAAGCTGCTCAAAGCAGGTTTTGCTGTCCCTGATCAACCACCTTCCATGGTAATAGTCCCATACTATACTTTCCTTGTATACGTGAACTTTTATCTCTGTAGTTGTATGCACCGTGTAAGTTACTAAATAAGTTACATATTTATACATGTTGTAGCTGTTGGGTTTGGGGGGGGGGGGGGTGTTAGAGTTTACAATCTTGCTGTAGATAGCTGATCTGATATAGAGCCTGTTTGTGTAACCCGGCTTGCTTTTGGGGGGGGGGGGGGGGGTGTTAGAGTTTACAATCTTGCTGTAGATAGCTGATCTGATATAGAGCCTGTTTGTGTAACCCGGCTTGCTTATTCCGACTTTAAGCTGAAAAATGTCTGTTTGTGGAATAAGCCAGAAGCTGATTTAAAGTCAGAAATAAGCCAGAAACTGACTTAAAGCCAGAAGTACGTATTAGGTACTTTTTTTAGTGACTTATTTTTTTTTCTATTTTGATAACAGTCATCTATATGTTATAAATTACTTATAAGTCACTTTTATTTTTATTTTATATTTTTTAAAACTCATAAGTAACTTATAAGTCAAAATTACCCAAACATACATTTTAAGCTCCCGACTTATCACTTTAAGCCACTTTAAGTCATAAGTCATAATTTTAAGGTTAGCCAAACAGGCTCATAGTGATATTACTAGGAACTAAAAGAGTGGAAGAGTATCGAAATTATAAACTAATTTTTTCGCCGCTAAAGAATAACTTCTTGAAATTTTGAAGCTATTATATATTCTCATAAGAAACTGTTGAGAATGTTAAAACATGTTATATGTTCATGTAACATTTTTGTTGTTGGATATACTTACTTGATTTGTCCTTTAAATTCATATCTAGATCTGATTTTAGATGAGCATCTATAGATTCTTTTCTTATAAATTATGACACACCATGAAAGAGCACCTTTTAATTTGTTTGATTATGGTTAAGATTATTCCAACCCGAATGAAACGCATGCCTGATGATGGATCACCAGCTACTTCTATGTCTGAAGACATCACCGTTGATCCAGTTGTGCGAGGATTTATCAAGGACTGGGATGCTATGGAAGATCTATTGCACCACGTTCTGTACAATGGCCTTGGATGGGAAATTGGCAATGAAGGACAAATTCTGTTTACAGATCCACTTTTAACTCCTAAGGTTAGAAAATCTACCCGATCTTGTACCTCCAATTATCTATGCAGATTGAGTTATCTAACGTATAGTACTATTTTTTCACTGAAAGGTATTCATGCCTTTTTTTTTACAGGATGCCAGAGAGAGATTGGTGCAGTTAATGTTTGAAACATTTAATGTGTCGGGATTTTATGCCTCAGAGCAAGCGGTATTGTCACTTTATGCTGTAGGACATATTTCGGGGTGCACAGTTGATATTGGCCATGGAAAGATAGGTATATTTCAATTAGTAATTTTCTTATGTTCATATACTTGATATGAGCAATGGTATGATGCAACTTGCAAGTGCTTGGTTTACTATTTGCTTGTCATAAATGACTACCTTCTCATAATTTTCTATGTTAACTGTATACTTTTCACTGGTCATAACACTGAGTTAATGTATTTCTTGGGCATACATATATTTAAGGAGAAGTATAGCATCTTCAATATCTTTTGAAATTATAGCTTTGGTTTTGTTTCCATATCATGAGTAAGAAACAATAACTAAAGATTTCACAGTGTAGCTTTACCACTATCTAGACCTACTGGCTAATGTTGGAATCGTAGATACACTAGACCTTTAATTATACACTAGACCTTTAACTATCACCACAGCGGTATCTTAATTTTAAAATTTGAGTCTAGTGCAGAGAAAGTGGGAACAGGTTCTTGGACTTTCTGGTCTTTTCTTTCGATTTATATTCAAGTACCAAATGAGTTTATCAAGTCCCTAAATTCTGTCACATCACATGTATATCTTTCTTTTCTCCACTAGTTCACCAACTTTTCAAGGCTATTTTTTGCTTTACTTCTTTTTCTTTTTTAACATCCAGCTTCAAAAACCTAATACTACTATGAAATGTATTAGCACTTTATGGAGTTGCACACATAATCGGTGTGACAAGTTGCTAGCTATAGTATTGGCTACTGGATTAAACATATGGCTCTCGGAGATCAGTTACTGGACCTGGCAGTTATTGCACCATGTTGATGATTTGATTCATATCTTTAAAGCTTGCTTCTACTTACCAACCCTCACTCTTTTTACTCATTTTTTAAATGTCCGAAAATCAGAAACAATTACATGTTTTGGAACTGTAAGAAAATTTACCGTTTTATTAATCTTAAAATCAAGTATTCCTGGTTTATATATTTGGTCTGCTTTACAGATTGATCCTGTATGCAATTTACCAGATATTGCACCAGTGATTGAAGGTGCAGTTCAGCACATAGCTTCGAAGAGATTGGAAATTGGAGGTGTTGATTTGACAAATTTGCTATCTCTAGAGCTTGGTAAATCAAATCCACTTATTAGGCTTGATATCTCTGAGGTCGAGAAAATAAAAGAGACATATGCATGCTGCGCTGAGGATGATCTTGCTTATGAGAAGACCCAGCAGTCATGCCAGGAGGAGCAACATACTCTACCAGATGGGCAGGTTTGTACTTTAATTTTAAATCAACTATTCCCTATGATTGTTACAATAATGTCGTACTATGTATTTTGTAGTTAACTTATATGGCAAGCCAACAGGTAATCACTATTGGGAGAGAAAGATATACTGTTGGAGAGGCTCTATTCCAACCAACTATTTTAAGTTTAGAGGCACATGGAATTGTTGAGCAGCTTGTTCGAAGTGTTTTCACTGTATCATCTGAAAATCACCGTCAACTCCTGGAGAACACGCTGCTTTGTGGTGGCACTGTTTCAATGGATGGTCAGTGCCTGGTTCTCCTTTTCAACCCTTGAGATGAATAAACATCTTGTCTAAAATTTTATATGGCTGCTCTAAGCTTTTTGTCCATCCTTTTTTGCAAGTCAACTATTTTATAAACAGGGTCCCTGGCCCCTGGAGTCATACTTTCTATCTATTTTGTGACAAAGCTGTCATCCTTGTTCTTAATATGTTGAAAAAGAGTTATCTTACAGAATCAGTTCAGTCATTGATAGGAAGGACAACTGAGATCATATAAAGAGGTGGTTGAATTATGAAGGAGTAGTGTATGTGTTCCAGTTATTTAGATCCAACTGTGTGACTTATTCAGTCGTAGATGTTACGCAGGCTTCACTTACAGTAGAAAACCAATGTTACCTGACTCGTCTGGGAGTATCCAAGGGTCTGATTTGGCAATGTTTTTATAATTTTGGCATAAAAATAAAGTTTCCAGTGTTGAAACTTGAAACCCATGTCCAAGTATCAAGTGTCCCGCAAGTATTTGAGGTTTAATAAAAATACGGATAACATAGAAACATATCAAATTTGGTTTGCAACGTACATTTTCCCCATTTCATATTTCATCTCACTCTCAGTCATTTTCCATTGTTCCACGATCTGAACCTTTTTTTTTTGGTTTCCTTTCTTAAAATCTCCATTCTTAACCTTTAACTTGTAAAACCCAGCTATCTCTTGTACCCCTGTGCTGGTACTTCATCTCTCAGAAACTGCTATATTATTCAAAGATAAGTGGAATGTGTAATTTTCTAAAAAGGTAATCTGCAACATGTTTCCATTCCTTTCCTAGAATAATACAAAACCGTATACCTGTAAATTTGTGTTATATTCAAAATCTAACAGGAATATAAGGGAAGTTGATGTCTTAGATTGCCTTTTGGTGCTGAAGCAAATTTCTTTCTCAATGGATGTTATGTTTTGACTAATAGTCTGATTACCTGTTATACGAAGCTGCTCAATGGATGATTGATCGAATGTTACAAAATTCTGATGAACATATTGAAGTAACTTACACAAAAGTTGTTTGTAGAAAACAGAATTTTATTAAATTCTTGAATGCATTGTAGTATGACTGTACATTAGATCATGTAATTAGACAGCTTGCCTGTATAATTCCAAGAGCCAAGGTCAGATACATAATTCCAAGAGCAGAAGTTAGATACTCTCCTGGTAAAGAGATTGGTAAAACAGTAGGACTAGCAGTATATAGTTAATGGTTGAAGGTGTTATAGGATATTTGATTAAGCTGATTCACTACAATCTACATACTTTATAGACATCCCAGTAATCCATTGTAAGGATGAATAAAGTTGTGCCATGCTAATACATAATTGTGATATCGAAATTGCACCAACTGCATTGTGTCATGACTCTTAGTTTAAAGTGATAGATTCACCGATGCAGATGCAGAGGATTATAGAGAAAGTTGAGAGGGAATCAGCACAGAAAGTAGAGAGAAGCATAAAATTAGCATATTCTTAGAGACAGGAAGTTAGAAAGAGAGGGTTTGGGTGCTTTTATTTTGTTTTTTAGCTCTCTTTTAGTTGTTGATATACCACTATTTGTTATGCTTGCACCCTAACGACATATATGCATACATATATATGTATATCGCTTCAAATCTGTCAATGGATTATAGAAATATCAATATATGTCATGATCATCTTAGTTGCTGACTGTTTTCTTGCTAATTAACTAAAATGAATTGCAGTATTAGTGTATTTGTTTTTCATGCCCATACAAAGTGGGAAAGGCTGTCACTTATATTGTTTGATGCATTGGAATTGTCATATGTTGTAGGTTTTGAAGATAGGTTCCAGAAAGAAGCCAACCTTTGCTCATCTGCAGTTCGTCCTTCTCTAGTGAAGGTACCGTTTCTTTTGACGATCCTGCGATCTTGATGTCTTGCATTTTTGTTCTTCTATGCAGTGTTGCATGGTTTGTGGGTCTGCTTATGGAACCCCGATCCAGTTCTCTTGTTCCGGAACACGATTCCTCTTTGACCCGGATCGCTGGGGTCACGCTTCTTTAACCAACTCCGACGATCCATCGTTAACTCCGGCGATCATTATATGACAAGAAGGAGAAAGAATAAAAAAAAGGAAGATAACTTGATACCATCTAGATTGAAATTATTTTTGAAAGGTAAATCTATAAGAGTAAGAGGAATAAGAAAAGGAAGGAGTTGGGAGAATGATGCATGTGGAAGAGAAGACACACACGAGATATACCTTGAATGTTAATTATGTTGCAGTCTCCTAAATCAGTTTATGTTTAAAATATGAGATGAAGTAATGACAAAATAAAATCTCTTATTCAAGCTTCAGAATAGTCATCGATGTTGTTTAATATATAATTTTTAATAAATATATATTATTGAAAAGGGATCCTCATATCGATCCGTGAACCCGATTCATGACTCATCATACCTGTTCATTTAAGTTAACGTCCCACTTAACTGTCTCATTCCACGTACCCGAGAGATTTGCGATTCGTGCAACTATGCTTCTATGTCTCAGTCTCACTGTGAAATGTCTTATTAAAGTGGTTTCTTCTATTATTGGACTCCCTCCAAAAATTTTTCATTAGATATTTGAATTTTTTTAGGTGGCTTGCAATCTGGACAAACGATGATACTGACATGTAATTAAAAATTAAATGAAGTTTCATTTGTTCCGAGTATGTATCACTTACATTCTTAACAAGGTTAAATTCACAAAAAAGTGAACTTCCATTTCTGGCTTCTTGTTCAAACCTCAATTTCTTTTGCTCTTGGGTTATGAACTAGGCTATCATTGTATATGAGGGTTGTAATAGAGGGACTGTACTTAATCCTGTCCAATAATCCCATGATAGAGAGGGTGGTATTATATACTGCCTTGCAATGAACTATAAAGTGATGAAAAGTAGTCATGAGATTATCTTAAAGTAAGCAAGCAAGCATCGGTAAAATCCCGAACAAATAGCAAATAACTCTGGACTATGTAATCCCTGTAAACAAGCATAGCAATCCTCGTAAAGAAGCATAGCCTAACCGTATTATGTTTGCAGACTAATAAAATCAGTCATACAAATTGAATGTGATCTACTTGGGTTGCTGCTGAGGTGGTTTCTTGGTCCAAACTTGTAATTACATGGCTAGCTGAATTAATCTACTATTTAATCTGGGGAGGGTAAAGATGACATGTTATTTCAATAAAGACCCCTGTCTTCATACAATTTTATATGTATGGATTAAGTTAGAAATTATGTCCTTTTCTCAGTTTCTATTTACGCGCTTGCAGAATAGCAGTTTATTGGTGGTAAGATCATGTAGTTATTGTGGCCGCTCTGGCCAGCTAATACTCATCTTCTTTAATGGATTGATTTTATTATATATGGCCTATCTTATATTGCTTTCTGTCAAACTATATGTCTATTGCAGGCACCAGAGTATATGCCCGAGAACTTGACAACATGTTCTGCCTGGGTTGGTGGTGCCATACTTGCTAAAGTGGTGTTCCCCCAAAACCAGCACATGACCAAGGCAGATTACGACGAATCGGGACCTTCAATCGTTCATCGGAAATGCTTCTGAGATATATCCACGTTAAATGCGGATGGGTTTACTTCCATAACTGTACTCTGTATCATAGTTTATGTTTTTTGTACTAGGAATGAGAATATGCAGATTCAGACATGAGACAACCGATAAATCCCAGCTAATCATTGTATTGATCTCAAATATTATTGTGGATCATATAAGATTATTGTAATCGATCTATGTTCTAATAATTAGAGTACGAAGTTCATGTCGGAAGTTAGAACTATTAATAAACAAAAATACATTGACTCTTGTCATATGTATCACAAGCTCTGTACATGGATCAGAAGCATGCAAAATGTGATTTATTATTTATTATTTCAATATACAAATTGTCTCTTCCCATGTTGTGGTACATGTGAAGATACCATTAGCATCACGGATCTATTCTAGCTAGCTGGCTACTTAAATAAATCTCTAGAAAATAAAATTTTGATGAAAACGAGTGAAGTGAAAAAGAAAAATTAATATACAATGTTTTTTTGGGGCACTATATGTATATTATCAAAGATGCCTATTTTAAATGTTAATTTTTTTTAAAGATAATATACTCTTATTTTAGAATTCAGTTTAATTGAAGTAAATGTCATTCACTAGGATTAGTCGAGCGCAAACCGGCTCGGACACCCGATTTAACAAATAAATTGAACTGCAAGTCTGTAAAGATACCAAACAAAATAGATCCAAAGGCTAACAAAACTTTTATAACATGGTACTTTTAACTTTACAGAATGCGACACAATTCCAGCTTTTGGTCATTTTGGCCACTACTAAAAAGTGCTATCGTAGATCTTCTCCTACAGTACCTTTTTGGATGTGCGGGTGTAATTGGGAAAATATGCATAGTATGTAGTGGCGGAATCAGGTCGGGAACAGGTTAATCATCATTTGAATCCCGATTGATCTTTAAAAATTCGTTCAAAATTAATCTATCAGTGTTAGTCTTGATAGCTAAAATTTCAAAAGAAAATAAAAAATTGATTCTATTAAAAAAAAAATTGTTGTAGATGTAGATCAGATCAGGCTCATTTGTATTATTATTGCTTCTGCTCATATTTATGTTGGCAGAAAAGAAAGAGTTGGAAGAGGGTGCGAGTTGCCGCAGTGGTAAGGGGCCAAAAATCGCAAATTTGACTCTCACCGGTTACATTTAATTATCAAAAAAAAAAAAAAAAGAGTTGGAATTTTTCCTTGGCATCTAGAGTTGCCAAAGAATGTTAAAATGTGTAATCAGTTTTGAAACGCACGAAGAAAGATGACACAACGTTTCCCTACATAAAAATGGAGGTGGACTTTAAACATAGCACATGCACAGATCTGTATAGTTGAATCCAGCTATAACCAGAAAGTTTTCTGACTCCGCCACTACTAATGCTTGCACCTAGTAGATGCAATAATACTTTGGAATCGTTAATGGTTATGTAACTACAAAGTTACATATTATCAAACATTCATAATTTTGAGGGTGGACTACTTATATCGTCCTATCATTATCATATTTTCTTTTCTTTTTTTTCTTTTTCTAATTTAACATTATATTCATTATGAAATGATGATTTGACATATGATTTTTCATACTACCAAAAAGGAAAGCCAGCAACAAGATAAGATAAACATGCTCATAATCATCGAAACAGGCTACTCTGTCTCATTTCTATCTAGTACACATTTAATTCTTTTAGATTTCCTACAATTTCTGAAAGATTTAAAATTAATACAATATCGAACTCTTAAATGTCTTTCCTGTCAGCTCTCATGTACGTATTCTGATTTCTGAATCGACTTCAAGTACAATTGAACCATCATCACAATTCAAAATTATTGACCATATATGAGTCCATAATAAAAAGGAAACAAAATAATTCCTGAGATTTCTTAACTAATTAATATTAAAAAATTCTCGTATCAAATAATATCTAATTCACAAATTTCTCTTTTCAAAACGCTAATCAAAAGGTTTTAATATAACTTATGCAAAAATTGAAATATGAAAAATAATTCATTTTATGGTAAAGTATATATATTGCATTTAGTTGGAAAGAGAGAATAAAATAAAATTTAAATTAAATTAGAAATAAATGTTCAAAAAATTCATTCATTCTTTTATTTCATTCCTAATCACCTAAGTCGATGAAATTCACCAATTTTTTTAAAAAAATTACTACATTATCAAATATACTCATTTTAAACCCAAATCTCATTATAAAATATTTGTACCACCTCAATTTTTCTTCAAGTCTTTGACTCTTTTTTTAAAAAAATTTATTCATTCCTTTACATTTCATTTCACTCTTTCCACCCAAATGTAACAATAGTTTCTAGATTTTAATATTTAGTATGAACAAAAAGAGATAAAGACAGTTATTCGATGTATTAATAAAGATGTTATTTTTTATTTTCAACTATAAATACAATCAGCAACCTCTCTTTATCTTTCTGTTACAAGTACTTATTGCTAGCTAGATAGTTCTGTTACACACACTTCTTCTTCCCAAAGTCTCTCCCCCATGAACATCTTTATGGGGTTGAGCAAACAGACATGTTCTTGTTCATATAATAATGTCTCTATATATCTTACTATTTTTGTCACTGTTGCATGTTTTTCCCTAGCAAATGTTGCTGGTAAACATGTTTACAAAGGCAAAAAACAGGGAGGCAGCAGCAGTAGCTGCAACATGTATCATGGTAGCTGGGTGTACGACGAATCGTATCCTCTGTACGATTCGTCGTTGTGTCCGTACATTCGAGGTGAATTTGATTGCAAGAAATATGGTCGTCCGAATCTCCAGTACCTGAAATATAGATGGCAGCCAAGCCATTGTGATTTGCCAAGGTACAGTACCATTTCCTCTGTTTTTTTAGTAATGTTTCAGGAACAGGAAGGTTCAGTTATTAATGTGTAACATAAAAACATGATTAATAGGATAGAATATATTAAAAAAGTTAACATCATTAAATTAAACATCATTTATATTCTGCAAACTGAACAAGTTTTATAAAATAATATATTTTACAATGTTTTGATTGCCGGAATATAATAGTTCTCTTCAATTTAATAGTTAGTGGTCTCCGTGGAACTTAACTTTTGAATAATTATTATATTATATGTGTTTGTCTAAGCTTCACTAAATTTTCACTAACTATTGAAGATCGGAGTAAAAATCTCAACCATTTTTGTCTGTGTATGATAATAATATTATTTATTTGATCACATGTAGCTCTGTAAATTATGTCACTATAGGAGTATCATATAATGCATCAAGTAACGGCTCTAAAAGATATTAAAGGTATGAATCCCACCAGACCCTACTGTATTTAGTTCTGTCGTGTGTCAAGTTTTATAAATAGTTCCTCTACTCGTTGCCAAATGAGCTGTTTGCTCCACTTTCATTTTACTTGTATAATGTGTTGTGCATGTATTGTCTGGCTTTAAGGGTTGTATTCTCAAATTTATTTGTTATATCTCTAGGAAATGGTCCTGCTCTATATGATTTGTTTTTACATTTTTTCGAAAACAGTCTATCGCAGAAATTTAATTTAATTTTATCTGGAGAGGGCATTGCAGGCCAAAATTAAAGTTTTACTTTTCGGTGCTAGAATAAATGGATTTTCATAAAGTTTCCTAGTAATGTGTTTTTGCTTCCAGATTCGATGGTAAGAAATTCTTAGAGCAGATGAAGGGAAAGAAAATTTTGTTTGTTGGCGATTCGTTAAGCGCAGATCACTGTGAGTCACTGTTGTGCCTTCTTCATGCCTCGGTGCCAAGTTCAAATGAAATAAAATCCGTAGATGGCCCAGTTACTACTGTTATCTTTCAGGTAACCTATTTATTCATTTTGACCATAAAAAATACTACATTATTATTGATGAAATCTTATTTGCGGAGAACTCGTAAATTAAATAATATACAACAAGAGCAAATATCAGGGTGTCGGTTTTTTTAATTATCTAGCGGATACCTCTCTGTTTTTGTAAGGTTGAGGGTCCGAATGTTTGTGAATTCAAGTGTGTGCTAAGGACTATGACAGTTTAGTTACAGACTGACAGTATATTAATTGTTTTTGTTGCTAAGATCTTATGGCTTTTTGTTTTATTTTTTCTCGGTCATAACAAAATGGTGATGTGAAATTTGTGCAGGACTATAACGTTACGGTGTCGGTATTTCATTCTTTATTCTTGGTTGACGTTGAAGATGAGAAAATTGGTCGTGTTTTGAATCTTGATTCTCTTAAAAATGGAGAAAATTGGAAGAACAACGATGTTTTGATCTTCAATACTTGGCATTGGTGGAACCGCAGAGGAGCAAGTCAGCCGTAAGTGTTTCAAAATAATAATTATATTTTATAGTTAAAAAACCTAGCTTTCATTTTGCGTATTTACTGCTCCATATTCAGAAGAGGGTTAAGAACAATATGTTGATTTGCAGCTGGGATTATATAGAAGATGACAACAAAATAATGAAAGACATGGATCGTATGGTTGCTTTCCGTAAAGCTTTAACAACATGGGCTAACTGGATTGATTCAGATGTCAACACACAGACAACCAAAGTTTTTTTTCAAGGAATTTCCCCCTCCCATTACAAGTAAGCCGTCTGTTTGATTCTAGACACTACAGATTATTGAAGTAGTCTGCACATATCGTACCTTCCTCGGACCCACTTGAGGAGAATATACTGAGTGTCAGTTAATTTGGTTTGGTTTGATGGCGAACTTTTTAAATTTCAAAGTTACTCTCCTGATCTCGGTTTACTTGCATGTACAAGTATTTTCTATACACCTTAAAGGCTTATACTACTATAGTCAGAAAAAAACTAAATGTCGAGTATGTGAGAAAGGTGTCAGATGTTGCCTAAGATACTTCACCTTCATGTATACGATATTGCACTAACGATTTGATCCTACAATGACTAGTGGAACAGAATGGAATGAGCCAGGAGTGACAAACTGTGCAAAAGAAATAGAACCAATCAGCGGATCATCGTATCCAGGTGGTTTACCAGAAGAGGCCATTGTTTTGAAACAAGTGTTGAGTAAAATGACAAAGCCTGTGCAGTTACTTGATATAACAACTCTTTCCCAGTTGAGAAAAGATGGACATCCCAGCAGTTACAATAAGTATAAAGGCATGGATTGTACTCATTGGTGTATTGCAGGAGTTACAGATACCTGGAATCAACTCCTTTATGCATCCCTAGTTTTGGATTAGAAATATATAGAATTTATGAAATATACACCATATTTTACAAAATAGATAACAACACAAGTCCACACATTCTATATGTAAAATCTTCTTAATGCTAAAATCCTCTTGATGCTACTGATTGTGTGTCATCTAATCTCATAGGCCTTCATGTGTTGAATATCTGGCTAATTTTTTTTATCTCGGTTAATTAAATGAGCGGTTTGTTTATAAAAATAGAGTTTTTGTAACATTTACATTTTCAAACTCATTAAAGGGGTAGAAAGTTTTGATTATATATACAGGTATAACCACTATAAACTGCAATCATAACAAAAAGCCCTTGTGCGAACTTTGTTAGGCCATAGCTTCAAGCTTACTCAAAGATTTGGAAATATATTCAAATCCAGTCCACCACATCTGTTTTGCCTATTTCGTGCTCTTCTTTTTCGTGCCTGCTAACTTTCAATGTGGACATTACTCCTCGTGATTTAACGTTATCTTCAACTCTAAACTCTTCATCAGATTTATAAGATTAAGGGTACATTGGCTATGACCATCAAGTCCTAATGGTGCTTATGCTTAGAAAATCACTAATTATTTGATGCTATGATCAAGTCTGGTTCTTGAATGTCAGCAGGAGCCTTGTGAAATAACTATGGCAATTAACTAATCTTTTGTTAATCGCATGACTCCTTATGCATCCTTTGACGTTATGATCATGTCCGGTTCTCATATCACATTAAGGCAATGTAGTAGAGGCAACTTCCACTGCATTTTCTAAACAGAACTTGATATTTGATCTAAACTTCAAAACAAACTTAATTAATAAGAAGCCTGAAGAATTTCAAGCTCTGCTGCTGGAGCTATAGTTTCATAATCTACAAGCGACTATTTATATTCATTCCCTGTAAACATTGCTTCATCATGTATCCAGACTCCAGAGAACATGTAGAAAATTGTAAGACTACCATTCACTATGCCTCCACTGCAGTTGGATTTCCACACATTTCATCTTCATTTTTACACTTTCAAAGTGTGCATAATATCCTTTTTACTAAAACACTTTATTATTTGAGAAAATCTGTCAAAACCTATATGTAATTGCACTCGATGGAATTCTCGCATTCAGCAATGGAAATTTCGCATTCAGCAATGGAAATCTCTCACCCAGCACAGACCACCTCACATGGAAAAACAAAATTCTCTCATCTTCTCAGCCAATATCGGTCCGTTATCTAGTCCCTGTCAACCTCGTCTCATTCAAGAAGCTTGGGAACTTCTAGCCGATACTTATGCTAAAATATCATGTGTCTATATTAAATGGACCAAAGATTATATCAGAAAAGTGCTTTAAGGGCACCAAAAACATTTCTTAATACATGTACTTTATACGAATATGTGCAGATGAGCCAGCCCTTTTCTGAAAACCTATCAATGATGAAGATCCAACAGAATCTAACAGTTTGATTTTGGTTGAAAAATTAAATGGTGTATTTGGAATTCAAAGTTTGTGGCTACATCTACTTATTCAAACTCTTAATAGTTTTATTAAATGGTTATTTCCACTTAAAAAAATAATCATGTCAGGAAGCTTGTGTGTGTGCTTCATTATGCCATATTGCCATACCTTCAAGGTTACCCAAATATAGTCAAATCTGTGCCAGCATCTATGTTCTTATTTCATGCTTGTTCATTTTGTACCTGTTAATTCTTGACATGGGCATCACCCCTTAAAATTTAACATTATTGTTAGTCCAATCCAAACGGATCTTGTCAACACATCAGTACTTATGCTTCAAATCCCTGGAAACTGCCTACTTCAAGACGTTTCCCCCACCTTCTGCTGCAGGAGTCTTGTGCAATAGATACTACCATCAAGTCTAAATGATCCTTATGTTAAACACATCAATTGTTATGATTATGGTAAAATCCAGATGGCTTCTAAACTACATCTGACAATGTAGCAAGGATTGTAGAGGCAATTTCCCACTATATATTTTGTGGGTATTATTTGGAGTATTGGAAAATCAATTGTTGTTATCCTTGATCGTTCGTGCCCGTGAGAGGAATAATCAATTGGGTGTTATACGACTGAGGAGTTGCCGTAAAATCCTTGCACGAGAAGGGGGCGGGCAAGATTCCTTAGGGAAGTGTTTTCACATGCCTCATCAGGCTACTCTCTTAATTTGATTGATATATGTTATATATAATTTTGCCTCGCCTCTGATTTAGTTGTAATTACTTGTTGAAAATTGTTGACCTTATGTGCTGATATTTAAATACTCTCTACTGCTACATTTGCTGAGATAAGCATCCTTTTACTATATTAGTGCAGGCAAGCAGAAGTGCAATGATTTCACTAGCAAATATTCATGATCCCTCTTCTTTTGTTAGCTATATATAAACAAGCTAAGAGTTTACACTTGTTACTTATCTAATCAAAATGACTTGCTACGTCTCTGCTATCTTCTCCATTTACCTCATCCTACTTTCTGCCTTCTTTATCACTATTAGTGGAAAGTTTTCGGAGCAATTCACTAAAATGGAAGCAGTGCCTGCTGTCAACAAGATGACTCACCTTCATTTCTTTTTGCATGATATAATTGGTGGCAAAAACCCCTCTGTTACTTATATATTTGGAGGGAAAAATAAACTTGGAACGACTGCCATGATCGATGATCCTTTGACAGAAGGAAGAGAATGTGGATCGAAAATTGTGGGAAGAGCTCAGGGAATGTATTCCTTCCCTACAAAAATTGAACCCGCACTCATGGTTTTAAAATTTTCTTTTCTTGAGGGAAAGTATAATGGAAGTACAATTAGCATTCTTGGTCGGAATCCAGTTCTCCACAAGGTTAGAGAAATGCCGGTTGTTGGAGGCAGTGGCATGTTCAGTTTTTCTCATGGATATGCTCTGGCAAATACAGTTCAATACAATCCGAAAAATGGAGATGCTGTTGTTGAGTACAATGTTTATGTAATGCATTTCTAAAGATCTTTGTTCCAGAAGCATAAAATCTATCAACTATTAGGCGGTGTGATGCTTTTTAGTTGATTAATGATCAGAAAGTATAATCTCTCAAATTATCGTTTAAAAATAAGTGATTGTTGTGTGTAATTGGTCTCTTTTTAAGCTGCAAAGCACCAGATCCTTTAGTATGCTAAAAAGTGGCCTATTTTTAAGCTCAACATATTTGATATTAGTTGAGAATGTTAAAGAGATCACTGTTAAAGATTATGTAACAAATACCGGGCGCTTAGATAAAAAAAATTATATGCCTTAAATCACATTAGATTGAAAAGAATCAAATGTCAAGTATTATGAGACAGAAGGGTTTATGCTATTGTTTAAAGCAATCTACTGCCATAAATAAGATACAGAGATATCGATTTTCTCTTACAATGTACTAGTGGCATGGAATTGAATAAACCAGGAATGACAAACCTCCACCGAATTGAATAAACCAGGAGTGCAGGCTTGGCCCAAAGCAAACAAAACTTGCTGCGGGAAAAAACTGATGATAGTTCAGTAAACACATGATGAAGTTCTAAAATGAAAGTTACAGAGAATTTATTAACAGACTTTTTGTTTTTAAATTAAGTCTAAAGTTAACGTTATGGTCGACTCCAAACAGTTCTTATGTTAGGTACATCACTCCTTAAGATTAGTATTATGGTCAGAGTACAACGTATGGACAGTGCAGTGTACGATCCAAGAGATAACTCTTACTGCGTTTTCTTTGTAGCACTCATTAACATTGCCATTGGTAATTTGGCATATCGATTATTAGATTGTGCAATTTTATTTCAAATATGCACTTAGTATCACCCCTTGACACATTTGTTATTCAATCTCAGTATTAACATTAAAAAACTGAGGGGCAGCATTGAATAAAAAAATATCATGACGATTATCCTCTTCATCTATATTCCAACATATCCGAATGGGTTTTTATCTTTTCAGAGGTTTATTGGAGCTTTATGTAATTTTAAAAAAATTCAATGGAGTTTCTATGGTTATTTACATGAGTATCTCAGAAGGGTTTCGACCATTCAAGTTTTATGGAGTTTATTGGGAGTTCAAAGAAGTAATATAATTTAAGTTAAATAATGCCCCAAAATTTTTAACCAGCAAGGCAGTAACTAGATTTTTTTTAACAATAGCTCTGAACATGGATAGAAAATATGTCGCAGGCTGCTTGTAGTTTTCAAGTTAACACACCAAGCATAAATGATAAATGCATACTTGGTGTACCGATGTCAATGTCTACTATTAATCCAGAGGATGCAACATGAACTTATGAAGTAGTGCGACTAATCTAGAAGCTCGTTAAACTTCAAGCTCCGTTATTTGAGCTTTGATTTCATAATCTACAAGCGACTAATTTTAGACAATTCTTCATTATATGTCAAGAGTACAGGTAGAATTATGTAAGAGTGCAACTCACTAGGAGTATATCTTACTATTCCTCCATGGCAGTTGTTGAAGTGTGCATAGCATCCATTTACTATATTAGTGCAGGCAAGCAGAAGTGCAATGATTTCACTAATATATTTTCATGGTCCCCCTTCTTTTGTAAAGCTAAGAGTTTACACTAATTATTTATCTTATCAAAATGACTACTACTCTGCTATCTTCTCCATTTACCTCATCATGATTTCCACCTTCTTTATCACTATTAGTGGAAAGTTTTCGGAGCAATTCACTAGAATGGAAGCAGTGCCTCCTGTCAACAAGATGACTCGCCTTCATTTCTATTTTCATGATATAGTCAGTGGCCAAAACGCCACTGTTAAATATATATTTAGAGGAAAAAATAATGTTGGAACGACTGCGATGATAGATGATCCATTGACAGAAGGAATCGAACGTGGTTCGAAAATTGTGGGAAGAGCTCAGGGAATGGATTCTTCACCTGCAAGAGATGAAATTGCACTCCTTATGGTAATAAATTTTGCTTTTCCGGAGGGGGAGTATAATGGAAGTACAATTAGCATTCTTGGTCGGAATCCGATTTTCCAGAAGGTTAGAGAAATGCCAGTTGCTGGGGGTAGTGGGATATTTAGGTTTTCTCATGGCTATGCTCTCGCAAAGACAGTTGAATTTAATCAAAAGAATTGAAATGCTGTTGTTGAGTATGATGTTTATGTAATGCATTTCTAAACTCTACAGATCTCTAACTATTTAGAGGTGTTATGCTTCTTGGTTGATTTAAAAGTGTATAACCTCTCGAGTTCTTATTTGTAAATAAGTAATTATTTTGTGATTGATCTCATTTTAAGCTGCAAAACAGTAAGTTCTTAATTTAGGCGCATCACTCCTTATGATTTGTATTATGGTCAGATTCCAAACCATTAAAATTATTTCGTACAATCTAGTGTAGGATTCGAGAGGTAACTCTTACTGCATTTTCTGTATAGCACTCCTTAATATTGACATTGGTATATCGACTATTAGATCGTGCAAATTAACTTCAATATGCACTTTGCATCACCTCTTGACACGTTTTCTATCAGTTTTCAGAGGGTTAACGTTAAATATCTGAGGGGCATCATTGTAATGAGAGAAAAATTATCACAACTATGTTCTTTCTTTGTATTCCAAGTAGCAAAATTTCATTGGGGCTTCACTGTATTCTTTACGTGACTGAGTTGGGAAACATCACCAAGTTTTGTTGAGCTTTAGGAGTTTAAAGGACCCATATTTCTCTAATTGCAGTAGTGCCACTTAATCTTATTAACCAGTACCTGGATTTTTTTGACGATAACTCCACTCCAAACACGGATAGAAAAAAGCATGTGTTTTTTGAGTTCACAGACGTGCATAACCAGTGTACTGATGTCAATGCCTACTACTCCTGAAGATGCAACATGCATTTTATTCGCATTCAAATTTTAAAGATAAGAGAAACCTGAAGAATGTCAAGCTCTGTTGTTTGAGCTTTGATTTGATGGTCTCCGAGTGACTAATTTTAGACAATGCTTCAGCAATACTCCTAAAGCAACTCACTAGGAGTATGATTTACTATTCGTCCATCGCAATTCTTTGCTTTTTACACACTGCATGTTCTATTTCACACCTTTAAAGTGTTCATACTTCATAGCATCCTTTTACCATTTTAGTGCAAACAAGCAGAAGTGCAATGATCCCCCCCCCCCCCCCACACACACTCAGGGAATGTATTTTTTTTTTCCCTGCAGAAAGTGAACTTGAGCTCCCTATGGTTATGAATTATGCTTTTCTGGAGGGAGAATATAATGAATGGATGTACAATTAGCATTCTTGGTCGGAATCCAATTCTTCAGAAGGTCAGAGAAATGCCGGTTGATAGAGGTAGTGGGATATTTAGGTTTTCTTATGGCTATGCTTTGGCAAAGACAGTTGAATTTAATCGTTTAATCAAGACGAAAGTAAAGTGAACACTTGATACTCAGTGATTTAGAAACGGTACTCGAACATTACGTATGATAAATTAAACTGAGAGGATCAGATACCAAAGGATCAAGAGAAGTCATCATCTTCGGTACACTGGCTAAAGATAGCTTAGATGATGATGTTGAATCAAGACTTGAGGTATATCCCACTTATCACATACTTTTCAATCCCTTGGTATATGTAGTGAACTCATTTTTCTTTCCCAAGCGATAACTCCATCTAAGCATATCATCGTCAAATGCTAAGAGACGATGTAGTTAAAGTGCAGAGCTAACTGCAACAGCTTCTCCGGTCTTTACAGACAAGTTACTTATGTCAAGATCCTCTAATTTAGTTACCCCAGATTTGAATTGTATCGGGATATCTAAGTTTCCAGCTTCTTTTTTCAATTCGTTTAGCCAATTTTTCTAGTACCTCATTTTCGTCAATGAATTCCTGTTATTCTCAAATATTCAAGGCTAATACAAGAGAGTAGCTAGGATAAGTAAATAAAAGCAACATTGCAGGTTACATGCACAATGCCTCAAAAATTTCAATGAATCAATTCTCATAAAGATGGGAATTTTCTATGGATTCTTGTTGCGCTTTGACAATTTCGAAGTGTTGGTTTTTGCAGGTATTGAAGTTGTTGGATTTGGAGATGATTAAACAATGAGTATGAAATGCTGAAAAACAAAAATGTCTCATCTACATCCCTTCCTTGTTATTCCCAAGGAGTCAATTAAGGATGAGATTTGTTCGTATTCGTGGTGGATTGGAACAAAAGGTGTACAAACTTTGGTATTTTTCTCCATCTGTAAACAAATACACAAATGTTTACAACTATATAACAATAGCTTGTGTTGTTTCTTACAGAAGATACTGGAGTAGTCTCTATGTTTTATTTATCCTGCGCATTTATGTTGAGACTATAATCTAAAATGAAACATGTTACGTGTGGAAATATGCTAATTTCTATAATACATTACCTAAGATTTTAATAATGAATGTTTAAATTTTCGTGCAGTATCCTCTAACATTTCTGTAACATTGTGGTGGTTCGTATTAGGATCAATGCTATTTGTATTTTTTTGTATAAATTATTTATAATTACATATTCATCGATCTAATGTATGCACCGGGCATGTATACAACAATTTTACATCATTTTTCTATACAACTGTATTCTCCATAATCAGCATCTGATATTATATATTATCCAACCCCAAGCAATCTTGATTATTGGGCACTCATTCTTCTTTAGCTTCGAGTAATATGGAATCTGTCGCCTACTTCAGTTGTCTTAGCATTGACAAACTGCACAAATGTAAGAATCATACAACACATTAGGTACAGATATACGATTCCTAAACTAAATTAAACCCCTGTGATCAATATATTTATTAGTCGAAAATTACCTCAAAGTTCAAGTCTGTCTTTGTTGCATGAACTCTTACGTAGCCAAATTCTGAAATTCGTTTTAAGCTCCAATTTCTCGCCTGTAAACAAATCAAGTGTCAGTAGAAATAAAGATTTAGAATAATGTAAATGAACGCAGTGTACTTACCGTTGATGCAAATGAATCCAATGAGAATCCGGCCATTCCAATGACAGCATGAACCGGTGCTTGGTAGTTGGTATTATCATATGTATCTATACCATTTCCATCTTTCGTAGGCATTGCTTTGCAGTTACCTTGATACACTGCGCAAGTTCTCTCATAATTATGAACATGGCCAAACAGAACCAGATCAACCTGTTAAATATTTATACCATATCATACACAAATACTTAAGTTAGTGTAAAATATAGTGCCCATAAGTTTATTCTTCTTTAGCCTAATAAATTCTTACTTTGTTAGATAGCAGCAGTGGCTCCACTGCTTGGACAAAGTTATTATCAACATTTGGAATGAGTGATCCATCAGAGGAAGAGTACATGGGCCTGTGCCTGTAATAGATTCAAAAAAATTTATTAAAGTAACTTGAATTGTATTTGTATTATGTACATAGTATCTCTATAGCTAGTTTTTCTTATGGATAAAATGAAATGTTGTAATCATGTTTATTAGATTATAGTTAAGTTACCCCATGAAAATTAACCAAGGTGTTCTTGTTCGATCAACTGATGCCATGTCCATCTTCATCCACGCGTACTAAAATCATAAAACATTAAATTAAAAATTATCAATTGTTAGAAATTTGTTGAATGTGCCATGACTTTGTAAAACAGAAAATACTTGAAAATTTGGGCCACCCCTGCAGACATATATTCTAAACACACACACAGAGAGATTTATAGTTTGGATGATACTAAGAAAACTGAACAAAATTAAAATTATTGGTTAGTTACCTGTTCGGAGCTTTCGGACCAGTCATGTTCAGTTGAAATGACAGTGAAGTGAACACTTCCTTGTTCAATGGAATACCATGGCTTGTCCTTTTCAGATGTTGGCATGGGGAAGTAAGTCTCATATGGAACTCCACATTCTCCACCTGAATCTGCAGTAATGTAAACTGATCCAGTGTCTATGTAATCCCTGATTCATTTGCATTCAGAGAGATGTAATTAGTTTAAACTTTAAAGTCATCAGACCTTTCTTTGAACCTCAATTCAGTGTAATTTAGAAAACATATATATAAAGAAATCAAATACAATGTCGAAACTCGAAGTTGACTCAAATGAGAACTATGCTTGAAATGAGAACCCGAGAGCCAGATGTTATGCATCTTTTCTATATTATTTTTGTGCAATTCTGCAGTTTGTTTTTAAGTGCAGAACATTTGATTCTCATAGTTTTTTAATTTACATTGGAACCTGAACCATGTTATATTGCAACAATATGTTGGAATGATTAATTCACTAGAAAAAACAACGTAAATTAAAATGAAATTGACATAAAGAACAAAATTCAGCTTTAGGTCGGAGTTGCTGAATTATGAATACTGATGAAGTGAATAATCGATATCATGTTGAGTTACTTTTAGTACCTCTCGTGGTTTCCAATTGCTGTCATGTAAGAAAGTTGAGAAGCGACGGGACTAACAAGGTGCAGGAAGAAGTCCCATTCAACAAGAAATCCAGTTGCATAGCTTATGTCTCCAATGTGAAATATGGAATCTATGTTTCCAGATGATACTTCTTTTGCTATGGCATTCACTACTGATATTGAACCTGGCTATATATACAAGTATATTATTCCAAAGGAATTACATTACAATCATATCATTATGTTTAGTACAGCTTATATGTATATATGTTTATTAGTACAGTTGTGGTTAGTTTACCTGAATATAGTGTTCTACAGAAGGATCACGAGGAGCCTTGCCCATATCACCAAATGAAAGAAATTTTACTTCATCTGCTCCTCCAGCAGGCGGAGTCTTGAACTTTATACTATCACTCCAACCAGCTGAGTTGCTGCAATTATAGTTAGATCATTAGATGATCATCAAACTATGCATTTTCAGAAAAATTTAAGTTTACGCACATGAACAAAATCTATAATCGAATATACTTGAAAACAATTATGCGAAGAGAAAAAAAAAACATATTTGACTAGTGACCTTCCATATCTGTAGGAGAAGGTAGTGGAAGGCTGAAGCCCAGTCATGATTGCTGAATGAATGTAACCTGGATCATGCCACCCGAAATCTTTTGCTGGGCTCTCTGGGACAGAACCTTTTAATAATTTACGGTAAAAAAAAAAAAAGAATACACCCTTTAAATTAATTTATCCTGATTAATATTTGTTACAGGGTCACAGCACTGCAGTAGATCTACTATACTTACTGCACATATCAGCTTGAGAAAATGTGGTCACCACAGATGTTTGAGATTTTCCATTTCCGTACTGAACTTGTTGCGGTGTATTATCCCCACTAACCCATGTCACTCTCATCTGTATTTTAAGAATAAGCGAATACATCGAAATAAATAAAACGAAACCGATAAATCATGGAATGTACTTCTGAATATTTGAATTTAATTATCTTACAGAGTTTCCGGTTGAGTCGATGCTTGAAAGATGTCCATACAAAGGCTTCTTAGGATTCGCGAAACTCCTAGGCATGGTTCGTTTGAGAATGCAAGGTGTTACAAATCCGCCAGCAAAGAAGACAAACTCAATATCAGTTCTGATGTTAATGACATGGAATTGAAGTGTGGCGCTGCATGTTTTGACTACACAAGCCCCTCTTCTCTTTCGTTGCTTGCATTCCTTGTTCTTGCATCCAAGGTAACCTGGATCACTGCTTGCATACTGTGCCTGCATGCATTTCGTATATATTAGTAATCAATCATATATCTTCTTTTATATCCACATGCCAAAACTTTTTAGAGCGAAAACTATGAAAATCTTTACTAAATTCTGCCGATGATGCGGAATCATAATTTTATTTGCATAATTATAATAAAAAGTTTATTTAAATATTAATTTTTATTTTTTATTATAACTAGCACATGACCCGTGGGAAGTATCAGCATAGTTAAAAAATAAAAAATAATTTTTTGTTATATTTTATTATTTTAATAAATAAATAAAATTTATATTAGTTCGTCATTTATATTTTTAACATAATAGTAACCTAATGAACCCATACGATTAACATAAAGAAAATAAATTTATATAATTGAAACAAATATGTTAATATATTATATAGATATACAAATTATTTTTATATCTTAAAACATGTAAAATCATACAAATACACGACAAATACATGTATGGTTAATATTGATCATATATATTACGATTAATTTTATAATAATTAGTAAAATTGTATATCTAGATTGTAATCTACAATCATTTAAAACAATTGGCAAAGTTCAAAATAATTAAATTTTAAATTAAATTTGGTACTACTATATATTATTAAAAACGTTTTGTCTACTAATAAATAGCATAAATGAGTATATTTATATATTTTCTATTGAAAAAATATATATACATATATGTGTAAGTAAGTAAAATATTAAATTAATTAATATGATTAAATAATTTTAAAATAATAAAATTTAGATGCTATAACATATATAATCTCATAATATAAGCTTAAATAATTTATATTAAATTTATATTTATTTTAGTAAATAAATAGTATAAATGAGTATGATGATTAAATTCTAATTAATTAATATTTGCATAGGTAAATCAATATGATTTTGTTAAGGAGTTCACTTATTAATGGTATTGGATCGAAAAATGGGTTAAGATAATATCAAACTGAAATATTTTGAATGAATCCGTTTTAGAATTTAAATATGGATAGAATCATAGGATAAAATCATAGATTAAAATTTATAAAAAACATGTTAGTAGAAAAAATTGGTAATGTTGTATTACCGAATACCATTAAAAAGATTTTAAAATATAATAGAATTTTATTAAAATTATATATATATATATATATTATTGATAATGTTTATTTATTTATATATATATAATATATATATATAGGACTATACTCAAATTAGAACTACTTCTCAGGAAAACTAGTATGTTATTAAACATTTTTCATTATTTCTTTTAAGAATTCAAAGAATTTTCTCATATAATTGTTTTTGTATTTGCATAACACATGTATTTTAAACAAAAAATGTGATGATTTTTATAAAATAAGAAGTGTTCTGCAGAGTTCTTCAATGAAGTAGTTCAAAAAAGACGAGATGTTAAAGAGAGACCCGGAGACCATCATCTCTACCATTCATTCAGGTTTAATCCTATGGTTTGGATTCTGTACATATTTATTAATATTTATACTAATTTAGCAGGGTAGTATTGGTAACTTGAAAATACAATATATGTGTACATATTTATGAGATTGTTACCCTATCTAAAAAATTGTATATATTCAATTAATATCATCTTCCACAATTATAATAATTAATTTTTCTAGTAAATCATTCCATATTTCTATTATTTTCATAGATATTTGAATCTATATACATGTTCATGCATTTTAAAATTTCAATATAATCTCTATTTATTTGAATCTGTATCCCTTGAATTTCTATTTCCAGATTTTTATAACAAAAAATTAATGCGGTCAACTTTACTTGATACTATTAAATTCAAAAAATACAAAACTAAATTATAATTATAAATTTATTATAATATTCATATAAATGTAAAAGTAAATATATTATCAATTACCTTTATTAAATCGATATTATTTTTTCAACTCATATTCGATAATTTTGTCAAACACATATTTTTCTTTCAATTGACATTTGATTTATAAAAAAGATCTTTTCAATTAAAAATAATAATTTTGATTTATAATATAAAATTATAATGTTAAAAATACTACAAAGAATCTCGAATTAAAAAAATTTAAAAATAATTTAGAAAAATATTTTTTATTTATACCTAAAAAATGTTAATATTATAAGAAATACATGAACGGATCTTACTAGTATTTGATTATTATTATTACTATTACTACTACCAATACCGTTGTTATTAATAGTATTTTTACTATTTTTTAATAATATTTTATTATTATAATTTTCAATTTCTTATATATTTTTATTATTAGAATATTTGAGAAATAGAATAATAATATAAAATAAAATAAAATAATGATATATGTTACACCCCTTCTTAATATAAAATATTCAAATATATTAAAATTCAATAAAATATTTCTTTTTTTTTAAATCTAAGCTTAAGCTAATATTCACTAAAATGTTCACTTAAATAATTATAATATTAATTTAAAGAATCTTAATGAATACATTCACAATATATACAAACCTCTGTATTCATCAATTAAGAAAACTCTATAAAGAATTGGTATAAATTAGAATCGAACTCAAGACCTCAAACATGCTAGTCTATTATTTAACCCTTGAACCAGGAATACCACATTTAGTAGGTATCTCTTATAAAAATTATAGATATTGTATAAAAATTTATTTATTAGTTTTTATTTTATTATTCTTTATTATTATTATTATTATTATTATTATTGCTACTACTACTGTTTTTTTAAACGACTACTACTACCATTATTATTATAATTTTTAAATAATTTTTTATTTTAATTTTTTATTTCTAATATATTTTTATTATTAGAATATTTAAGAATTAAAACAAAAATATAAAATAAAATAATGATATTACACCCCTTCCTAATATAAAATATTGAAATATATTAAGATTCAATTAAAGAATCACTTAGGTAATTATAATATTAATTTAAAAAATATAATTTGCACAACACTTTAAAAAATCTTAATAAATACATTCACATATAAAATATCACAATATATACAAACCTTTATACAAAACTCTATTGATTAATTGAGGGAATCAAACAAAACTCCATAAAGAACTCTTAGAACTCTTTGTTCACTAATATTTAATATTATAATATTAATATTTTAAAAATATATATATATATATATATAATATTAAAGAATATTAAGGTGTTCACTAACACCTTAAGGAAATCTAATATTATAATAATAAAATATTATGATATTAATATTATAATATTAAATAATATTAAGGTATTCACTAACACTTTAAGAAACACTAATATTATAATATTATAGTGTTACGATATTAATATTAAAGAATATTATGATCCTAAAGTTTTTTAAAGTGTTTTCTAATATATTTCAAAGTGTTCTTTAATATTTTATATTATAATATTAATAAAGTTTTTTAAAGTGTTCTCTAATATATTTTATATGTATAAAAGATTTTTGAATATATATTACATGTCATTAATAACCATGTGTAATTATTTGTATTTATTATTTTTCTATAATTATAAATAATGAACCGATCATGGTCTCTCGATAAACTTGGTCTCCCTAGAACTCGACTCTAGGTCATTGCTCTAAAGAGAGACATTTGTTCTGGAAGGAACGTTTTGATTTTAACATAAAATTTCATAAATAATTTTAAAATTAATTATATTTATGGTTCCTAATATATAAATTTTGATTATGATGTGGCATTAAAACCATACATAAACTTCATAAATAATTTAATATTTAAAAATTTAGAGAAAAATATAATTTTTTATTTAATATTATACTGTAGAATCATTTAAGTAATTTTTCATTATTATAGACAATTTTAATGTGTTTTTATATGTAAATTCATTTTGGGTATATTTACACTTATATTTAATGAATAATGAAAAGAATATATGCATTTTATGTGTATATAAGATGGTTTTCTACGGAAACTGTATATAAAAAGATCTCTCTAGTGTTATATATATATATATATATATATATATATATATATATATATATATATATAATAGTTGTGTGAGTTACAGTCTTATGGATTAGGTTTTGATTATTTTGTCTTAATGATAAGTGTAAATTAAATTAGCATTAGGAAGTTACTAATTAATATAGTAATCCTCCCTTAGGTTATTCGAAGTGACAGTCAACGAGAAGAAAGTCAAATTGGGTCAAACTGCTTTTATAAACAAAACCAAATGATTTTCTCTCTAAATATATTTAGATAAGATTTATCAAAATAATGATAAAATCAAATCTAAGTTATATATGTTATATTTTGAGGCTTATACTGAAGATGAACAAATACAGTATTTTAACACTGCTTTTACGAAACAGAAAATGTGTTATCTATTCAAAAGAGTGTTTGATTTAAAGGTTTTCAAGGGAATATATTTTGAATATATTCTATAAATATATTTGTTCAATTTATCTTCAACAAAGTCCTGCCTAGATATAAAATACAGATTTTATCCCTAAAACCCTGAATTGTCCTAATTCTTTGGATAATTTGTATTTTAATTCAAATTAAATTTTCCTTGGACTTCATAGTCATTATTATTATAGGAATATTATATTTGAATATGTTTTGAGTCAAAACTTTAGTCCAAAACGTTGACAAGTTCCGACAAATGGCTATCGAGTATTGTTTCGGGCTTTAGGGACAACAAAACGATCTTTTTCTCAAAGTAGTATCTACACATGTCCAAATGACTTGAAACTTGGGGAATGTCATTAGAATATTGAAAAAGAATTTTAGGATTTTTTTTTCATAATTTTTGGGTGACTTTTATTTTTGGCCTGTATTCCCGATTTCGGGATTGTTTGTTCGGTCAATTAAAAGTCAATGAAGGTCAACTCCAAATTGAGTAGGATTTTGACCATGACCTATTGGGATCATTCCCAGATGGTTCCCAAATTTTCATAATTTTTGGAGCATATTTTGAAAAACGTCATATTTCTAACGTATCGTTCGATATCGTGTTTATTCGCTTTAATAATTTACTGAATGAGGCTAGCACGTTTTTCTAGGCAACCATGTGGGTAAATACAGCTGGGGGGACAGCACTTTTCAGTTGTGTACCTTACCTTATCACATGCCAAGCCTTGTCCCCTTGTCCCCTAATTAAATAAATCAAAAATGCTCATTTTTGGCCTATAAATAAAGCCCTTCCCCCACACCATTTCTCAAGCCTTTTAGTGCCAAGTATATGCTGCAAATTTCTCTCCCAAGAAGCTCTCAAGATCAGTAGCTTTTCATCTCCAAGAGTTCTTGCCCTTTAAGCTTAGTTCTTACATAGATCTTACCCCTTTCAAGCTTAAAAACCCATATACTTGCACTTTAAACACACCAACCATACAAGTCCGTTTTGGCTACCCAAAGACCTCATTCCTACTGCCCTTAGACTTGTTTAGTTGCCCCCAAAGTTATACCAAAAGTTCACTTTCCGGCGATTTTCCGGCGACTTTTTCCGGCGACTACTTTTTGTGTGTTTTGGCTTCAAAATTGGCTTTTTCTCTTGATTTCTCTCTAGATCTCAAGGGTTACAAGTTGATTCCATTTTTATGTGTTAGTACACATATTAGGCAGATTATAAATAGATTTGTGCTTGCTTGGTTTGTTTGTTAGATCTATTATATAGTTAGCCTTGTCTACGATTTATATAGTTACGTGCTTAAATTGTTTGTTTGTTGTTTTCTATATAAATTGTGGTAACCGTTGGAAGAGCCTTACTATATACTCTTGCTCTTCACAACAAAGTTGTTTATATCCTCGGTGTAGGCTTCCGGGATTAATAACGACTCTAAGTTACTTAAGTTCCGAGTAGAGACCGATTTGTATAAATCTCATAAAGAGATATAAGCAAAAGGACTCCTTGTTGAATTTGGTAATTAAACTAGCTTCTATTCCAAGTTGAGACCTACTTGTATAAGTCTTATTTAGAGACATAAACAAAAGGACTCCTTGTTGATAAGTTGCAAGTTAACTCATTTTATTTCCGAGTTGAGATTCCATTCGTATAAGTCTAAATTATTAAACATAAACGAACTTCTCCTTGTTTGAAATAAATAGAGTATTAATCTCACTTAATTCCGAGTCGAGACCAATTTGTATAAGTCGAGATACGACATAAACAAAAGGACTCCTTGTGGAACAATTAAGTGAAAGAAACTAACTTATATTCCGAGATAAAAATACTCGTATAAATCTCACTTAGAGATATAAACGAAGCTTTCTCTCGTAGAATATTTGTCAAGTTTAAACTCACCTTAATTCCGAGTTGAGACCAATTTGTATAAGTCGAGATACGACATAAACAAAAGGACTCCTTGTTGAATTATTCGTGAAAGAAACGAACTTGTATTCCGAGTTATACTCTTTCGTATAAATCTCACTTAGAGATATAAACGAAGCAAACTCGTAGAATACTTGTAAGTTTATTCTTTAACTTCAAACACCGAGTTAAGGGTTATTTGTATAAGTCGAGGTACGACGTAAACAAACCTAACTTGTTGAGTTCTTGAAGTTAATCCAACTTTGATTCCGAGTTAGATACTATTCGTATAAGTCGAGGTACGACATAAACGAAACATCCTCGTTGAATCTTAGTGGTATATCCGGTGTTTGTTTAAAGGTCATAGTTTAGTTGTTTTAATTTCCAAGACCTTATAAAACAACCCACTCTTAAAACGTTCTTGATCTTATTCAAGTCACAATATATTTGGCTTAGTTATTTTCAGCCTTATATATCCTATATATATTATATATTTAATTTAAGTGCTTGCATTCATACGCTTTACATAACGCTCTTTACTTTAGCATACGCACTTAATTTACTGCATACACGTTCACACACAACGTGTGGTTCGTCCTTCTCACGAAGCGACTTACCCCGACTCACATTTATATATTCTGTTGCTTCGGCTATATTATATATATCTGTTTGTTTCCGGTCTAGTACAGTAATATACTAGTCCACCAATCTTCTTTTCTTAAACAGGGATTATTAAGTCGTAGTACTGGTTGTCTAGACTTTGCTAGTGAGGTGAAGTGAAGTGAGGTGATCCTTGTTCTAAGACCCAAGTCCTAGGCACGCCGACGGGAAGTTGGGTGTCTCTGCACCGTGAGGAAAAGGAAAGACCCAAGACCTAAGACCTAAGATCCAAGACCTACAGAGGGTTAGAGGAACATAGTCTACGCAGGGTTGTAATTTATTTTTCTTACTTGTATTTGAGGAGGTAACGGGAAGTTACGCTCCAAGATAAACTTGTAAGGGTTCTACTTAGATTGTGAGGAGGTAGCGGGGAGTTACGCTCCAAGATTAGTCTAGTAGGGTTTGCTATTGTATTTTGAGGGGTTAACGGGGAGTTAAGGTCCGAGATAAATACATAGTGATTGTAACAGGCTTCTCCGCCGCTATAAGGAGTGAATCTTTTTATAGTGGGAAAATCTCGAGTTCAGGGAGGGACTCGGGGACTGGACTAGGGGTGAGCGGATCCGTTAGGGGATTGCGCCATCGCAAACCAGGATAAAAATCTCGTGTGTTGTGCTCCATTTCTTTACTCTCTTTTAATTTCCGCACTTGATTTACTAGTTGACTAGTAACATTTTTAAAAGAGAAGAGAAAATTTTAAAACGCCAAGCTCTAATTTTTAAAAGGGTATTAAGCTATTCAACCCCCCCTTCTAGCTAATACCCCATCCTTACGGACCTAACAGTTGGTATCAGAGCAGTGCTTTTAACTGTGTTCCGTGGCCTTCTTCAGTGCCTACGAACGCGACAAAAAGTTGATCTTTTATGGCGTATTTGAGTACCATTGGTTGTGGTGAAGGTCTCTCAAGTTCGAGACCTCCCTTATTCGACGGCACCAACTTTGCTACTTGGAAAACAAGATTTAGAATTTATGCTAAATCCCAAGGTGTCAAAGTGTGGATGGCTATCGAGGACGGTGTTGTTGTTCCGACTAAAGTAGTTGACGATATTGTCATCGAAAAGAAAGTCAGTGAATACACCCGTGAAGAAGAAGAGTTAATGAACATAGCCGCGAAAGCGGAAATGGTCTTAACCAGTGCACTTGCAGAAAAAGAATACAAACGTGTTAATAACTGCAAGTCAGCACAAGAAATGTGGAACAAATTGGTTATAACCTACGAGGGAACAATGGATATTAAAGACTCTCGAATGGATACTCTTATCCAAGAATACGAGAACTTTAAACTCCTCGAGGGCGAAACCATCATCGATATGGAAACGAGATTTACTCGGATTATTGATGAACTTGCACAACTAGGAAAAGCTTATTCGGTTAATGAGAAAAATCGAAGGGTGTTAAAAGCTTTACCTCCGAGTTGGAAAGTTAAAGTTACCACTATAAAAGAAATGCATAATTTGAATGCATATACCATCGATAGTTTATTCGGCAACCTTCGTGCATACGAAGAAGACAATGCTCCGGATAAGCCTCTTCTTAAAACTGAAGAGAAGAGGAAAAGTATGGCTCTAAAAGCAATACTTATCGATGAAGATGAAAACGATGACGACTTAAACGAAGAGTTAGAGAATCTCGACGAGCAAGAAATTGCTTTACTAACGAGACAACTCCGTCGTGTTTTACAAAGCAAAGCTCAAAGATACGGAAAAGGTTTTCTTAAATCCGGTAACCAACAACGAGTTTTCAACTCTAAGGGTAGGCCGAATTATAAGAACAATTTCACTAGCACGAGCTATGCTAAAGGCAAAGGTGTACAACAACAAGCAAATAATGCCTATAATAATAACTCAAAATTTACGAGTAATTATACACCTAAGCCTAAAGAGGCAAATCCCGAAGAAAATGAGAATGTTTGTTTCGAATGTAAACAACCTGGGCATTTTAAAAGGGAATGTCCAAATTTGTCTAAAGGACAAATTCTTGTTGCTGAAAGTGGATGGGATTTAAGCGAGGATGAGGAAACTCCGGAGAAGAATGAAGAAATGGTTAACCTCTGCTTAATGGCAATCGGAGACGAAACTGCTCCTACGGAAGCCCCCACTTCTCTGCAAGAGGTAATATCTAAACCAATTTCAATTTCATCTTATAGTAGTAATGCTATTAAATTGTCTAAGATTGATCATTATGACATGGATATTTCTGAGCTTAGAAATTTGGTTAAAGATTTGAAAATTGGTTATGATGAATTGAACCAAAACTATATCAAGACCAAATCCGAAAAAGAAAAATATGAGGATTTGTGTCTCCAACTTCAAACAGAGGTCACTAGTTTGACTGACGTACATGTTAAAGACATGGAGTACGTTACTAACATTCTCTCTCTTAATGAAAGCTTGAAAATTGAGACAAACGAAAAGGATGATCAAATTCGTACTCTAGTAGTCGAAAATACGTCTTTGATTCGACAAGCTGAAGAGATTGAGAATGATAAGATTCATTTAGACGAATGCAATCGTGAGCTCCACGTTGAGCTTTTAAATTTGAAAATTCAAAACGAATCACTGATTCAAGAGAATTCTTCAAAATGCAATCGTATAAATGACCTCGAACAATCTCTTACGGGAGATCGAGAGGAAGAGCTTCATGAAGCCTTAAAAGAACAAAAATTTGACTATCAACTTCAATTAATGAGTAAAAACATTGATTATGCTAAACTTAAAAGTAAGGCAGATGTTGAACTCGAAAGTCGTCAAAGACTTGTCACGGAATTAGAAACGATGAAGTTGGAAAGTCAAAGGCTTAAAGATGAAAACCAAAAGCTCTTATCTCAAGTCATGGATAAAGAGAGTTTCTTGATCAACAAGATTAATACCTTGGTCAAAGAAAAAGAAAATCTCGAAGCGACTTTGAAACAATTCACTAAGGGCAGTGCCATCTTAGAAAGAATGGTATTTGGCACCCGGGAATCAATTAATCGTGAGGGATTGGGTTATGAATGTAATGGTCCTCCTAAAAAGGAAGAACATAAACCTAGACCTTCTATTAATGCTACACCTAAGTCACCTACACCTAAGTGTACGTATTGCAATGTAAGTGGACATACTCGTTTATATTGCAAAACTATAGAAGGTGAACTTAAGGGGAAGTACAAATGGGTTCCTAAAGGATCAATCTCTAAAAATAGAGATGATAAGAAATTATCACAAAAGAGGAATGATCCTAAAACGAATGTTCAAAATCAACCAAAGTCTTGGTATCATCAAGAACCAATAATCTATAGACCAAGGAACATGAAAAATGCTCATCCTAGCTCTAGTTTAACTAGAAAGGATAATGTTCCTCAAAATAGCTCTAAGACTCAAAATCCTAACTACAATGGTCAATTTCGTAACTTAAATGCAAGTATGCCTAGGAATGCAAATTATTATGCTAGATCGAGTCATCTTGCTAATATAAGTCATAATGTTTATCCTAGTACTTCGAATAATCATGTTAGAATTAATAATGCGAATTACAATGCCAATGCTAATTCTAGAAATTCGATTATCACCATATTCCCACATAGTAAGACTCAGAATCATGCTACTTATAACAAATATACTCCTAGAAGAAATCCATATCATATCTCTGCTAAGAATGAAGCATCTAGAAGGTTATATGATGATGTGCAATATTATCCCATGCCTAGATTTGTTAATGCTATTTCACATATGCCTTATGATGTACTAACCCAAGGACCCTTAAGACAAAAGGGGTACCAAAAGGTTTAACTGATTTGTTATGTAGGTATGCCTTACTGCTAAGAAAGATATGTGGTATCTTGATAGTGGTTGTTCCCGACATATGACCGGTAATAAGTCATTGTTGAACAACATTAGAAAGGTAGCCGCAGGAAGTGTAACCTTTGGAGATAGCAGTAAGGGTGACATCATTGGCATTGGGGATATTGGAAATGAACGATTCAAAATAACAAACGTACAATTAGTCACAGGACTAAAATACAATTTGTTATCCATAAGTCAACTATGTGATAATGGTTGCAAAGTCGTCTTTCGTTCATCACATTGTTCTATCTACAATGTAGACGGAAGACTGGCTCTAAATTGTCCACGTGATAAAAATGTATATACGTGTGACACTACGAAATATGAGAATGTATGTTTGGTTTCCATTAATGAGGATCCATGGTTATGGCATCGTAGGTTGGGCCATGTTAACATGAAACTCATTAAAACTATATGTTCAAAAGAACATGTGCGTGGATTACCGAAACTCAATTTCGTTAAAGATCATATATGTGAAGCTTGTGAAATTGGCAAACAAATTCGAGCATCTCACAAAGCCAAATTCATGGTGTCTACTTTTAGACCACTTGAGCTATTACATATGGATCTTATCGGACCGGTCCCAGTACAAAGTCTTGGAGGAAGCCAATACACCCTCGTGGTAGTTGATGACTACTCTCGATTTACATGGACTGAGTTTCTAAAATCAAAGAGTGATGCATTTGAATCATTTGCCGCTCTTTGCAAACGCATACAAAATCAACAAAATGAATCGATCATCTATATAAGGACTGATCATGGGAAGGAATTCGAGAATTCAAAATTTGTTGAGTTTTGTGAAGCGTATGGTATTACTCACAACTTTTCTGCACCTTATACACCTCAATCAAATGGGGTAGTTGAAAGGAAAAACAGAACGTTGCAAGAAATGGCAAACACTATGCTTAATGAATATCGTCGACCAAAATATTTTTGGGCCGAAGCTATGTCTACTGCTTGCCATGTTCTTAATAGAGTATTATTACGACCTATCAAAATGAAAACTCCTTATGAGCTCTATTTTGGTAAAACTCCTAAGCTTAATTACTTCAAAGTTTTTGGAAGTAAATGCTATATCATGAATACCAAAGATTATTTAACGAAATTTGACCCAAAATCTGGAGAGGGCATTTTTCTAGGATATTCTGTGAATAGCAAAGCTTATCGAGTATTTAATCTTAGTACTTTGGTTGTGGAAGAATCAATGAATGTTGCATTCGATGAATCTAAACCAAACTCAAAGTTTAAAGATTTGATAGAAGAGGAACCAGATTCAAATGGTCATATTCCAAGTGATGTTGAAAATGTTATTCGACAAATTGAAAATATGAATCTTGAACCTACAATCTCAAAGAATCCTCTGGAAAAAGATGAGAACGAACTTGAATTGCCTATGGAAATACCATTGCTTAAAAATCATCCGATAGACTATGTCTTAGGGGATTTAACTAAAGGTGTTCAAACTCGTGCTCAAGTTCAAAACATTGTGAGTCATATGGCCTTTCTATCACAAATAGAACCCAAAACCGCAAAGGAAGCGTTATTGGATGAGGATTGGATTTTTGCCATGCAAGAAGAATTAAACCAATTCTCTCATAATAAAGTTTGGGAACTAGTTCCACAACCCCCTGATACTTCCCTTATTGGAACAAAGTGGGTCTTTCGTAACAAGTTAGACGAAAGTGGAATAGTGGTAAGAAATAAAGCACGATTGGTTGCTCAAGGCTATACTCAAATGGAAGGAATAGATTTTGATGAAACCTATGCTCCCGTGGCTCGAATTGAATCGATTCGAATGTTTTTAGCCTTCGCTTGTCATAGAGGTTTCAAAGTCTATCAAATGGATGTTAAATCTGCTTTCCTTAATGGTGTCTTAGAAGAGGAAGTATATGTAAGACAACCACCTGGATTTGAAGATCACTTACATCCTGAATACGTGTACAAATTGTACAAAGCTTTATACGGGTTAAAGCAAGCTCCTAGAGCTTGGTATGAGAGGTTAAGCAAATTCCTTATTGAAAATGGTTTCAAAATAGGAGTTGTTGATACCACTCTCTTTACAAAGTATGAAAATGATGACATCTTGCTCGTTCAAATTTATGTAGATGATATCATCTTTGGTTCTACCAAGGAATCTCTATGTAAGGAATTCTCAGATATTATGAGTAAAGAATTTGAAATGAGCATGATGGGGGAATTAAATTTCTTTTTAGGACTGCAAATTAAGCAATCCGATGAAGGCATTCATATTTCACAATCGAAATATTGCAAAGAAATGCTCAAGAAATTTGAGATGGAAAACTGTAAAACCATCAGTACCCCTATGTCACCTGCTTTAAAGATGACTGAAGATCCTAGTGGTATCTCTGTGGATACAAAGAAATATCGAGGAATGATTGGCAGTCTTCTTTATATTACTGCAAGTAGGCCTGACATACAGTTTAGTGTGTGTAAGTGTGCCCGCTTTCAAGTCAACCCTAAGGAATCTCATGTGTCTGCTGTAAAGCGGATATTTAGATATCTTAAAGGAACCACTGATATGGGTCTATGGTATCCAAAAGGACAACCATTTGACCTAGTGTGCTTTTCTGATTCGGATTATGCCGGACACTTGATTGACAGAAAAAGCACAAGTGGTACTTGTCAGTTTCTAGGTGGATGTCTAGTTTCTTGGTTTTCTAAGAAACAGAATTCTGTGTCTATATCCACTACAGAAGCTGAATATATAGCAGCTGCAAAATGTTGTGCTCAAATCCTTTGGATGAAGCAAACACTAGCTGACTATATTGTGAAATTTGATGCAATATCAATTCAGTGTGATAATATAAGTGCAATAAATTTGAGTAAAAATTCTGTGTTGCACTCATTATCAAAACACATTGATATTCGACATCACTTTCTAAGAGATCATGTCTCTAAAGGCAATATTAAGATGGTATATATTGATACTGAACATAATATTGCTGATATCTTTACGAAACCTTTGAGCTCCGAAAGATTCAATAAACTCCGTCTGGAGTTAGGAATGCTAGTGTGCCCAAAGTAAAGACACTGAGTGTCTCTAATTTTGTTGAATTAATTTTCAGTGAAATTTGCTCCGCTTGTAATTAGGGCTCTTATTTGACCGGATTTCAAGGTGAAATTCAGATTTGTCAATAATGACGTTGATTATAAGTTGTTCAAGCTTTACTGTGAAATTAAGCTCAATAAAATAATATTGGTTAACACAACTATTGATTGGCCTTGGAATACTTCGTATTTCAAAACTCGGGAAAATAGTGAGTGTTAATCAACATGTCCCAAGAAATATTTTATTTAATGGAAATTTAGAAATAAATTTCTGTGTTAATAAAAATATCCTTCTTGGTGATTAATTATTTTATAACTATTAATTACACCTCTTGATGTAATTAGAATTGTAAAATAATTTTATTGTAGACACATTATTTTATACAAATTAATTACAAAGTTTTGTAATTAAAAGAATAAAATTTGTGCAAAATTAAAATTGTAATAATATAATTTTTTAATTATATAAAGCAATTTTAATTCATTTTAAGCTTGATTAATCTCAGCTGTTGGATCTTTTGGGAATTAAATCCAGGCCTTACATTGTAAAATATAAATAGAAAATATGATTACTTCATTTTAATCTACAGCCGTACAGTTCCTCTTCACCAAAATCCAATTCGTTCGAAACCCTAGTCTTCTAATCTCAAATTCAGCCTCAATGATGAATTCCTCAAAGAAGTCAGTCATAAATTCGTGTTCCTAGTGCTACAAGCTTTCGATTTGTACCAGTGCTGTATTCAAATCGATTCAGAATGTGTTGGGCTCTCAAACCCTAAATCATCGATTGTCAATGTTTCAAGATGAAGTCAAGCCTCTATAAGCACGAATTCTCCATTCTCCTAGCTTTAATGTCACACTGATTTGATGATCAATTATGTACAGAGTTGCATCTAATGGAAACCCTAAGTAGTTGCGGCCAAGAGATGAGAAGTCTAACCAGTTTGGTGTTTCTTTGCGGCTGTTGTGGGCTTTAACAGCAACAGAGACTTCATTTTTTTTTAAAAACCTCTAGTCTATCACTGTTACGTTGAGATTAAGTATGTATTTGATCGACCCCTGTTACATACTAACAAACTTCGAATAAGACTTGCAGGTTCTCTTGCTAGAAGGAGCCAATTCAGGGAAAACACCTGATGACTCAGTGAACTATAATCGAACCAGCAAGGGTATAGAAGTAGTACATCATGCTTGTGAAGTCACTTGCATACTGGGTATGAAGCTTTTAACTAATTTAAGTTGTGTGAATATACACCACAACTATGGTATGACTTTCAAACTTAATTTTTTCAACTTACAATGATGTGCTTGACTGCTGTTGATTGCAATTGGGCTTGAATGGAACTGATTGTTCTGATTTAGTGTTCAGATAAATTAGTTACATGTCATCTGCTAGACATATGATTAATTAAGAATTTTGGTGATGTTAATTCTATTTCTTGATTAGTTCATACTGTTGATCTATTAGTTGAGGTGTTTGTATCTTGATTAGCATCTGTCATTGGTGCTGCTATGCACTCTTTTTGTCATTTTTAGGACACTCTGAGCACATACATGCCCTGAGATCATGGACTGCCTGGAGTGTCATATGAGCATTCCTTGATCTGTTCCCAGTTCAAACGGCCACAAATAGCATCATTTGCATCTCTATTTTTTTTCTGCTAAAAGTTTAGCATAATTCTGGGAGTAGTGTAATGTGAAGTGATTTGCTTATGTTCCAAAATTGATTTCCTGCATCTTGTAGAACTTCACTGAGCTATTTGTGTAAACTGTGAAATTTTTGTATAAAGGCATGTTAATTGTTTAACTCTTATTCTTGGTATGACTATATGAAACATGCTCAAGTTACTTGATCTTCCTGTGAATGAATGAAATAGCACTCATGCCTGATTTTGTGGGATCTTCTGTGTTGGCCTGATATTGGTAGCCTGTTGTCCTTAGCTCCTCCCAAATAGCATGAACCTGACCTAGTGACTGTGTATGTATGTATTCTATTTGTAAGCTAGCTTGATGGATTATACAGTAGCTCATTCACTTTGAACTATATGAACTAGATTGTGTTTTGCTGAGTATGAACTACTTGCCACTATTTAATGTGAACACAGGATCTTGCATTAAATCTGATCTGTGGTGAATAGTATGTAACATAATTGACTGTGTTAATTGAGAATTATGTATAAACTTGAGACTTGTTGTGATGACTACTTATAATAGATGAAATATGCATGTTCTTAAATTAAATCCATCTTGTCTATTTCTTGTAACACATGTGTATCTAGATTTCTAGTTACTAAAGGACTTGCTTAACTGATGCTTTGGTCTGTATTGCCATAGGATAAATATATTCATGCCTCTCCTGCTATTTAAATGATATTACTTGAGGTATAGAGACATATATATTTATTTTTGTTGCATACTTGACTTGCAGGATTAAATGCCATCAGTTGTTATGATGACTTTAACTGCAACAATTTGTGAAAATATAACACATGTGTTTCACTGTATTGGAAATTAAATCAAAGCCTATTTACATCAAATAAGTATGATATTAGTTGAATTACATAACTGTTCATAAACACACACACTCTTGAATATGTACTCAACTGATATATTTCTCTGAGCTGCCTGTACTAGAAATGATTTTATTTGATAAGGAGGCCTGCAGATCATTAAATGAGTATGGTGACAATTGTCCTTTCCTGTGTACTATGTTACTATTCAATGTACTATGTTTGACAGTTTTTCTGCTACTTGCCCCCTGTACTTGACTGCACTTAGTTGATCTAAATGCTTTATGTCATATTCTCTGCAGAAAATCAGTCTTAAAATATATACTCTGGTTCATGTTCTCAGTCTGTCACTTATCTGTCATTATTCACTGCCTTGATTGGTAATTGTTGTGCTGCTATAACTGAAGTAATTAATTTTATTTTACAACTATCTAGAGTAAGTATACCTTGTCATTGTATCAGTAAAATAATTTAATGTCAACTGCTACTTGCCTAAACTCAGTTCTGTAACAGTCATAGCATGCCTACTCTATTTCCTGTGTAGTCTATGATCTAAATATGTAGCCTCATGTTCTCTGAGAATTTACATGTCTGCATTTTCACTGTGCAAACAATATATAGACTGGACTAACTGCTGCTTGCATAATTTGTGTGCTGCATAAGTTGTACTACTGCTGTTCTAGTTCCTACATGCCTAGAATCTGGTACTTGTAATCTTTTGGTGATATATGCAAGTTTGTATCTATTATTGACTGTATGTCTATGTGCTTGTGTATAAATGAGTGCAGTAACCTCAGTTGTGATTTCACACTTGTGCATTTATTCATCTGTGTCTCATATTCTTAAACAAACTTGTCTTCTTGCACTTAAAACTCATCTGCATTTATTTCTTGCATTCACTTCCTGTGTTTGTAATTAATGGAGTTTGATCCTAACCTAGTCAACACCACCTTGTGTCTTGGTCAAATCTCTAACACCACAGATCCTTCTCCTTCCAAAAATAGGAATAGGAAGAAACCAAGAAAGCAAAATCACCCCACTTCCACCTATGACAACCCAGACACTAGGCCTAGCAAATCCAAACTTCAACCAGGATGCCTGATTCACCTTGATAAGAGAACTGAACTCTACCAACTTTTTGCCAAATCAAATTGGGAGCCTATGTTGTTTTATCCAAACAGAAAAGTGCTTCCAAATATGGTGACTGAGTTCTATAACAACATGGAGGTTAGGTATGGGGTTGGGGATGTAGTCTTTGTTACCTCTGTTGTAAATGGGAAAGCACTTCTTATTGATCACATTGAGCTTTGCAAAGCTCTCAAACTCAGTCTCAAGCTCTTAAACCTAGCCAACATTGATATACTCAAAGAATATACCTTCAATGCCATGGAACTTAAACTTTATCTATCTGTTTTCTGTGCAGTTGAAGTGCCCCAAAATCTTTGTGTTGAAGATAAGGGGATATCTTATGAGCACTTTACACCTGATTTCCAGAACTTAGCTTTAATCATGAGGGCAAACATTTTTCCAAACACTACACCTGGCACATTGATGTCTTTTGCAGAAATCAAACTCATGTACAAACTATCTAGCCAAAAAGTAACCTTCAATCTCTCTTACACCATTCTTCTCCAAATGATTAATGGTTTCAAAAAGGGTTACATGTTTTATGGACTTCTCCTTACTAAAGTGTTTGACTACTTCAAGTTAAACCTTAATCAACTTCCATATTTTCAAGTTGCCAGCACCATTACTGACAAAACTGTAAGAACCATGATTCCCTTACCTGGTTATAACAGTCTTCCAACTCCTTCAGCCTCAAACCCTCCTCCAAATGTTGTTATGTCTTCACATGCTGTCACTACAGCTGCTAATGTTGCAACTGTATCTGTGCCTGACTTAGAACTTAAAATTCTCAATCTTGAGAAGAGTCACAGTGCACTTGAGGCAGTCTTTAAGTCTCTACAAGAGCAAATTAAGGCTCTAGCTGATAAACTTGAGTTAACTGAGACTAAAATAGGTGTTTTGGTGGAAATATTATCCAACTCAGTCACTAGAGCTGGTAGAATAGATGCAGGGTTGACCCAACTGATTAATATCCAACTTGGATTGATGGATCTTCCACTTCTGCCCCTAGCTGAGAATGAAAATGGTAATATTCCTGAGATGGTGGTAGGAAATGCAGGGCCAGTAGCTGTGGATGGTCCCAGGGACATGGAAGTAGGTGATGCAAGTGAATCTTTACCTGATATTTCAGGTTTTGATGACATTGTTGCATAATTTGAAATCTGATTCCTAGAATGGAAGGTGGAAACTGTGGTGTGGAGGTGTCTATCTGCATTATCTGTTGTTGTGTTGTCTTGACTGGCTGTTTAGTATATCTGCTATGCCTACTTTTACTTAAGTTATTTGTATCAGTAGTATTAAGTGTGCACTTCTTTTGTATCTGCTAAGAAGTATGTAGGATGACCTATAGTTCAGTTGGTTCAAGGTCATGTTAGAAATACTTCATGCCATGTATTGCTTCATCTTGCTTTGCAGAAGTTGAAATGAATGACTTGTCTTTTATAATAACTCTGTTATACTCTATCATTTCATTTTATATGCACATTTTCTTTATTCTCTTACTGACAAACTTAGCTTGCAGGTACACAAGGCAGAGATTGATTCTAACTGCCACAGATTCTCACTAAGTTTGATTGCTAGTATATGATTATTGGATATTTATTTTTCTGCAGGATCTTACAGCAGTTAAAATGTTTTCTTGATTCAAGAGTCTTAACAATGTCTTGGTTTTAGCATTCCTAGTATATACATTAGTGTTGTATACTTTTAAAACTGCTACAGGAATGCTACATTAGTATTGTTAATTAATTCCCCCTCCCCCTTGTGCTTTGGTTGATACAATTTTTTTTTGCTATAGATGGTTTCTACAGGGCATAGATAGATTTCTTTTATGCCAAATGGACATATTACATACAGGTTCAACTATATGAATTGCTATAATTCAAAGTTTGGACATCATATATGTTCGAATTGTTTTTACAGGTCAAGGCTATCTAACTTTATGTTCGAATTTTTTTCGAATTTTAACAAGGACCAATCAAACTAATTTATTCGGTAATGAATAAATTAAAAAGGGAAGGATTCTTCACTCTATCTCTTTATAAACATTATTTTTGATATTCATTGTCAAATCAAGGGGAAGAGAGTGTAAAATGAATTTCAGTAATCAAGGGGAAGAGTAATCAAGGAAAAGAGAGTGTAATCAAGGAAAAGAGAGTGTAAAATGAATTTGAATTTGGTAAAAATAAAATAAAAATTTACTTACCACTAAAATGTTTATTTATCAAATTCAATATCAAATTCAATTACAAAAATAAAATTTTTGAAGAGAGTGTTTACACTAGAATGTTATTATTTAAGAATAATATTCTAACATATAAATATTCTGCAGCTTATAAGGAATTGAAAAATTGATACAGAATTAAAAATTCTTATCAAATGGAAGGCATACAGCAAATTTTTTTGGAAATTGGAGTATACAAGCTGAAACTGGAATAATGATAAGTGCTCACTTATCAAAGGGTATATATACTCAATTTTTCTGTGTCCATCCTAACTGCTGCATAATATTTTGTTTGCGTATCTGCTATGCATTTAAAATCAAGAAAGATTTTCAACACTGCAGGGGAAGTGTTAATTAGATTTTAATAATCTAAAAATGCATAAATTAGATAGTTGCATACACGTAGGGGGAGTTTAGGACTGTCACACACATATTTAATTTTACACTAGAATGTTTCGACAAAATATCAAAAAGGGGAAGATTGTGAGTTACAGTCTTATGGATTAGGTTTTGATTATTTTGTCTTAATGATAAGTGTAAATTAAATTAGCATTAGGAAGTTACTAATTAATATAGTAATCCTCCCTTAGGTTATTCGAAGTGACAGTCAACGAGAAGAAAGTCAAATTGGGTCAAACTGCTTTTATAAACAAAACCAAATGATTTTCTCTCTAAATATATTTAGATAAGATTTATCAAAATAATGATAAAATCAAATCTAAGTTATATATGTTATATTTTGAGGCTTATACTGAAGATGAACAAATACAGTATTTTAACACTGCTTTTACGAAACAGAAAATGTGTTATCTATTCAAAAGAGTGTTTGATTTAAAGGTTTTCAAGGGAATATATTTTGAATATATTCTATAAATATATTTGTTCAATTTATCTTCAACAAAGTCCTGCCTAGATATAAAATACAGATTTTATCCCTAAAACCCTGAATTGTCCTAATTCTTTGGATAATTTGTATTTTAATTCAAATTAAATTTTCCTTGGACTTCATAGTCATTATTATTATAGGAATATTATATTTGAATATGTTTTGAGTCAAAACTTTAGTCCAAAACGTTGACAAGTTCCGACAAATGGCTATCGAGTATTATTTCGGGCTTTAGGGACAACAAAACGATCTTTTTCTCAAAGTAGTATCTACACATGTCCAAATGACTTGAAACTTGGGGAATGTCATTAGAATATTGAAAAAGAATTTTAGGATTTTTTTTCATAATTTTTGGGTGACTTTTATTTTTGGCCTGTATTCCCGATTTCGGGATTGTTTGTTCGGTCAATTAAAAGTCAATGAAGGTCAACTCCAAATTGAGTAGGATTTTGACCATGACCTATTGGGATCATTACCAGATGGTTCCCAAATTTTCATAATTTTTGGAGCATATTTTGAAAAACGTCATATTTCTAACGTATCGTTCGATATCGTGTTTATTCGCTTTAATAATTTACTGAATGAGGCTAGCACGTTTTTCTAGGCAACCATGTGGGTAAATACAGCTGGGGGGACAGCACTTTTCAGTTGTGTACCTTACCTTATCACATGCCAAGCCTTGTCCCCTTGTCCCCTAATTAAATAAATCAAAAATGCTCATTTTTGGCCTATAAATAAAGCCCTTCCCCCACACCATTTCTCAAGCCTTTTAGTGCCAAGTATATGCTGCAAATTTCTCTCCCAAGAAGCTCTCAAGATCAGTAGCTTTTCATCTCCAAGAGTTCTTGCCCTTTAAGCTTAGTTCTTACATAGATCTTACCCCTTTCAAGCTTAAAAACCCATATACTTGCACTTTAAACACACCAACCATACAAGTCCGTTTTGGCTACCCAAAGACCTCATTCCTACTGCCCTTAGACTTGTTTAGTTGCCCCCAAAGTTATACCAAAAGTTCACTTTCCGGCGATTTTCCGGCGACTTTTTCCGGCGACTACTTTTTGTGTGTTTTGGCTTCAAAATTGGCTTTTTCTCTTGATTTCTCTCTAGATCTCAAGGGTTACAAGTTGATTCCATTTTTATGTGTTAGTACACATATTAGGCAGATTATAAATAGATTTGTGCTTGCTTGGTTTGTTTGTTAGATCTATTATATAGTTAGCCTTGTCTACGATTTATATAGTTACGTGCTTAAATTGTTTGTTTGTTGTTTTCTATATAAATTGTGGTAACCGTTGGAAGAGCCTTACTATATACTCTTGCTCTTCACAACAAAGTTGTTTATATCCTCGGTGTAGGCTTCCGGGATTAATAACGACTCTAAGTTACTTAAGTTCCGAGTAGAGACCGATTTGTATAAATCTCATAAAGAGATATAAGCAAAAGGACTCCTTGTTGAATTTGGTAATTAAACTAGCTTCTATTCCAAGTTGAGACCTACTTGTATAAGTCTTATTTAGAGACATAAACAAAAGGACTCCTTGTTGATAAGTTGCAAGTTAACTCATTTTATTTCCGAGTTGAGATTCCATTCGTATAAGTCTAAATTATTAAACATAAACGAACTTCTCCTTGTTTGAAATAAATAGAGTATTAATCTCACTTAATTCCGAGTCGAGACCAATTTGTATAAGTCGAGATACGACATAAACAAAAGGACTCCTTGTGGAACAATTAAGTGAAAGAAACTAACTTATATTCCGAGATAAAAATACTCGTATAAATCTCACTTAGAGATATAAACGAAGCTTTCTCTCGTAGAATATTTGTCAAGTTTAAACTCACCTTAATTCCGAGTTGAGACCAATTTGTATAAGTCGAGATACGACATAAACAAAAGGACTCCTTGTTGAATTATTCGTGAAAGAAACGAACTTGTATTCCGAGTTATACTCTTTCGTATAAATCTCACTTAGAGATATAAACGAAGCAAACTCGTAGAATACTTGTAAGTTTATTCTTTAACTTCAAACACCGAGTTAAGGGTTATTTGTATAAGTCGAGGTACGACGTAAACAAACCTAACTTGTTGAGTTCTTGAAGTTAATCCAACTTTGATTCCGAGTTAGATACTATTCGTATAAGTCGAGGTACGACATAAACGAAACATCCTCGTTGAATCTTAGTGGTATATCCGGTGTTTGTTTAAAGGTCATAGTTTAGTTGTTTTAATTTCCAAGACCTTATAAAACAACCCACTCTTAAAACGTTCTTGATCTTATTCAAGTCACAATATATTTGGCTTAGTTATTTTCAGCCTTATATATCCTATATATATTATATATTTAATTTAAGTGCTTGCATTCATACGCTTTACATAACGCTCTTTACTTTAGCATACGCACTTAATTTACTGCATACACGTTCACACACAACGTGTGGTTCGTCCTTCTCACGAAGCGACTTACCCCGACTCACATTTATATATTCTGTTGCTTCGGCTATATTATATATATCTGTTTGTTTCCGGTCTAGTACAGTAATATACTAGTCCACCAATCTTCTTTTCTTAAACAGGGATTATTAAGTCGTAGTACTGGTTGTCTAGACTTTGCTAGTGAGGTGAAGTGAAGTGAGGTGATCCTTGTTCTAAGACCCAAGTCCTAGGCACGCCGACGGGAAATTGGGTGTCTCTGCACCGTGAGGAAAAGGAAAGACCCAAGACCTAAGACCTAAGATCCAAGACCTACAGAGGGTTAGAGGAACATAGTCTACGCAGGGTTGTAATTTATTTTTCTTACTTGTATTTGAGGAGGTAACGGGAAGTTACGCTCCAAGATAAACTTGTAAGGGTTCTACTTAGATTGTGAGGAGGTAGCGGGGAGTTACGCTCCAAGATTAGTCTAGTAGGGTTTGCTATTGTATTTTGAGGGGTTAACGGGGAGTTAAGGTCCGAGATAAATACATAGTGATTGTAACAGGCTTCTCCGCCGCTATAAGGAGTGAATCTTTTTATAGTGGGAAAATCTCGAGTTCAGGGAGGGACTCGGGGACTGGACTAGGGGTGAGCGGATCCGTTAGGGGATTGCGCCATCGCAAACCAGGATAAAAATCTCGTGTGTTGTGCTCCATTTCTTTACTCTCTTTTAATTTCCGCACTTGATTTACTAGTTGACTAGTAACATTTTTAAAAGAGAATAGAAAATTTTAAAACGCCAAGCTCTAATTTTTAAAAGGGTATTAAGCTATTCAACCCCCCCTTCTAGCTAATACCCCATCCTTACGGACCTAACAAGTTGGATTGTAATTAATCAATTTTTGCACACGTAAGTTTATATTAAAAAATTGATAGCTAAATTTTAATTTTATCAGAAAAATAGATTCAAAGAATGTTGCTATAATATAATAAAAATAAATAATAAATATTGAATTGAAATTAAAATTAAAATTAAAATTAGAACTATAGATAACATTAACTTATTCATAAATATAATTTACTTTCGGTTTTATTAAGTAGAGGACTTTAAATAGAGTACATATTTATATGTCTACACTATATTTTACAAAATATTATAAGTAAAATATAATGCAGGTCATGTATGGTCTCTTATTAGTATTCTATTTAAGGTAGTTTAAATAACTATTGCAATTTTATTTATAAGGGGAAATTTAACTAACTAAAAGAGTACTAAAATTAATAATTTTGTGAAAATAGAATCTGTGTTTGTATGATAAATTTTAATTTTATTAAAAAATAAATTTAAAGGGTATTAAGATAATATAAAAAAATTAAAATCAAATAAAATTTAAATAGAGATAAACTGTAGGGTGAAAATAAATAGAAAATTTTAAATAGGTATATAATAGTAATGTAAATAAATAGAATTTAAAAAGAAATAGAATTAGAGGGGTGAAATCAAATTTGATACATAAAATTTACTTTAAATAGGGAGATTGTTAAGTATAACGGACAGATAGCATTAAAGCATTAAAATTAATAATTCAGTGAAAATAGAGTCTATGTTTGTGTGGTGAAATTTTAGTTTATTAAAAAATAAATCTCAAAAGTATTGAGATAATATAAAAAACGAAATCAGATATAATTTAAGTAAAGATAAAATTGTATGACGAAAATAAAAAGAAAATATTAAATAGTGATATAATAGTAGAATGTGAATAAATAGAATTTAAATAGAAGTGGGATTGGAGAAAGAATTTAAATAGAGATTAAACTGTATGGTAGAAATAAATAGAGAAATTTAAATAGAGATGTAACAGTAGAATATGAATAAAGAGAATTTAAATAAAAATAGGATTGCAGGGGTGAAATCAAATTTTGGAGTACCAAATTTGGTCACCAAAGTCCAAAAAATTTGCATCATGTCAATTATATATAAGAGTAAGTCTAATGCAATGCTATCTGTTATTTCTATAATATAGTATCAATTATAAAACATAGCACTCTAGTACAATCCTATAAGAAATGCTAAAATAGAAAAATATTATAGTTGGTTTTAATTGTCACATAGGTATGCAAGTGAGAAATTGCAATGAAATGAATATATCAAAATATTTATTTTAGCAAATTCAATGTTATACTTTACATTGGTTGAAAAGTTACTTAATTTTACATTGGTTCTATTTTGAAACCATGCATTGAAGAAGAAATCTATTTTAACATTAAAATATACTTTTAATTTCATATTATAGTAATATTTACATTTATTTTAACATTAGTATTGGACTTGCGGGCATTCATTCAATACATGATACAGATACACCGGTGGTCCATTTCACCGACGATCACATTTTCGAATTCTTAACTTTATTAATATATAGTTGTAAACTTTTACAGAACTTTAATAATTTATAAGTTCGAATATGTGATTTATAGTACATATGATTTAACAACTCATTCAACGATTGTGCATCATAAATTACATTGTAGAAAAAGGGAAAAGAAGCGATCACGAGGGTCAACATATATACATCTGGCTAGCGAGGATCGTGCCGGGAGTAATTAGTTGATCAAGTCTTTTAGTGTGTGGTAGTTTTACCTCCATGTGTGTGACTTACCTCCATGGATTAATTGGTGTCATAACCACTCATATTAAGAATTAAGAGTATAACAAACAGATACTCGCTCGTACATTATATGTATAGTTTGCAATAAATGAACCCGAACGATCGAGTATATATGTATAAATAACGGATTAGTTCTAAAATTTACTAGATATAATCAAATTTAATTTTTAAAATTCTAATCAAATGTATATTATATATTTAGCGAATCGGATTCGTATATATAAATAATTTTATATTTTTTGAATCCTAAAATTTTAAGGGTCAAAACATCCGACTTTATTAGTTTTTTCTTTCGTTTAATTTTGCATCTTTACACTTGAATTATAAATTGCAACAATATTTATATAGAAATAATATAAATTTGTAAAATCCCATATACTAATGGCTTCTATATATGACATAATATATAACTATATTATGTATACGTACACAGTTCAATTCCATTATATATATTCAACACTTATGCTTTCAAATTGTGCAAGCAACTATGCCTAATATTTTCGCTTTCAATATTTAGCCCATACTCCAAGCTATATATAGTATAAGCCAAGTGTCGTAATGATTATCATTTTTTGACTTTCTAGCTAATCTAATGACATCACTTGATATATTAACATATTAACATGGAATTAATATGTATCAATATATTAACATGATAATTTATGAATTAAAAATAAATTAGTGCTCATATCTAGTTCATGAAGTCTCGAAAGATATGAGACCATGCATATACTAAGTATATACATAATAAAATCAGAAACCATAAATAGTTTTTTTTTGAAAAAATATATATTAAAATTCTAATTAAATATTATAATTTTAAACAAATTTTCGAATTTTCAAAACTTATGAAATGTTACTGATCATATACACTATGTATGTTATAAAATGTTACTGAATATACACTATATATGTTTTAGTTTTAGATAACTTTTTAAAATCTTCATTAAACATCACCAAATATTAATAATTTCTAAAAATTTGATGTAAACAATGGTCCCGTTTGGCCAATCTTATTTTCCGGAAATAAGCCTTTATTTCCGGAAAAAAGTAGGTATGTATGTATTTTTTCTAAAAATAAGTAACTTATTTTTTATTTTGAAGATAATATTTGGTTTTAAAATTCTAAAATAAAAAAATATGAAAATATGTAAAAAAAAATATGAAATAAGTAACTTAAAATTTAAAGAACTCCAAACCGCGACAATATATTTGGAATCGTAAGTTTTTAGACAATCCTCTAAAATATTGAATACACTCCAAGCTACATGCTAGAGCTAACAATTAAGTTATGTGGGTACCTTGACAGGATAATGGCAGAGGAGTGGTAAACTACTGAAATCGCCAGTTTGCTGGTACTATATTCCATTTAACGGACAGCTTGACACACTGCATGTTCACAACCAACCATTTAAAAAAAAAAACCATGTTTCTTGGAGGATTTGTTTGGACACGATCACAATAAAACATGCAAATTTTGTAACACACACGAATCACATAAACGTACATATAAGAAACAATGAGTACTTACTCAGAATTCGCAGGAGATATCATAGCCACCCAATCACTTGCAGCCGGCACCAAAACTCCGGTTATAGTAACCGTAACAAATTGATCATCAGAAAGTAGGGAGTTTGTAGAGCTAACATTGATTTGAATATATGGGTTGAGATCAGGACAATCTCCTAATGTTTTTCTGTTTATCATCCGAAAATCCGATATTGCAGTGTGGTTCTCAAACTCAGCTTTCATAATTCTGTGATCTACAATAGGAAATGATCTAGATATCGCAGTAGCATTCGTCCTATAATCAACGAGAGGCAGAGACCGAGATAAACAAGGTGTAATCCGAAGAAAAACAAAGAAAATCGTAAAAGTAAAAAAAATGTTGTGAAATTTGAACAAAATGTTGGGTTTCATGATGACCCAAAAATTAAGGGTATGTGTTATGAAATTATTGATCTGGTAACATATAATCAGACACACACAGATGTATACATTTATATAAATGAATTATATGTTGGTATACATGTGTGTGTGAAGTGTGTGTAAGTAACTTGTGAAATGAAGATGAATGGAAAGATTTTATTTAATGTATGTTGTTGAAGCCTTGAAGGGGAGAATGCTTTGTTAATTTATATGTACATATGATGACTATAAATGTGGATTATGGTGTGGATTAAATGTTAGAAAAAATATGAATTACGTGGAGTTTGATACCATTGTTTGGACGTAACATGGTGGTAAAGTAGATGTTACTTAGGATTTTGTATGATTTTTATCGAGAATATTTGTCTTTTATTTTGTAGAATATACTTGTTAAGTATAGCGGCTGGCTAGATAGTTCGTCAACTTGTCGATCATAGTATGGTCCTTATGCTAATATATTTTAGATTTATCGGTCTCGATCAAGTTTATTTAAATGAAATAATCCTGATGCTATATTAATTGATATTTCCATGAGGGATATATTTGTATCATAATCTAAATATCAGAATTCAATTCTTATTTAAATTTGTATTCAAAAATATATAAATTTGAAATAACTGAAAATAAATTTTGAAAGTAAATAATAAAAATCAGAAAGTTATTTTTTAAGCTAAATTAAAAGTTCAATTTAACTCTAGCTTGATTATTTCATGTATACCTCGAATTTTTACATACTTAATTTGTACTCATGACTATTTATCATATTAATCAAGGACGAACAAATGGTAATACACTCTCAATTCAAAAAGTAGGTTTTCAAGTGAAAAGAGAATATTAGAAAAAGAATAATTAATATATAATTTTGACAATTTAATAATAATAATCAATTTAAAATTAGATTTATTTGTGAAAAAGTGTTAAAATACAATAATTAATACATGATTCGAGTGACTTAACAGTAATAATCGAAAATATATTTATTTTTTAATTTCTAGTTTTTAAAGTGATATTAATTAAATTTTAAGTAAGAATTTAGAATTAATACATAAGATAAAAATTATTAGGGTTTTTTTTTCAAATTTAGTATGGGCTAAAAGTTTAATATTAAATATTATTTTAATATATTTTATCACAGTGAGAGTTTTAAATTCCATTATCCCATATGTATCTACGCCATTGATATGGGATATAGTTTTTCTTTGGATAATAATAATATATATAATAACATTAATGATTAATTATAAGACTCCTGAATTGGGATATTATTTTACAATCTAAACATTAAAAAATAATCTAATAATTTATGATAAAACTATCAAAATACCTAGTTTTGATATTGGTTGGTCCGATTTACCCATAAACGAATCTTTGGCCCTCAATTTATTATTCACTCCTAAAAAATATAACTTCATTGCTTAAGATCTGTTTTATTATATTTCTAGTTTCTACCGTCTGACTCTCACTTCTAAAATTTATAAACATATTCAATCATGATGCTTATGATAAGATGCATATGATGCATATTCGATCACTCCTAAAATGTGATAATTGTTTATGATAAGATGCTTAATATGCCCATTTAGAAAGAACTCGTAACAAACTAATTGAAAAACTGCACCATAATATATGCTTCATTTTCTTTTGATCACAGAGGATTACAGAGTTTTATTATTCAGTAATAACCGAGCCATATAGTGTCACTCTCCATACACGAGCTAGTAACTTCATGGTACCGTGTAGCCTGCAACACAAACATTTTAATGAAAAGTCTTGGATTTTTAACGACGTTATTGTTAAGTTACCAGCTTTCCTAAAACGGTAAAATATCAAAGTGTTGGGAGGCCGACTTATCAGAATCTTATAGTATTCACACAATTATATGTAAAAACTACAATAACTACAATTTTGGGGATTCTTCAACTTGCTTCCACATTTGGTTCCGTGGGCTAATGCTTTCCCACATGAATTAGCGATGGCGACACATTTTTCCATGCTAATGATCTTCTCAACCTGGTCAGTGATGTGTTGACATACGCATGCTAGGTCTACGTTCTTGATAACATCACAACATTCCTTTGATGGTGCAGTATCAGGACTAGACTTTTGAACGTATCGCGCACATTGTTGCATGAGGCCTTGGATGTCGCCTTGGCACTGGCCCGAAACCTGAATTTGCTCACCAAATAATAGAGTTACGCAGATGAGCATGACAAGAAAAACCTTGAAGTGGTGGCTATATATCGCCATTTTAATTTCGATCTAATAATTTTTTCTGTGTCTGTACGTGACAAAGAGGTGTGTTCAATGGGGTAAATGTTTGACAGTATATATAGGGGGGAGGTTTGAGAATGGCTGTTTGCATGAATGCCTGATAGTGTGAAGAGATGGACGTTACACTTATTTAGATTGAGATTACATGTGATCTACCTTGAGTTAAGGCTTTTCCATGCGCAACTAACAAAAACAAGGGTCGTAGGCTTCTTATCTGACATCTCAAATGTGGAATTTTTGTAACACACAAGCAAGGCTCTTATACTTTAAAGATTATTCTTATCATATATATTTTGAGCGGGTCACTTGTTCTGCCAGTTTGTGCCCTGTTTTTCTGCACCTGGCCTTCTGGATGCGAATTGCATGTCATATTTTAAATACTCTTCCTGATATTCTGATCCGAACTTTCATTATGGTACTTTGGAACTTTTTCAGTTTCTTTCCAGTGTTTGTCTTGCATAAATTGATAAACTAATTCTACTGTTGAGTTTCCATTATTAAAGACTTAACTCTTTGATCCCACTCTGGCAATTTCAGGAAACTGCTGAAACAAACTATAAGGCATATTCTGATAGAACACTAAAAAAGAAACAAAACAATGAACCAAAGGTGTAACCATGTGTAACACACTAAACTTTTGTTGGTGTACTAACACCTTAGGTTTAGCCTACCATTGCCTCTCGGTTAGCAATGAAGTTGAGAGTTTAATTATGTACGTAATTATTTAAAGAAATTATAATCGACTTGTTTGAAAGATATAAATTATCAAACTTCATTCGAGTTCTTCAAAACTATTTTTTTTATTTCTCCTCCTCAAACTTCATTTTATTCCAACCAATCAAACTCGAAAGTAGATAAATATGAAGAATTTCAAATTAATGTTTTATTCGCAATTCATTTCATTAAGATCAACCAAATATTTCCACACAAAAAATTATCAACCAGACACAAAATCAGACTTAACAAAATTTGAGTCCAAATATTCAGGAAGAAATTTAAGAGTATCGTTTTTTATGATATATAATTATTGGCGCCACTGCACATCTGTCCTCCTACTGTAACATTCAAGGTTGGCTCTGTTTGTATCTGACATTCTCGATATCATTGATTAAGAGTTAGCCCACTTTTTCTCAATAATGTAGTTTCTCTGTCTTGACTTTTAAGGATGAGGAAGAAGAGAATTCAAGCACTACCACATTATGTTGGCAGTGAGGTATGGGGAGAGTGTCAAGTGGATAGCATACCCTTTCTTAAATACTGACCTACGAAATCTCTTGAATCAACACATATAACTTGATAATTTCCGGAATAAATAGACACTGATACGGGTCTGATCTTAACGGATACTCTTATGTTTTCGATAACTCAAAGTTGAGCATTCAAATATCAGCAAAGGCATGTTTCAAATTTTAAAGCACTTGACGAAACTACTGAGAATCTACAAATACGGTATTCCTTAACCTCAATGAACTACATAATATAGAATTATGGCTAATGTGCATGAGTCTATTTAAGCTACAGGATTTAGAATTCTAAACATGAGTATTAACTATTATGGCATGTGGATTAGCAGATATCCCTATCAAGAACTAAAACATAAATCAATCTTGTAAGATAACAGTACACCAGTTGGCAATATTGAGAAAATCCTTATCAATTTCTACTGTGCAATGCCACAAGTTGTCGAAGAACATTCGAACATGTGGAGTCCCCTGTATATTCTTACAATTTAATATCATTTTTCCCTCCGCAGAAAAATATATATTTAATTTTGAAAAATTTTAAAAGTTATGCAGAGTCTTGAACTACACCCTCTTGTTGTTGCCGAAAAAAGAATGGTTAGGCTATAGCCAAGTGATAACGATATCTTTACTTTTTCCCCTTTGTATTTACCTCAAGGCCCACATGTTGAACTTATAATATTGAACATGCAAATAATGAGGAATCCAAAAAATTGAACAAAACTTGAAGAAAAGAAAAAACAACAGGTGTGTAAAAAGAAGAAGAGGAAGGCCAGCTCTATAGATGCTACTTGCTTGAATTTTTCGTGTTCAATCAATGTATTTTTATTTTTTCTTGTTAACAATCACTTTTGATGATCTTGAATAATGCAGAAAATGGGGTTTGTGATATCAAGGCTCTTCTCTCTGGTATTCATGAAAATATTTTATGTCTAGCAAGTTATATCTTGACATATCTTGACTTGTATTATCAAGTCTTCATTATAGTTTCATGACAAGTGATAATTCCATGGCAAGAACCAGCTGGTTCAGCTGGGTGAAGAAGTTCTTCATTTCAGATACGGATATAAACCAACACAAGGTATATATTACAAATTTCATTATTTACCTAATTTCCTCCTATTCTTACGGATAATATATATCTACATTGGCAGAAACAAAGGAGAAGGAGATGGTTTCTTGGAAGATTTAAGATCAAACTATTACCTTCTGTTCCAGCGTCATCGCCATCAAGAGATACGGAGGAGCAGATCAAGCAAGATTCTAATGCGGACATTTTCACAGCTGCTGCAGCTGATGAAATTGCTGCAAACATTTTTAATCAGCCCTCTAGTACCTGTCAATATACTTGTCAAAGAGAAGACGAATCCCGAGAGTTCTTGAGCATAAATTTCCAATGCAATGCTCTTACATCAGCACCTCACTGGAGAAGGGAGATCCAAGAAATTGCTGCCACCAAAATCCAAAAAGCCTTCAGGGGTTATCTAGTAAGTGTCTCCTTTCCTGAGTGTCTATAGTACTTTAAGAAAACGAGGACTCTCGATACATGATGGAAGGAGTGTATTAAAGGATTAATTTCTTCATTTATATGGCTGATACAGGGAAGAAAAGTTTCATGGGCATTGAAGGGAATAGTTAGGCTTCAAGCTACCATCAGAGGCATACTTGTTCGACGACAAGCTATTAGGACACTTAATAGATTGCAATCGATAGCAAATATCCAGTCACAGGTACGAGCAAAAAGAAGCCAAATGATGGATTTCTCTTCCTGTTCACATGGAAACAAAAAAGTGATAGATTTTGAAGGCAAGGACATTAAGGTATATATGAATAAAGTGAACACCTTTAATGTAAGAATTTTGAATTCCATTTCATAAAGAAAATATAGCCTATCAGTATAATGTTCTATGCGTAATTATTATATGAAATTGGTTTTGATGGATTCGTAGATTGATTTGAACAGTAAGATAAGGTGGGATGAAAGTCTACGGACAAAAGAAGAAGAAAATAATCTTTGCTCAAGCAAGAGAATGGCTGCAATCAAAAGAGAAAGGATAAAAGAGTACTCTCTTGGTAATAAAGTATGTCACTGCCTTTTATGCTTACATTTCATCTAAATGTTAATTATATTTACTATGTTCATACTTTCCAAACTGATACAAATCTCCAATGTCATAAAACTAGAGGGCACAGCTTTTTAATTCCAAGTCACCCCAAATTTTAGATAGAAATGTGATAATAATAACATGATAGTTTGCGACTTGGTACATTATAAATTGTATCATACAAGAAACTTCATGTTAATCTACGAGTACAAAAGTTTGAAATTTGAAACTAACATCTTCTTAGAGAGGTTCTCAACCACTTCATAGTTTGACAAGTTTTTCTCTGATTTTTGCGCTCTTCAAAGATGCTAGTACATGATACTTGTATATATTTAATATGGAAAGGGGTTGATTATTTTTTGAAGTTATCATTCAGTAGTCTAACACAGATACAATATTTCAGAGGTCAGCAGGACTAGAACAGAACAATATAGATGGAAGGTGGAGATACTGGTTAGAACAATTGGTGGATACTAGGATATCCAAAATGGAAGATCTACAAAACTTAGTATCGGTTTTCTCAACTAGGGAAAGAATTAAAGACGAAGAACCTGGAGTAAAACTAGTGAAGTCGCGAAATCTACCTAACCAATGCCACTATGAAGAACCAGAATTGCCAGCAACAAGATCATTTCATCATCGAAAGCAACATTCAATTGGAAATAGATATTCTGCAGCAGGAGGATCTCCTGTTGTACCTACTTACATGGCTGCTACAGAATCTGCCAAGGCAAAAGTTAGATCGATGAGTTCACCAAGACTAAGACCTATGAGCTTCGATTCGAATTCTGAAACATTTTCTCCTTACAAGCACAAGTTATCACCTATATCTTCTATTAAGAGTGAGGTGACAACAAGAAGCATGCTCACTAGACCTAGCAATGGCTATTTACAGAGATCTCCATGCCTTAAAGGGCCTATAAATTCTAACAGAAATTCCAAGTAACTTAACGTCAATGGAGAATATTATGCATTGTTCTTCCCTTGCTGGTTCATAATCATATTTATGATTTTATTGACAATTTTCATGTGTTTTTCTATTTATATATGTTGATGTAGTTATTTGAATGCTTAAATTTCTGGTTTGATTTTCAAGGACATTACATGCAGTGCTGCAGATAATCAATTTAAGAACATTCAAGTTTTTAACTTGATCTGAATGAACTATATTACATATACATTGTACGTATACCCTCAGTCTTCAAAGGATATGTTTAAGCAATCGTTCTTCTTCTTACGTTTGAACTCACACACTAGCATTGTTTCAGTAATTTCTTACTTTATTCATTCATTTCTAGGTCAAATGAATAAGGATTGTATTGGTAAACTGATGCACCATGACAATAAAAATGTCATTACTATTAGTATATAAGAATACACATGCACACGAACAACTTCAGTAGTTGATAAAATCAGTAAAGAATATGTTTTACATATCACTGCACAAAAAATTGATAGAATGATACATATAATATTAATTCATTGAAATTGAACACTAATAAACCAGTTGTTTTTGCAAGTCCTAGTAGCCTTTCCTTTTGGTTTAGCCTTGGATCTTTGTTGCTCCATTACTTGTTTTTGAAAATCAAAAACTTGAATCTTTCTCCGTTGCTTAGCCTCTTTGCATCTGTTGTACAACTCATGTAGCTTCTGTATTGAGCCCTCCATTCTCAAATCAGCATCCGCTTTCCACTTGTCATTCACCACAGCAACTTGATTCAGTATCCTCCTGTCCTTGATGGCTGAATAGGTTGGCAGTTCTCTTCTGCAAGAAAGGCTCTAATCTTTGCTTTATGTGCTTCATTTGCCTCTAGTACTCCATTGCAGTCTTCAACTCTTTCCCTTTCCCATTATTTGCATAACAACGATAAGAATGAGTATTCTTATCATTTACCTTCGCACCACTACTTCGAAAAGGCTTTGTAGTCACCATGCACTTGGGAACATCCTCGAAAAGACAGTGGGAATTCCCGCTACCTCTTTGCTACTCTCCACGGGAGTTCTTTCTCAACCAGGGAAAGAATTAAAGACAACAAACCTGGAGTAAAACTAGTGAAGTCGTGAAATCTACATAACCATTGCCACTAGGAAGAATAAGAATTGTCATTTTCTCCTTACAAGCACAAGTGGTCCCCTATATCTTCTATTAAAAATGAGGTGACAACAATAAGCATGCCCACAAGACCTAACAATGGCTATTCACAGAGATCTCCGTGCTTAAATGGCCTCTAAAATCTAACAATATTCCAAGTATCTTAGCATCGATTGAGAATGTTGTACATTTTCTTTCCTTGCTGGTTCGTAATCATATTCATGATTTTATTGACAATTTTCATGTGTTTTTCTATTTATATCTGTTGATGTGGCTATTTGAATGCTTAAATTTGCGGTTTGATTTTTCAAGGATATTACATGCAGTAACGCAAATAATCAATTCAAGAACATTCAAGTTGTTAACTTGATCTGAATGAACAATAAAGTGTCCTTGTACATTGTATTTACACCCTCAGTCTTCAAAGGGTATGTTTAAGCAATGTTGTTCTTCTTACTTTCGAACTTCTGCACTAGCATTGTTTCAACAATTTTTTATTTTATTCATTCAGTTCTAATACATATCAATAAGGATTGTATTGGCAAAGAAATGCACTATGGGAATTTAAAAGAAAGTACAGGATAAGTAGCAATAGTAAACATTCTTTTACACCGATTGCATTTACAGTTGCACCAGACTACAAAATAGAATAGCTCAACTACTTCTGTACAGGAGGTTCTGTTGCAATTAGATATATATTCATTTTTATTGTAGAATTTTTAGTTTGCATAACCTGCTTCAATTTGTATATATATAAAGAGGATTTTTGGATAGATCAGCTCAGATTAAAGATAGAAGCAACTTGGTAATAAAACACACTGATCTTAATATAGTGCATGTTCTCATGCTATAAACATTACTATTTATGCATGTTAATCATACATTATTCTGTGTTAAATAAACATAAAACATAATAATTCAGTGCTGTAATCACGTTGTACATCAACAAATGAGTCAGCCTCATCAAACTAGTACCAAGTGTTGAAAACCTAGCCTTTGCCTTTGCTAGTAAAAAAAAACTAGCTTTTACCCGGGTTAATTTGAAATCTATAAAACCAACACTAAGCATTCTCTGTTTCTTATCTTTTGGCTGTTGAACATATCTTAACAAGCAGTTTCAGTTACAAAATGGCATTCGTCAAGCTTGCGAGTTTACTATTGAGTCTTCTTTTGGTTTTCCATGCTTTGAGGGACTCTTCTGCACGTGTTGATTTAGGTAAAACATTGAAGCTCTCTTCTTGATGCACACTGTCACTGAATACTATGTATGAACATGCACACATGAATATCATTATCAATATATGAATTATTGCTTGTTTCAGCTAAGTATGCTTCAGAAGAGTCTATTTCAGTACAGCAGCATCAGGTGTGCAATCTGATTTACCTTAGTTTAATTTTATTGTGCCTGAATAATAGTTCAGCGAGAATACAAGCTAGTGTTGTATATTGCACCAATCAAGTTTGATAAGTTAATACTATAATCTCAAACTTTAAAATGAACAGGACCAAGACAAAGATTTGGAGGCAACTAAACAGGAGGTGATGAACCTAATATGCGAAGAATATCAGAGTCCTAAACCGCACCCCCCTCGAAGGATGCCAACTAGCCTGAAGCCTAAAAATTAAGTGATCGTAAAAATCTTATTTAATGCCCCAGTCCCGCACTCCTTAATGCTTTATGATCCATGGATCAATGTATCATTTCTGTTCACTTTTTTCACAAACATTCGGAGCATAAATAAAAAGTTTAGGGGCCACAATCCAGACGTTCTAGACCTGTCAAGTAAATTTAAACTAACTTAATTCACCATTTGATCACTAACCTACAAGGTTAATACATTAGCATCTCTAAGAAATTATTACTGAATACATGTCTAACTATTGCCTAATAGCATCTGATTGCAAAACTTGTCAAGTTGTCATTAATGCAATGTTTCCTAAAAACGGAATAATAGCTACAGTAAGATAATTTTAATCCAGAAATGGTGTTATCAGCGTCTCAGCACGGCAATCCCCCAGGAATGCATCCCAATGTTACATTTTTGGCACATAATAGAGCATGGATTGCTTAAAATCCTTTACTCCTACATGTAATTAGTACATTAACAACAGGAATAAGTTATGGCCACACTCACCGAAGATCTGTGAAGCAATGTAAGAATTATAATAATATTTAGTTTCTGGTGAAAAGGATCAGAGTGCTGAACTCAAACATCTCATCAACATTTTTCAGACCAAAAAGATACTTGGTCTCTGCAAAAAAATCATTGGATTACAATATTGGAGGACTTCGGACTTGTAATAAAGAACATAAAACTTCTACTTCCATTTATAAATTCAAAAGCAGTTTCTCCTTGCAAGCACAAGTCATCTGTAAACTCATATAATTTGAAAAGACTCAAATAAACTCCCAGGTCATGTTTGTTTTATGAGATTATAATCTCACATTAGTATCAATTCATTATAATGTTTCACTATTATTCCTAAATATTATAATCCTTTAAATTATCCAATATGGATTAAGTTTAGGAGTGGATTATAATCTTTCAAATTCTATATTTGTTTTGAGGGATGACATATGGATTGGACTATTATCCTTTAAATATTCTAATCCTTTGTTTGTTTGACATTGGATTATAATCTTTTAAAAAATGACTTGCCGAAGATTAAATAATACCTCATCCAACCAAGTATTAGAAATGATTATAATCATATCGCTTATTCTATTATTCTATGAAAATAAATAAGGGATTAATATTTCAAAGGATTTTAATCCTTGATCCCAAATAAATTTTTACAAAACAAACATATGATTAAAATTTTTAAAGGATTATAGTCATATCTCCTATTTAGTCCTATAAAACAAACATGACCCTAAATTATTAGTTCAATATAACCGTTTAGCTAGCTTTTTCTTAATCATAGTTAATGAATAATTTTTTAAAAAATATATTAATTAAATTTAATATTTATGTTAATATATATAAATATTAAAAAAATTATATCAAAAAATTATAAAATTAATAATATTTATGTATAAAAGAGAAAATGATAAGATGATTTTAATTAAATTAATAATTAAAAATATTTAAATACAATTTTATAATATAAAATAGGTTAAATAAATGATATAATTTGTTTAGTAAATTTTCGACGTGAGATATGAGAAATAATGAGACAACGGCTTATTCGAAATAAACGTTTCAATGAGAAAGGGACTCATGGTAAGAGAAGCGTGTTAATTGTTAAAATTTAATATTTATATTATAATTTTTATTTATATATTTTAAAAAACAAATTGACATATAAATTTTGAAAAAAATAAATATGATGATATATATAAAATTACTAAACAATCATCATTCTATATTTTTATTAAAACAATTTGATAGACAGCTAAATCAACGATAAAAATTACACAAAAAAATCTTTTAAATTAAATGGTAAACAATATTGTTTATTTAATTTCAAATACGGTCGTAGAATATGATTTTGAGCAAGTTTGATTTAGCGGAATTTGTTTCAATTTCAAAATTTTAAATTGTCTTACATAAAATAAAGTAAAATTATTCCCTAGAAAAACATATAAATATTTTCATTAAATAAAGTAAGATCATTTATTCATCTAATCAAATTTGTGATATATTTTTTCGATTAATTTACATGTTATAAGTAGTATTTATTTGTTTATTAATTGTTTTTCATATTATATTTTTACCCACCCATCTTTGTATTAAAAAAAACATATTGGAATTAGGGAGAGAGATTAGAAAGAGAGATTTGAGGGAGAGAGAGATGTCGCTGGTGGATTATGCTGCTTCATCAGATGAAGAAAACGAAGAAAAACAAGAAGAAGAAGAAGAAGAAGAAGAACGAGTCACTCCGCCTCCAACTCACCACAATCCAACTCGGCCCCCTCCAACTCAGTATTTATATATCTCTCTCTTTCCCCTCCCTTTGAATTTTTTTTTACTTAATATTTTTGCTTGTTCTGTATTTTATTTTTTTGTTTTCTTAAAGGATACGTATGCTGCACCTTTTTTATTGGATAAAGAATGTTGTAATTAAAAAATAGAGTAATGCTATGTACCCAAGAATAATTTCAAAATTTTTCTCAAATAATGATACATGTCTTTTTTTTTAATTCCTGGGTGCATGTATATGCACGCCGGTCTCGTATTATTATTAGAAAAGTTACCAGCTACGGAATAACTCAGCATTTGAGACAATTTCTGGGAAAATTTTCTAAAAAAATATTTAATTTCATTTATTCACCAGGATATAAAAAGTTTGATTAATTTCGGGTTTATAAATATTAGATAAGATACATTATTGTGTTGTGCATATACGGGGTGTGTTGGACTAATCGTAGATGAACTGAGCTCGAGCTTTTTAGACACCATTGTTTATTCGAAATTAAATACCTAAATGATTAAGTTTTAACGTTAGACATTGAGGTTGTTTGGATGTGAATCACTGAGTCGAGCTGAGATTGGTTAAATGAGCAGGAGCTTGTTTGAGTTTGGTTTCTTTTATAGATTTATAAGGGTTCGAAAGAAGTTGGAAGTTGAAACCCGAATAAGTCGTACTAAAAACCGAACTGCACGTTAAGGTTTAAATAGGTGAACTAAGCCTTAATATATACTGATAAAATATTATTATTTTTTTACTTGAGTTTGATCTTGTTAATAATTAAAGGAAAAAATGCCAATAATACCACTTTTTTAAATAGTTAATACAAAAATGACGATATCCGGGAAGATGGCCATAAATACCTGCCTATTACGCTGCCTTGAAATGCGTATCCCATTTACGCTATCTTCAAATGCGTAGTATGTTTAACCCCACCTATACCCATACTGCAAATGTCTATTAAGACTGCCATACTACGGAAATTGATTGTGTTTAGTCTCGTATTTGTGATGCTTTCTAATATACTCATCCTCCATTTTTTGTTAATCTGTTATACTCAGCTTGAAGGTTTGGGATGTAAGTATAGATATAGATACGGGTGTATGTGTGTGTGAAAAAGCATACATAACAACAAAATAGGGGTAGATGGATGAGTGAGAACATAAAATGGGTTATATTTGTTTATTGACTAGTCATGTTGTGTTTATTATGTGCCAACAACTTTCTTCATTCCTCAAATCCATGTCGTTAAAAATGTTGGGTACAGCTGCTACACAAGATACGCATTTCAGAAAAGCTTATTCATGGATACTCATTTTTAAAATGCGTATTCCCCTGGTATAAATGGCCATTTTTCTCGGAACTGGTATTTGTGTTAATTAATCGGTCAAAACTGGTATTTGTGTCCTTCACCCTAATTTAAGTGTGACAGCCCGACTTTTCAGACCATTAAAACACAAACAAGAAATATGGCAAAATAAGATAAAACATCAAAATTTACACTTCTTAATGAAATATCTGAACAATATAGATTCATATTAATAAAAACCAAAGTTCAAATAAATGGAGGCGCAGGTACTAAAATTATTTAAGAAATAAAGTGCAATTCAAATATCTCCCAGAGAATAGCCCTTGACTAAGAACGCCTACGAATCTCAGTGACCTGAAAAACTAAATAGTGAGCCGCGATCATGTACATTTATATCTTTTAAATCGAGAGAAAAATATGTTTACAGATTTATCATAATTTCAGTATCAAACAAACGATTATATAAGAGGTAATAATTTATATAAAAATCAACTTTTTAACCCACAACTTAAACTAAGTTCACTATAAACCGGTGGCACGGGATATCACTACAAAGAGTGACTGGGTCCAAGTTAATATTGCGTCCCTTCCTAATTTCATATTCTAGTTACGCAAATACTAATGGTTTCAGATCATTGACCAAACTGGGTTCTAGGGTTCGTATTTTCGTAATAATTCAAAATCATACTTTTCAAAATATTGGACTTGACCCAAATTTATATCACTAAAATAGAGAAGAAGCATAATTAAATATAAATTCAGAATTTTAAATTAAGAAAATACATAATGTAAATTATAAAAAAACTAGCAAGTTTGGATAGTAAACTTATATGGTTACCGAACACTCAGAAATATATACTGGAACACCTAAGAAAAAAGAATTAATTATATAAAACAGATATAATCATTCCTCCAGAACTTAAAACAAAATAAATGCAAGAGATACTACGCTTTATTTCAACATATATGTGTGTGCATACATGCAGGTAGTATTCCATGACAAATACATATTATTAATGCTATTGTACACAAATTATTAACATAGTTATTAACATGCAATTACCCACATGCCAATGTATAGGATACAAATATCAACCGAACTAGTTCACGCCACAATATTCACCACCTGACAACTAATATGGTAACGTTTTTCAATTCAATAATTTTAGTAAAATATCATAGCTCTCAAATTACAATTATCAAAATATAAAACTAATAAAGAATGTGCTCAATGGAACACAAGGTTTAACCCCCAAGAGAGAAACACTACAAACATTTTGACATAACAAAAAAGGGCATCTCCTTATAATATAAAACAAAATATTACTAAACAAAAAAATTTTACTAATTTATATAGGAATACTTAAAATCATTTAACTAATCAATAAAATGATACCACAAACCACTTTTGTAGAAAATAATGTTTTTTTTTGTATACTAGAGATAAAAGATTACAAGCATACATATATGTACAACTGAAGAAAAAAATGGTTTTATGATTTCTTATATATCAAATACTAATAATAATTTAGATAAAAAAAGTGTACCGGGAATTTAACCAAATATGACGGATTTTGATTTTAAAAAAATGAATCTTAAAACTATGGGATTTTGATATACATGGAAACGCCGGGGAAAAAGATGAAAATAGTAGCCTTCCTTTTACATTACATTATGGATCCAATTCATAGATAAAACAATCAAGGATAAATTAATACATAGCAGAGACTATTTTCCTTATTATGTTAACAAAGCATGTGGATGGTAAACACAAGAGAAGCCATAATATTTTTGTGACATAATGAGTAATTAAGGATTGGTTTTTTCTAAAAAGAAAATGGAAACTCCTTATTTAGGCATTTTGAGAATTAAAAAGCTAATAATTTGTATCACTTATAATAAGATATCATCTTTTAGTTGAATACAAGATTTAAATTTATCTTTTTAAATGTGGTAATAAATTTTTGACGATATACCTAAGGCAATATTATACATATGTGTGTCATCTCAGCAATATTAAAAGTAATGTGGAAAGAAATTGTAAAAATTAGTCATGTCACAATAAAAGGTATAAAGAAATTATCGTTCCGATAGAACTTTAGAAATGAATCCTCCTAAACTTGTACTTTTAAAGTAATTTTAATTAATCTATAATAGGAAGACAATTTTTTCCACTATAAATACAAATTCTTTTGACAATGATATTGAAAACTAGAAAGGAAAATATGTGTATGACATTATTGTTTATTTATATAAATAAATTATTTTTATTTTTTAAGTAAGTTAACGTTCATTGTAAACATAGATATTTTTTGGAAATACCTAGATCACTTGGTGATTTTAAGCAGTAATAAATGTGCAAAATTTACTTAGAAGGTGACACGTGGACAATCATAGGAGAAGTGGTGTTTGTTTTAGTAGTAGTATAGATGGATATTACTAATAGTGATCGAGAGACAATCAACAAAATGATGCACACATATGGATGATTATAGATCAAGAAAGGGTGATGTGTATAGGTTTATTCAACATCACCGACAATTACAATATAGATTATGACTAATTACGAGTTGATGGTGATCCCGGTGGATTAGGAGTTGACCCATGAGACGGTCCAGATGGAGGATTAGGATCATTTTTAGGCATGGTATGATATGAAATGAGTGAATCTTGTGGTGGAGGTGATGGTGCGGATGGAGGAATGGGACCTTGGAGGATAACCAGGTGCGGGTGGTGGCAACCATCGATAATATTGAGATGGATTTTGTTGTACAATTTGAGTCTCCGCTAGCTTAACATTTCTAGCTTCTACTGCAATGTCAGTGTTTGCTGTCGCCGCCAAGGTTAGCACTATTAACAACCCCAGCATTCCCATTGAAAATAGACCTTGGAACTTGCAATTCTGTTTTGTAACTTCTCAATATATAGACCATGAGGAATATTATATTGTTGTAGATTGGGGGTCTTTATGGTTAGAGATAAGGATATTGGGAGGTATATCCAATGTAGATTTTGAAAGATTTTATTGGATTTTAAAAATTCAAGTATATTTAATTTAAAATTTAAAAAATCTATTAAATTCGGCTTTAAATTCAATAAGAATTTTAAAAAAGTTTAAATTTTGATATATTTAATTTGAATTTTTAAAAAAGAATTCTATTTATAATATAATTTTTATGTAACATAGGTGTACTCAATACAATCTATTTATATATATATATCATATATCATATATTTAGCTCTTTATAACTCAGGAATAAATGTACAAGAAAGTAACTTGTAAAAAGTTATAATAGATATTATTTTATCTTTATATTTTGAGTTATTAATTAATTTTAGAGAAGAATTTATTTTACATAAAGTAATTGTCGTGTCCAAATCCAAGTGTCAGATTCTTATAAAACGTGTCCAAGAGTCTTTAATTTTAGAGTTTGAAGAATAAGACACTCCGATTTGTGTCCATGTCGGATCCTTGTAAAAGAGTTCGAGCATCATAGATTAGCGTATAACCCATGCGATACAATAAGAGGCATCATAACAATAGATTGGTGTAACTATTTACAAACAAAAAGCTGATCATTTTTTATAGACATCCAACTACACCCCTTAGACCATCTCCAGCCCAACTCTAAATTTGCACTTTTACACCATTTTGGTGTAAAATTCTTCTCCAACCAAACTCTAAAAGTTACACCATTTTGGTGCAACACCAGAAATTACACCAAATTTGGTGTAACACCAAAATTTGGGGTAACTTTTAGAGTTTTTCTAAATCCCAATATTACCCTTACATTGCTTTAACTAAAACAAATTTCTTCCTTTTATATCCCAATAACTTTATTGTTTTTGTACTTTAGTTATAAAATAACTTTTATAGTACAACAAAGATTACTTTTGGTGTAAATTTTAGTGTAAATGGGTTGGAGAGGATTTTAAAGATAGTGTTATTTCTACACTATTTTGGTGTAAAAATCACACCAAGATAGTGTAATGGGTTGGAGATGCTCTTAGTACAATGTTACTGTTACATGCAATACTTGCAGACATCCATCTACATGCAATACTTATATACATCCATCTACATACAAAGATAAAATATCTTTGGTTGAACCCAATTAATAGTTCTATTTCTGGTGTAATGAACATTCATGTAGTACAAACAAATAATATAACTAAAATTAAATTCATTCTGCACTTTAGTCACTTTAGATAGTTTATTTTTCAATATAACAATTTGTGTATAGTTACTTGCTGTGTGTGGTTAATGTGTTCTTAGCATTTCCTCCTATGTCGGTTTACGTGTACTATTGCTTTGTTGAAGTTAACCAACGCATTGTTGTAGACCGTTCTTATGCCTTAATGCGCTGTTTGTATTTGTAGAAGAGGTCTCTCAGTAAATCAGCAAGCAGAAACTTCTTCTGGTCAAGCAGGGAGTTCTATGCCAAAATTACCTTCTGCTTCATTCGTCATGAATTCCCCTCTTACATTGCCCGGTATAATGAATATAGACCACTCTTCTAGAGTTGAAGCAGCTAGGGCTGAAAATGCAGCACGCAAGCGGGAGTCGGATTTAGCTTCCACGGACCGCCTTAGTAAAGTTCCAAAAGGAAATTTGATCCATTCAAGGAATTGTCCAGATACTGCTAGTTGTCTTTTACGTCCACCTCAACTTGGTGGAAGGTAAGCTAGTTAAATTATTGTTTAAAAATGTTAATTTTTTGTCTTTAAAATTATATTTTGTATCACATTCTTCATGTTTATGTTGTACTACAACCATGAAATATGCCAAACAGCTTGTTTTGCTGGTGTAGATGATTATGAGTTAGAACTAGGATTACGGTCATCAGATTATATATAGTTTTTACCAATGTTGTCAAAGGTCTAATAAATCGAGAGGAGAAGCCAGGCTAGGCTTTGTTGCCTCAATTGAAATGGGAGAGGCAATTGCCTAGCCGCTTACCCTCAATTAGGTGAGATGGAAAGATGAATAATTAATCACAGTTTTGTGATGGAAACCTTTTTTTTGTACAATTCTTGTACAAATGATAAGATTTAAAGGCAAAAACGTAAAATGAAAGAGTCATGCTAAGCAATGAAGCTACAATCCAGCTGTTGGGCAAGACTCAAGGCTTAAAACTTACTGCTCTTCTTCTCTCTCTGTCTCTTATCTCTGCTTTTACTTGTTTTTTTCCTATTCTGGTCATTTTTATCTACTGTATTTTAATCATATTTTCTTCTTCGTGATTTTATTCTGACTTTGTTTTCTTTTCTGGACATCAAATATATTTCCGTTTTTTTATCTTTTTCTATTATTCTTGTAGAATACATTTATTTCTCTACTTTGTTGATATCTTTTTGTTTTATTTAGACATATAATGTCTCCCTTTAAGTTTTTTATTACTCCTGTCATATTGTTGCCATATTGATCTTATTGATTTTATTATATATATATATATGGGGACTGATCCTTGGCAACCATTTGATGGATAAGGGTTATCTAGCAAATGGTGTTATAACCCTTGGATCTGGACCGGCTATGATTTTAAAAGAAAAAGGGGACGAGCCTCTGTTAATAACTGAGGCTCGTATACGGGCCTCTATTAATAACCAAGGCACGCCCCGCTTTTTAAGCGCGGCTCACCTATTTTAAACAACCCTAATATAACACATACAATACACACATAGCCCGTACATACTATACATACAAAAACCAAGAACCCTAACCCCCAATTCCAACCCTAACCCCCAAATTTGAAGGTTAAAGTCAGTTAAAGTGGCCGGATAATCAGATGTAAGTAAACATCATAACTATGATTTCTAATGTTCAAAATGTCATTAGAAATGAGTAGCATGTATGATAATGGAAGTTCTTTAATAATTAATTTAACTTGCACATAGAAGCAGAAAAATTATTATTATAACTTTTGGTAACAATTCTGGAGGATGTTGGGTATGAAATCTCTTTATACCATAATTGATTGAACTGTGGCCTTATTGAAAATGTCCAGTACATATTTTTCGCAAGTTAGTACCGAGTATTCTAGATACTCCTAGTTTTGTCCATATTCAATGCCCAAGTACATAGTATGCTTGTCTTTCCATTATTTATGATTTTGTATATATAGTATGTACGGGCTGTGTGTATTGTATGTGTTATATCGGGGTTGTTTAAAATAGGCGAGCCGCCCTTAAAAAGCGGGGCGTGCCTCAGTTATTAACAGAGGCCTGTATACGAGCCTCGGTTATTAAAAGAGGCGCGTCCCCTTTTTTTTTAAATCATAGCCGTTCAGGTCCAGATCCAAGGGCTATAACACCATTTGTTGAATAACCCTTATCCAGCAAATGGTTGCCAAGGATAATGTGCATCTTTAACAAGCTGACAATGCGACCTTCTCGCCTCCTGCGTCTCAATTAAATGATAAAATACACTCGCCTGTCGCCTCAAATAACATTAGTTCTTAATCTACATTTCAGCATGTAAATGTGAAAGATGAACTTAGTAAATTATGTAATAAATAGTTAATCATGGAGGAAAGGTAAGTATTGATGAATGAAACTTTGGAAGTATGGAGAAAAATGCCCCCTTTTGATTGCTTCCAGGGGCATATGGTGGCTTGTTGCCTTGTTAAAACTGGCAATAGCAATAAACTCCATCCAGAACTGCCTTTATTATTTTACCATTTCAGCTGGTTTGCTTAGCAAGAGTTGGTTTTACTGATAATTTTGAATTTTGGTTTTCTGGCAGGAGCAATGTCGTTACAGAAGATATAAGCAAGCTATTTGTAAAACGACCTTCGGATCCCAAGTCTAACTAGATCCTTTCAGTGATAGTTTTTTTATCGGCCTATTCTAGGTGGCACTTGCAGTGTGGCAGTCAACCATATAGTTGAATATTAAGGTGCACCAAAAGGGTTCATGAAATGAGCACATGTTCTTTGTATAACTAGAGCCTCAGTTCTTCCCTGTTTTATGTAGTATTTGAGGACAATGTATTTAACCTCTTTTTTTATATTCACTATTAAGTATCGAAAATTGCATTATAATTTTGTTCATCCTCATTCCTCTGTTTATTAATATATTTGAACATCTGAACTATGTTATTGTTAGTGATGTTTCTTGCAAAGAGGTAATGTTCACTTTTACACAAAAGCTACTGATAAGTAAACCTGTATTCGATTGAGGATCAAATTGTAGGAAAAATACAAACCAACTACAGCTTGATTAAATTGAACCTAGAAAATGTTGCACAAGAAAAATTGCAATTTTCGTGGGATTGTGAATTTGTTTATTATGAATCTCTCCTGAGGACTAGAGGTATCTAATGTTTGTTTAGTATTGTCAGATTCATCAGACTTGACTAGTAGAAATTGTACAAAACCAGGTTTCACAGCAACTGTTTGTTACTCTTTCCTTCGTCCAATTTATAATCGTTGTTATTGGAGAAAAAATGTTTAAAATATCACAATTTGACAGGCAGATAGATAGATATAGCAAAGTACCTGAAATCTTGTATAAGATTATAGTTAAGAATCGTGTACTCCTACAGCCCCACCCTACAATAGGGATTTAACCTAATAATTGTTCTCAAAACATCTCAGTCAAACAAATGTTCAAGAACGACTAAACGATGAGTACCTACCAGATAAGAACATATATTTCCAAACTAACCATTGCTTGATATTTGGAGTTAGCTAGTCAAAAGATGAAGTGTTAATAGTTAAATTAAAGGGTATTACTATGTACGTCTCTAGTGTTGCTCTGAATAAGTATTGTGAAATAGTCAAAACTTTCAGCATATGTATCATTCTTGTAAATAAAATGCCTGCAAAAGTGCTTGAAGTTACTAGTAATTTCTGTATCTCATGCAAGATCAGGACCACTTGGAAGTTGTTCATAGCCATCGTGTTGCTGGGGATACTTGTCGGATGAAACAGGAATTAATTTGAGAAGAGCTCCAATAGGTAAGCTTATTGCTCCCATTACAATACTGGCTATCCATAAATCTTTACTCAGTGGGACAGTTCCTGCAAATGTTCCTAAAAATTCTACAATGATGATTTGAAATGTCACTGTTGACACCATTACAACCATGAACACCCAACTTTCTAACATTCCTTGAAATATATTTATTTTCTCCATATCCCTGCTGTTAATTTCATTGAAAACCTAACAAAATTGCATGAAATATCGAGTGTGAGATTGTTGGGTCTGGGCACTGTAATTATCTTACCATATATTGTTTTTACAACTTTTACTAAGTGAAGAATATGTACTCCCTAATGTATAATTAGGTAGGTCAACGAGCTATATGAGTAGTACCTGGCAAAATACAAAAGTGTTGAATATCAGTGTGTTAGAACAGAAACAGAATCAGCGCCGTGGAGGTGAAAGAGGTGCTTCCCGCTAAACTTAAGAATGCCAAGAACAATAAGCTGGTAAATGCTTTGGCCAATGATGTTCCTCCACATAATCTTAGTTATGAAGTTGGCATTCCTGCTAACAGGGGGCCTCAGCATTAGCTGATCAGTTGGAGGTTCTGTGGCAAGTGCTAAGGCACCAAGAGTGTCCATAATCATGTTAACCCAAAGTAACTGCACAGCCGTAAGAGGTGCTGATCCTGAACGTAGATCATATTAAAAGATTATGATTAGTTGGACGTCTGACTACTAGAAGACATTTAGCATTTAACAAACTTGAAGCTTAGAGAACCGAACCTGATACACAGGCTGAAACAAAATTTGTCACGAGTGCAACAACATTAACAGTTAACTGAAACTGTACGAATTTCTGAATGTTGATGTAAACTGATCTACCCCATTTGGCGACTGTCACTATAGTCTTAAAATTATCATCCATGACCACAATGTAGAATTTTCTTTTGCAACCTGTATGTAAGCAGTAAAACATAGATCAGACGCAGATTCAGATGAAACATACTGTATGGAATTCTTACAATTTTTTTCCCATACAAACTATCAATTTTTCTAGTAAGATCTTTAGTTGTGAAGTTCAATGCTTTAACTTTCATCTTTGAACTTAGTATTATGGTTCCTGCAATGCCCATAGCTAGTCCAATATCTGCCTCATGTAAAGCAGGAGCATCGTTTATCCCATCACCAGTCACTGCCACAAATTCCTGGAATTCATTTCTCAACAATTTCACTAACGTGTGCTTGTCCAATGGCAATGATCGAGCCATCACCTAAATTCACAGAATTTTTTTAATTTGTAAGGTAGGAATATTTAATCATTGAATTCGAACAAATATGTTTTAAAATTTTTATTTTTGAACCTGTAGTTTAGGTATTATATCTTGCACCTCCTGGACACTTTTATCACGAAAATTTGGTCCTATTGCCACACCATCATCTGTCAAAATAGCACATTCTCTAGCAATGGCCTTAGCAGTATGAATATTGTCACCGGTTACCATCCGAACCTTAATTCCAGCATGTAAACAAGTTCTTACAGCTTGCCTTACCCCTGGGCGAACCGGATCTTTAATTCCAACAACTGCAATGAGTGTATAGCTACTTTCAGGAATATTATCCTCATTAGACCTTGAAGTTCCCATGTCCTGGAAAGCCAAACAAAGAGTTCTGAGAGCTTCAGAAGCAAAACCATTGATCACATTTGTTATGTTCTTTCGCTGTTCTTCAGATAAGGGCACAGATTCACCATTTTTGCTAACAATCTTATCACACATTCCTAGAATTATTTCTGAGGCTCCTTTGCAAAATGCTCGATGCCCACCACCTGGAAGAGAAACAACCACTGACATCTTTTTCTTGACGGAATTGAAAGGCTCAACTTTCACAATTTTAACCTTTTTGCATTGTGCCATATAATCGCCTTGGAAAAGCAATGCAAACTCTAACAAAGCTGATTCTGTAGGAGACCCCAAAATGCTAATCTTGCCATTTTTATCTTTCACAGCCTCAGAACTAATATTGTGAAAAATAGAATGCAAAAGGGTGCTCAATAATTTCTCAGATATCGAACCTTTCAATGCATTTCCAGTGTTGTCTCCTATTACTATTTCCTTAGCTTCATCGCATATCCAAATTTTGGTAACCACCATATGATTTGTAGTCAAGGTTCCAGTTTTGTCAGTACAAATACAACTAGCTGAACCCATTGTCTCACACGCAGAAAGGTGCCTAACAAACGCCTTGTCATTCATTAACTTCTGCATTGCAAAGGCCAAACTTAGTGTCACTGCTAGTGGTAAACCTTCTGGAACTGCTACTACAAGTATTGTCACTGCGATTGCAAAGAAATTCAAAAGGTTCAACATAGACCATTTGGATATCTCATTATGAAGCGCCTTCACAACAATAAATCTTGTGGTCATAACCAAAAATGTCAGAACAGCAAAAGCTAGTCCGATTTTCCCAATAATTGTTGCAACGCCATTGAGTTTCACTTGCAGTGGAGTCTCATCATCTCCGCCATTACTCAAAGTCACCATCAATCTTCCCCACTCAGTCATCATACCAACAGATGTCACCAGAATTTTCCCAGAACCATCTTGTACTTTAGTCCCTTATAAAAGAAAAGGCTTTTTCTCATTCACATTAACAGGCTCACTCTCCCCAGATAAACTTGATTCATCAATTGTAAGACTAAAACCAGATATAAAAAGACCATCTGCAGGCACTTGATCTCCAATAGACAAATGAACTATATCTCCAACTACTATGTCATAAATTGACACTTTTTGTCTGCTTGCATCTCTTGTTACTTGATCATAATATTCTTTTTTTTCCCTGTCTAAGTCCTTGAATTGTAAGGACTGTTTGTAATCACTAATTGCAGTAACCATTACAACCAAGAGTATACATAGTATAATTCCAACTCCATCATACATACCTTGAGGCCACCCTCCAGTAGCAATATCAACACCAACAGAAAATACAGCGCATACCATAAGAATTATAAGTGTCATATCTTGAAGTGCTTCCCATACAAACATCCAAAATGGTTTCATGGGCTTCTCAGTGACGCGGTTATATCCATAAATTTCTTGTCTTTTTGGTACATTGCTTGACATTACTCCATCGCTCAGATCACTTTCAGTTTTTCTGAAAATCCTCTTATGCCTCCATGCGTATCCAAATTCTTGATATCGTGAGATTGATTTATACGTTCTAGCTCTTTTGGTTCAATTTCGAATCCAGCTTTTCTGACTTCATCAGGGAGCTTATAATCTGAATTGATGCTAACAGTTGCATTCAACAAAAAAGAATGTAAATAAGAGTAAGCAGATAGGTTCATTCATTTTAATGAACAAGTAATGTGCAGAAAATTCAATATACACTATACCATCAATGAAATGTAATGCTGCTTTTGTAATGCTGCTTTTTGTACATACAGAGCTATTCTGACTTTCTCCTGAAAACAAAAATTGTTTACAGCATGAATATATGTACAAAATACAATACATTAAAAAAACACATGAGCAAACAACAAGTACGTGTTGCAATATAGAAGAAATGTTAACAGATGAATATATACACAAAATGTCAACATTGAGTGTATGTGTTGTGTGTGAACAGATACTAACTAGTACATTGTGACTGAGAACATCCATGAAAATTATATGCAGGGGAGGTACAAGAAATCTAAGCTGAAACATATCAGAAAGAAAATTTTACAAAAATATAGAAGTGTCCCGCAAAAATTAAATTTATAAGAATATTGAAGACTAGAATTGACAATTCATTGCATGTCTATCTCCAGTTTCTTTTTCTGTATTTGCATTTTATTTTATAATTTAGAAACTTAATTAGTCAGTACTTTATAATTCCATAGCTTAATTTGCAGAGCCCTTAACTGCATAAAATGCTAATTGCACATGTGAAATAGACAATAAGGATGAAACAATACAAAATGCTATTTTTATCAATAACTAGCATTATTGTCTCGAGCACAGTTGGATAGGCCAATTGTTAGAGGGTTTATCTTCTATCATCTCAGGTTTGGTTCGATTCTAGTTCACCCAAAAATTTCTTGAACAAATATTTATTTATAAAGTTATAAGTCAAATTATTAAATAAAAAAAACATTAGTGTCTGTTTAAGACAGAGAAATTAATTGTAATTTATGGTCGTATTTATAGACCTTTACATATATATACATACTGTGTTGCAATATTATAGAAGTAAATGCAAGTTTAAGAGCTTCTTTTTTATACTTTTTAGGTTGAATGGAAAGCAAATACATACTCTATTCTAAAATAATTATTGTTTACCCAAGATCCATTAATTTTGATCATTTAACGATTACACCTATTAAGAACAATAAAAATTATTTAAATTAAGCGCGATTAGATAACATAAATGGTAAGTGTTTATTTTTATTGTCTTCCGGATTCTACTCTTACTCACTCGAAATTTATTAAAACTTATATAAACTTATTCAGAAAAAGTAAAAAAATTATTCAAATTAAATCACAAATACAAAGTACCAACTTACAATTTATTTGGAAAATATTTCTTAGTTCCAAATCTTGCAAACTAACACACTCATTTTTATTGCTAAACTATCAATAAAAGAAACTAAATACATGGTACTCTTTTATTTTGCATTAAACATCACTTTGTTATTTATACGTGCATAAGTTTAATAAAAACGAAAATCCAATACGAAAAATTCTCAAAAAAAAAAAACAAAGAGTTATCAATTGTATAATTATATATTGAAGTCGTACAAAAAATTCTAAGTAACCGTGTGTCACATATTCTAGAAAGTCAAGAACAAACAGCTTGACGTTGGACCTATATATGTCTCTATTTGGCTGCCATACGTTGTTTGTTGGAACCCCTACGTAGAATTTTAAGGTTCTACTCATGCAGCAGCTGTGGATAACTTATACACTCTAGAACAAACGTGTCTCTTACCAGCTCACAACATGCATCACGATTTGTATGATTGCTAGAGATTCAAAAAAATAGGAACCTGAAATCCGATTCGGGGAAAAATCCGAAAAATTCGTTTAAAAAAAGCCTGATCCGGTTTGGCCCGCCCCGAGGGCCTTAAACGGATCTATTATTTTTTGTCAAAATTTGGTTCGACCCGAAATCTGAAAAATCTGGATTTAAACTCGAATTTGAATAAAACCCAATTTAAGTCTGGATAAAATCTGGGCTTTATATTTCTTAATTTTCTTTAAAAAATATGTAATATTTTTAATAAATTCTAATAATATTAATATATACATTAAAAAAGCCCGGCCCGCCCCGGACCTTAAATATGCCTTGTTATTTTAGAGAAGCCCGGCCCGACCTGATTTTAAAAAAAACCCGGCCCCACCCGGTCCAACCCGATGCTTAAAAAATCCAAGTTTTTTAAAATCCGTCCGGTCGGGCTATTTGTGCATCTCTAATAATTGCCCAACAGAAAATAGGACCTTTATCCTTCTTACTTTTCGACGGACTCTAAAAAATTAGCGTAAATCTTTATTAATTTTAATATTATATATATTATCTTTATATATATTAATATAAAAACTATTACTTACATCGATTCTAAAATAAGCATCGGATAGTATTCTTATGTCTGTAATAATAAAATATCAGAACCTCTTTCATAAGAAATAAAACAATCTTGATCGACACCTCAAACCTGATCAGTCCGGTCCGTCCTTGTCTACGTACCTCAATTGCTTCTAGTTATTTAACAAATGAATACGAAGTAGTCTTATAACTATGCGTACATTTGTTGTATAGATAGTAAATATTTTGTTAAATTTTAGTTGACTCTGCCCTATATGACTGATCAAACTCATGGTAATATATTCAACATTTAATTAGCAAAATTGCATGATCAAATTTCAGCTTCATAAACATAAACATACATATTTAGAATTTAATAACCTGTATATTCTGACGCTTGTGGCTGGCCTCGGCACGCTTAGCAAGATCAGCGACCAACCAAACAGCATTTCTCCATCTTTGTAAAGCCTCTTCCGATGGATTCTTTGGCTCTAGCTCAAAGTTTTTCTTCAAATACTCCTCCATTACTTTTACTTAATAATTTGAAAATATTATTATTATTATTATTTAGGTTGGGACTTTGGAGAATTTGTTTTGAGGATCATGAGCTTGTAAAAACCCAACTGAAAGTGAAAGTGAGCTTTTGGTGTACAATTTGTAGTGAGGTATTTTGGGCGGGATGAGAAGCTAGGTAGTTCGTATTATTTATAGAGAGAAGTGGCACGGGATCGGTCTGCTAATTTTATAATATGTGTCATAGGTTGATCAAAAAGATTTCTAATAAGAATAACGACATATAAATTTATCAATCAAATATTATCAATTCAACCCTTCAAAATATATATATATATATATATATATATATATATATATATATATATATATATATATATATATATATATATATATAGGGTGCTACTGTAATAGAAACTAAATTTTGACTAGAAACTAGAAACTAACTTTATTCCTCTGTTTTTAATTCCATTTTCCCGTCAATTAGCAAACTTTTTTTCAAATCTAACTTCACTACATTTTTCTCCATCTCCTAACGATCAATTTGCATACCATATGTGCTATATTCCGGCGACTTCAAAATTAATCACAAATTTATATTATATATGTTACCAGAAAAAATGCAATCACTAATTTATATTAGATAAATCACTAATTTATACTATAAGAATCACTAATTTGTATTATAAGAATCACCAAAATCATCAGTTTTGTTAAATAAATATATATGAAGATCGCCGGAAAAATGGAAGTCGCCGGAATATAGCACATATGGTATGCAAACTGATCGTTGAGAGATAAGAAAAAATGTGGTGAAATTAGATTTAAAAAAAGATTCACCAATTGGCGGGAAAATTCAAACTAAAAACGGAGGGGATTAGATGATATTGTGTATGAGAGAGTGTATTTTAATTGTGTGAGGTACCCTCTGGGGGCCATTAGATTATATTAAATATGTGGCTTAGATTAGTTTCTAGTTTCTAGATTTGACTTGATTTCTATTTGAGCATTTGCATATATATATATATATATATATATATATATATATATATATATATATTAGAATTTATGAGGGTCATATTATCCAATAATTACTCTATTTATGATTGATATTTATTATTTTAAAAATATTATATATTTATTATTTATTATAATAGCATATATTGATAATACATTAATACGTTCATATTTAATCCTTATGGATGTGGATATGAATTAATATTATTGATTAATTATTAATCTCAACTTTTATTTATTTATTATTATTACTATATTTTATATGTTTACAAATAAAATAAATTATTCTATGTTTATTTTATGTTGTTCATTTAAGCATATTAATATTTTTACATTACATAAATTTAAAATAAAATCTAATATTACGTGATCCGTTTATATATAAATATAAATTCATTTCGAAAAGATGAGGAAAGACTTTGAATTGAGTCAAATCAGCCCAAACTGTGGAGGATCAGGATATTGAGGCCCAGACAGACCTGTTTAAGAAATTTTCATGTTTGGGGTTTTATTTTTTCTTTCAAACTCAATTATGTATGCACTGTTTTTAAGTAATGTATGTATGAATAATTGAATATGCAACTGTGTGTTGTGTATATAATGTGTGTGGAATTCGAGTATAAATTTTATGGGGGTGTGGTGCCAGCATTTTATGTGTATTTTAATTAAAAAAATATTTTTTAAAATAACTTTTAGAAATATATTTTAATTAGAAAAATAATTAATTTAACATAGGCTCATGACCTAATGTCCTCGTCAAAATTTTTAATATTTTTCATTTTAAAGTATAATATAAATAAAATTTGTTGAATAATATTTTTTTTCATACTATTCTTATTTTACCGCATTGAAGAAGCAACTATTTTCTCAAGAGTACAAGACAAACACTATGATTTTCAAATGATTCTCGAGTGCTATGCTTGCATACATTATACTCCAAAATTTACACATATCGAAATGTTGAATTATCACGTTGTTAAAACCAACAAAGACCCTTGATTTGCTCACTAGGGGAGCCACATAAATTATAGTCTCTCGAGTTTAAATCGGACAATCGGTAGCTTAGTTTAATTTTTGAACAATATTTTTTATGTATTTTTAAATTAGTAATTTAATTTGAATTTTGTATCAAAGAGTTTATTTTTAAAATATATATATATATATATATATATGAATCTATTTTCAGTAAATCTTCAAATATTTAAAATAAATATAAAAGTCAAATAAAAAAACTAATTTAAAAGAGATAGCACTTGTCTGGAAAAAAAAACAGAGATAGCATAATGAATTACAGTTTATAAGCACAAAGACACAACCAAAAAGTGGTCATTTAAGAATGTTGTTCGAATTGGATATAGTTTATGTATTGAAATTTGATCGGTCAAATTTGAATATAAACATATTAATTTCTTAAATTTGTCCTAATACATTTATTAATTTCTTAAATTTTTTCTACTTTAATAAATACAATAATACTCCCTTTTATTTGACGTTTAACTTTATGGCACACGTTTTTAGGAAATTTGACTACATAGTTAAAGTTATTATTTTTAAAATTTTCTTTTCTGAATAAAAATATTTAACTAAAATTTTTATTTACAAAAAAAAATTTAAAAAATAATAATTTTAGACAACTCTTAAAAATATGTGTAAAAAAACGGTGACGTCAAATATTACCCAATAAGGAGGGTATATTTCAACGATGGTAGGCAAGAAAATAGAACCCGTACATGCATGAGTAATGTAAAATGAGAATATAATTGGAGAGAGAGGGGAAGAGCACAAGTGTGAACTAATAACTCACATGGGTAGAGATGCCTAGTGCCCACATGAGGCAGAGCAAAGTTAGCAAACATGTGAAGGTGTGTCCTCTCTGAGTCACATCCCCCATCTTAATAAACAACAAGTACTATGCATAGGAGACCACACTTTCCCATTCCCCCTAACCCCCTTGAACACTTCACATTTGCACTAAACTCCCTAATTTTTCTGATTTTTTCTTGTTTTTCTACTTTACTTATTTTAACCAAACTTGCTACCTCAAACTACCAACATCTCACACTTTCCTGTGGAAACATATTATAAATGTGGATCAGTCTCAAATTCGAAATTTTTTAAAATCATGTATAGATAAACACGTCAGAAAATTAAAAAATCTCCATACCTACCCAAATGTTAACAATCGGATAGGACGGAGACGGAGAGAGTAATACATAAATGCGTCTAAAACGAAAAATTATGCGTTACATTTGTTGGGTATCTTTGTCTTTCGGAATTTTGTGAGGAAAAAATCAAAAATCAAAGATATCAAGTTCTCATGCAAAATTCTGAAAAAATAAGAAATTAAGAGAACAGAAATTAAGAAAAGACAAATGTCTATGATATATTGATATCTACATTTATAAAATTGCCTTTTGGTTTCATTACATTTAACATTAAATTTTTTAGGGTATAACAATTACAATAAACAGGCTATCACTCTGCTACCGGATACGGTAGAAAATGCCCATTTCTTCTGGTAAAAACTAAATAAAAAATACTGCACTGCACTGACTTCTTTACATAATTTTTTTCGCCTTTCTTGTCCTGAAAATTTAAACCAAATATCTCAACTTTCCCCTTTTGAGTCCTAAATCAGCATTGTAGTTAGAAGTTACACTTGCACTACCATTCATTGTTCTGAACTTTCCTGCTGCTCCTGCTGTACATTAATTGTAGAGTATTTTCTAACCATGCAAAGTTACAAACTCAACAAATAAGATCTATCTATGGGAGAGAAGGGGGGGAAATTTGGAGTAAAGGTAAAAGTTGAAAATTACAGTCTTAGAAAGTTACCTTTTTTTAACCCTAGTACATACAACTGCCTGATTTTCCTGACTTCATCATATATTTTTGTTTATATAATAACCTATAGTCCAGCTCATTTAACTACTACAGAAATAAAGGAGAAAATATTTGACTAAAACTACTCTCCTCTACACTAGAGTACAATAAAATGTGGCCTGCACCGCTTCCTTTACTTCTTCTGCCTTTTATGTATAGATTGTGTATGGTAGTAAGTAGTGTATATGATAATTGATGGTTTTGTTGGCTTGTGATTGCCATAGCTGTGAAAATTTCTCTATAGATCTCATCTGGGGTGTTTAGTTTACTTTATACTTATCAGTCTTCTTCCTGCAAGATTTGTAAAATAGAGCAAAAATTAAATTAACTGATCAAGATAAGAAAACAATACTACTGTTATGATACTTTACAGCAACTAGATCACTCACCTAAGCTAAGGAAGCTTATAGTAGACGAAGGCGCCTACATTTCGATGGCTCCGTGATTCGAAGCAAACCTGTTAAAGGGTATAAGTTCATTACACAATCCTTGGGGGGAACATTGCATACAGCACTTTTTGTTTAAAGAGATTTTTGATTCCACATTTTTCTGAAGAAACTTATATGGACCAACAAGTACCTGGGTGCTTGAAAATAGCATGATTTGAGTGAAGCCATGTCAAGGGTTGATGATGAAGCCATTAAGTTGTTGGTGGGAGCTGGGGCGGAAACGACTGCCTCATTCCCATTTTCTTCAACAGTGGCTGTATCTGCAGAGAAGGCACACATGTATTCACGAGCCGCTTTGGGAGATGAGAACAAATTGTCCGGGAGATTGTGCTCCAAGCTGAAAATAGAAAACAATTATCAATTTCGAAAACAAGCATATTAGAAAAAGGAACGGAAATGTAAAGCCATGAAGTCATACATAGCATGCAAAGCTTCCATTACAATTAGGCAGTAGCTAAAAATAAACATGAAAAGTCGCTTACATGGCTAGTAATTCGCTTTTTTTGTCGTGATTTTGTCATTATGGGTCAACGGGTTATATATATCATGCAAAGCTTTCATTATAATCAGGCAATAGCTATATATAGACATGGACAGTCGTTACCTTTCTAGTAAATCATTCTCTTTGTCATCACGGAGACTTCTCCCGTTGCTATTTTCGTCACTTGGACTTGATGAACATTTTTCCTTCTCATTTCCATTTGCTGTCTGCTGGAGGTTAATAGCGGGAGGTGCATTATTTGCCAGGGCGAGAGCCGATCCAATTTCTTCCAGAATTATTTTTATAGAAAATTAGCAATTAAAGAAACAGTTCATCAGTATCTACATATTTATTTCTAATTACCAAGTCAAAAGGGTAAATATTAAAACAACTTGAACTGCAAGTAGAAAGCTTATAATAGACAATACCTTCAAGAAATTCAGGACTCCTTCGGTCTAAAGAAGAAAGCATGACACCCCGATTATGGAAATTAGGAGAGTGCGTTGGAGATGAAATGACTGCTCCAGTAGAGAAGGCACGGTGATGGTTACTCTTCACATCGAGAAGTTGGAGATTCAGCAACCTCTGGTTTTGAAGTTCAATGGCTTGATGCAAGTCAGCTTGCTCCTCCATCTTCCTCCTCCAGAGTATATCCTGACTATTCTGTAGCATCCTCGCCTCTGCTTTGTTGACACGTACCAATTTTTTCAGTTTGTGGGAGGATGTCAAACAATTACGCAATGAAGGCAAAATACTCACCAACATGGAGATCATAAGGATCTCTCAAATCTAAACCTGTAGGACTCCCACATGCTGAAAATTCTACCCTGTCCATGTGTTGCTGCTTCCTGAAATTTATATGAAACTTAGCATGTGAATGTCACAAATAATGGTAGAAACACATATTTTAATATAAGCATCTATACATACATACATATAGATGGAGAAAGAAAAAGAACCTGAATTTGTCTGGGACTTTGCCCTTCTCCTTGTAAGGTTTAACAAGAACCCGAGCATCACATACAAAATGAGGATTCCCTTTAGCTAGAATCAGCTTCACAGTATCTGGATAAACAAAAGTGACAAAGCCAAACATGCGCTTTTGCTGGTATGGGATCCTCACGTCTTGCACAGGTCCAAATATACTAATAGAATCAACATTTTTAAATCTTCAGAAACAGTCCTATTATATACTCTAACACTTTTAAAACTAAAAAATTTAAGAAAGACTACCTGAAGTAGTTGGACACATCTTCTTCTCTAAAAGTACTATCTGCCGGAAAAGTCAAGTAGATCTGCCTTGATACTGGATTCACCATTCCGTTCATCGTAAATTCACTTCTATCCAGCTGAGGTGATCTTGCAAACTTGTTCATTTCCTCACCCATCATCAAGGCTGCTGCAGCCGCCCTATAAAAGACGAAACCAGCAATTAAATAACTAAACAATCACAAATCAAGCCAAATTTTACAAGAAAGAACTTAAAAGATTTAACCTTGGGCTATCATTCTGCTGCTGAAGGAGTAAACTCATGCATTTAGGTGAGTAGGGGAAGTTAGAACCCCCCATGAGCTGAGAAGCTGCAGCCAGTCTTTGTTGTTGTGCTGATTTAGATCTTAAAAGCTCATGACACTGCTCCATCATCTCAAGCTTGCTCAGGGAACCAACCAGAGCATCCGAGTCCGAAGTCCCCTCATGGAGAAACCTGCAGCTGGTCCCGTTTTTACAGTAACCTCTTGCATAGTATAGACATGGTTTCCATCCAAATCCTCCAGTTTGGTCATCAGAGCCTACGAAAACATCACTAACTGAGCAACTCCTCCGGTGTGAGAGGCCATTGATTGTGTCACCACCATTCCAGCTCCTGGCAGCAGCACTAGCACCATAAGAATTAAACAGTGATCCACCATCACCACCACTTCCATTTGGACTAGAGGCCGAATCAGGGTAATAGCCATCATTGAGGAAAGACAGTTGATCTTGGAGTTCAAATTCATCAATCAAATCAGAACCTCTCTTCCCATTTCCGTAAAATGGAGGAGCTGATGAATTCATAGTCGAAGAAGACGAAGACCTAATTCCCAAATTACTAACCCCACCAACATTATAATGACCAAGGCACATATTTGGACTAACTAAATCTTCCGAAAAGTTGGAAGCAGCAGCCCACGAGGAATTCGAAGAAGATGGATTTGGTATACTCAACGGAGACGGAAGACTCATACCATTCAAAAGCCTAGAAGATCCTGAAGAGTTAGAGGAGTTATGCCTAGAAAAAGGCATAGGAGAGGAAGGTGTTGAAGGAGTAGTAGGAGTGTTTGATGAAGATAAACCAAGATCTTTTCTTGCTTTAACAACAATGGAGTGAACTAAAGACTCAGGACCAAAAGCTAATCTAATCATTTCTTTCTCACCATGATCTTGAATTAACAGAAGCCCCATAATTTTAGAAGCATTATCAGGATCCAAGTTCTGAATTCTCGAATAAACAACCCTTGTTGCCTCATAAGAATCCATACTAATTAACTAGTGATTAGTACTATAATTACCAAAAAGATTCAAACTTTAAACCTTGTTCTTGAAAACTCACCTACCCAATTACCCTTTTAGCCTAACCAAACTTTGTACAAAGTCACACCCACCAAACAGCTTTTCTTCCCTTGTCTTGTCTATTAATCTTTCTTCTCTTCCTGCAAAAAAAAAAAAGCACAAATTTTTACAAACCCCATAAAGCTACTATTCTCGAGAAGGAGCTAACAAAACTCAAAAAAAAAAAGTCATGTTTAAAGTTTACGACTTTGCATTAATTTTTTTCCTCAACTAAACAAGGCTAAAAAGAAAAAGTTGATACAAAGAAAGCAACAAAAAAAGATAAAGCCTACATACATCAAAACACACACACAATAATTTCAAGAAATAAAACATACCATGTTTATAAAATCTCAAGAAGAAGAGTGAGTGCAGGTGATGATGAAATGATCAAAAAGATGAACATAGCATGTAGTTATATATATAAACAAATACATACAAAGTCTTGTAACTATTCTTCTTCTTCTTTTTTCTTTGTTTTTGGTGCTTGAACATAACCCTAGTAGCTAAACATCAACAACTAAACAGTAGGCTAGTATGGTAAAGCTCTCTCTATATACTTGCACAGTTCATGTATCTATCTCTATCAATATTTCTATCTATCTATGTATCTAGGAGACTATACTTACTAGCTCCTCTCTCTAGAGAAAATGGACTGGCTGAAAGAGAGAGAGAGAGGTGTATGTAATGTATGTATTGTGTGTATGTATGTATGTAAATGTAAGTGTGTGTTTGAGTGGATCTAGATCTGTGTCTCAAATAGTGCACGTTCTATCTTTTTAGTAATAAAACACCTCATGACAACACTCTAATGTTGTTCACTTGTGTTGACTCACACGCGTATTAACAGCGCGTTCTGTTCAATTCTGAGACATCAGTTACTTTTTGGATAAGACTTGGGGGCATATATTGCATGAGGTAAGGTGTCTATTTGTCTGGTGACAACTATAAATATATTAAAAAACATATTGTTCTTAAAATTAAATTAGAGTGAGTACTATTAGATAATTTAAATGGTGAAATTTTATTCATGTCATCATAAATCTAGAGTTAGAAAACTTAGTTGTAATTAGAATGATGTTTATTAAAATATTAAACATTAAAAAGATTTAATATTTAATATATTTTATGATAACTTTTTAGTGATTAGAAATAATTACATTTCATAAGATCAAATAGAATAAGATAATTTAGATGTAAAAATAAATATTATTTATTAACTTATAAAATATATTTGAAACAAATATTTACTTCAAGAAAAACAAATTTATATAAATTTGTTTGGCTAGATAGTACTCCATCTGTCTCATTCAATTCTTTACTTTTCTTTTTTGGATACCTCATCCAATTCTTCATATTTCAAAATTTTCTAAAAGTAGTAAATTTTTATATTATAAAATTTACCCTCACTTACTACTTTCCTCCAACTTTTCAAATCTATTAATTAAATATCAATTCACTCACCACTTTACTCATTCTTCTTTCTCTTTCATCAACTTTTCTTTTTCTTTCATAATACTTCATATAATTTTCTTAACCTCCGTGCCCAACCTAAATGTAAACAATTGGGTTGGGACGGAGGGAGTGGTATATAGTATATATTTACATACTTGTTTTTGAAAATAAGTACTTATTTTTTAAAAATAAACTAAGCGACCGTTTGGAGTTCCTTAAACTTAAAATAAGTTACTTATTTCGTTTTTTTTTTTACATATTTTCATTTTTTAAAAGATAATATTTATTTTAGAATTTTAAAACCAAATATTATTTTCAAAATAAAAAATAAGTTATTTATTTTCAGAAAAAGTACATATATACCTACTTTTTCTGAAAATAAGCACTTATTTTCAGAAAATAAGTGGAAACAGCTTAAGTACATAACTTATTTTTAGAAAATAAATAAATATAAAAAATAATTGTTTATATATTTTTTCTTGGAAATAAATATTTATTTCCAGAAAATAAACTTAATCAAACGATCTCATATAATCGCATGTCAAAAATTTTGAATGTATTTTTGTTAGTTCCATTCATATCGTCAAAAACTTTTAATATTTTAATAACTTAAATGTAATATATAAATATAAATTAAACTAAAGATTAAAGAGTGTATTTGAAAGTAATAAATATACTCCATGAATTAAAGCGACCACAGCTCAAACTCTAGGGTCTAGCTAGCAGACTAGCCAAATTAGATACTCCCTCTGTCCCATTCAATTCTATACACTTTCTTTTTTTGGATGTTCCTCTCATTTGTATACATTCCAAAAATAGTAAAGTTTTAATAATATAAAAAATATTATTACACCCATTAACTTTCTTCCACTATCTCAAATTCATAATATAAAAATACTATTACACCCACTACTTTCCTCCACTATCTCAAATCTATTATTAAATATTAATAGATCCCACCACTTTATCTATTTTTTATCTAATTTTACTATTACACTATCATTTTTTAAATTTTTTCTTGTCCTCCGTGCCCATTTGAAATCAATGGGACGGAGGGAGTAGAGATTAGTGATTTTTGTTTTGTTGAATTCGAAACACTATGTTCTTCATGTTGTGATCTTCACGGCTACCAACTACCGTCAATACCTGTTTCTTCACTTTCATGATCACGTCTAGGTAATATTTGTTTTAATAATGATATAGTCTCAAATTTACTTTTAAAATATTTTTAAAATATATTTTATTTTAATTTAATTAATAGTAATAAACCTTCTTACATTCATATATCTTTCTAACTAAAACATTATATAATAACACATCAATATTATATTATTTAACACTTGAATTTGAAAAATAAATTTTTACCTCTAACAATATTTTATTTGTTTTTTTATAAATTATATAATAGTTACATTTTTAAAATTAATCCCTCTATCTCATCGGATTCTTAATACTATTTTATTTTATTTTAAATGTTTTATCTATTTCTTAATACTAACTTGCATATGCATGATGCATAAAGTTTTTTTTAATATCTTTTTCATTTTGTTAATACTTTATTAATATAATTAAAAATAAATATTCTTCTAATAATTATTATAATTTTATATAATATCATGCATAAAAATAATCTTATATAATTTCAAATATTTTATTTATTTCTATATTTAAAAAAATTAGGTTTTTTTTGTGAATTAAAATCCCAAAAGACCTTTTTGAAATTGAAATTGGGTCAAAATGTTAAATTCGCATCACAGATAAATTCATAATATATTTTGATTAAAATTTTTAATAATTCACAAATCAATATTATAATTCCAAAATGATTGATTTGTGCATTAAATAACACTGCTCATATACTAAACTAAGCTCTCAATCTAATTTGATGTAGGACAAGTGTTAAATTTTGTTTAGAAATATTTTTTATTAAAAAATTAATATTTTAAAGTTAAGCTCAATTATCACGATCACCCATTTTTAACATTGAGTGGGACAGGGAAAAACCAACAATTTTTTTTATTGTTATTAAATTTACAAGACCACAGGAGTTAGACTTAATAAATAAATAGTTCTTGTGTGTACAAAAAAATAAAAATAGTTCTTGTAAATATGTATATTAAATTTACATTGTTTTAATTTTATGGTTATATTTTTTGCATGTTTACATGATCATAATTTTCTTTAATCATAAAATTTATTTATCTAAAGATCGTTAGTTTGACCTATATTATGTCTTTATAATTTGAGTTAACATGCTACAACCAAAATACACAACATTTTGATTATTTGACACAATAATATTGATAATTTTGTATTTCTAAAAACAATTTTGTATTCCATGAATAATCCCATCAAATTTTGTTTCCCCCCCCAACCTGTTAACTAAAAAGAAAAAAAAATTGATTTAACAATTCCATGAAAAGTCAAGTCAACAAAGGTTGGATAGATACCAATCCGCACAATTGTATTCTGCCACTATTTGGTCTGATAGATTAAATTATATGAAACAAAAACAAAAAAAAACATACAATTATTTGGGATTATTAGGCGGTTATGGACCCACCAAAAGATTAATCATTAATGAATAATCATGCATTGGATTGAGAGGCTGGGCGCTCGTCTCTTCTAATTACTCCATGTGTATGTACTGTAGATCGCTAACCCAATTTAACTTATGTTTAAGTTAGAAATTATTTACAATTTTTATACTCATTCTCTATCATTCAATTTTTTACATTTTTTTTTTGGACGTCTCACTCAATTCGTTACATTTTAAATTTTTTTAAAAACAGTAAATTTTTATATTATAAAATAAAATTTACTCTCAACCACTACTTTACTCCACCTTTTTAAATTTATCAATTAAATATTAATTGATCGCACCACTTTATCCATTTTTTTTCTCTTTCATCCAATTTATAAGTACTTATTTCTCAAAAATAAGTTTATTCTTTAATTTATTTTTCAGATATAAATATTTATTTTTAAAAAAAATATGTAAATGTTATTTTGTTCCGGAATCAAGTGAAATAAGTACCTTAGCCAAATATACTGATAAGCTAGTGTATATATTGAAAAATTAATAAATAAGACTGAAAAATATATATCAAAATAATTAGCACAAATTTGAACATTCATAAAGATATTAGTGATACAAAAAATAAGTATTCATTGGCAATAATTAATTTACAAATTATATGTTTAAACTCTCAAATTTTTATTGTGTAAAGAAAAAAGCATCCACTATACTACGACGAGATTTGGGTGAAGATTTTGTACGAAAACAATTCTTTTTCAGCAACTTTTTGGGAAGTTCTACATCTCATCTCAGATAACAAATTTATAAATGAAAATTTTACTTTCGGTTCTAATTTCTCATTAGTGTGTTACCCTATCAATTTATTAATATGTACATCGATGCAATCATTTCATGACTCCTAGTTGAAGCATGATTAAAGGGAGAACCGAAAGCACAGTACTTAAAATATTTAAGTAGCTTTTTGGCACATTATATATCTAAATTAATGACAGCAAAAAGGAGGTTCAATAGCATGTTCGTCAAAATATTATATATAATGTTTATATTGACAAGAGAAGATAATGGGAAGGTCATCAATACTCAGTGGAATTATTTTAATTAACTTTTGAGAGTAAAGTTAATATATTAAAACATACAATGATAGCTATTTTTAATCATGATGGAACCATTTTTAGTTAAATAATTTACGATAATGATGCCATTCCACAGAAGGGGGATTAATGATACTAGAGAAAAATAGGTATTTAAAAAATAAATTACTATCGTGCTAACATAAAAATAGGATAATTTCTTTGCACAGTTGTACAATCTCGGTCAAGGATTCATTTATTTTATTTTATAATTAATTTATAAATTGAAAAATATATTTATTTTCAAAATTTTAAATTCTTTATAAGAAACACTAAACAACACTATATATATATATATATATTAAAATAATATATATTACAAAATAATTAATATATATAGGATTCATTTATTTTATCTTAATAATTAATATATATATATATATATATATATATATATATATATATTATTCGAGTATTTTTCTGGATTTCGAGTTTGAATTGGATTTCACATATTGGATCAAATTTCGGATCGTTATACCTCAGATCCAAATCTAAAAATTTTCAGGTCTAGAAATTAAATTCAAACAAATTCAAAAAAGCGGATTCGATAAATTCAAAATTTCAAATTTCGAATCGGATAGCCGTTGAATCAGATTTTTTTATCATCCAATAAACACATATTAAAAATTACGGTGCATGCAAGACATGCAGGTACGATGCTTCAGATACAATCCCATAAAACCGCAAGATTAATCAACATGGTGTGCTTATATATATAATTTAAATTACAAAAAATAAAAAGTTAAAATTATTGTGCATAGTTAGTGGCTAGCGGCTTTTTGGACTTTTCAAACATAACTATGACAGATTATTTTGAAAATTTAAGTGTACAGGTGCCCAAGAGAGAGTGCAACTTTTGAAGTTTTCTGCTATTTTTGTTTCCGAATATAAGCACTTTGTCATGGAGACGAGAACCGATTATCAACAACAAATTATAGTATTATACTGTAGCATAGCAGGATATATATTGTATTTTAGTTTAAACTACGTATAAATTGACTATAATTCATTGTGGAGATGGATGAATTTATATTTAAAATGAATTTTTTTCTTAAACCTACTAAACAACATCCTCTCTTTTTTTATGCCACCTGACAAAAAATCACATAAACGTTACTTGAAATTCATTAAAAAAAATATAAAATGAGTTTGAGGACGTTAGTGTTATTTCTACCACTATAACCTCATCTTCGGCCCACAATCTAAAATATACCACATATAATCCGGTCACAATTTAGTTTTGAAAAAATTAACAATTTTAATTTTATTGAGTTGATGTTTTTGTCAAACTCATAAATAAATTGATAAATTTCAGGCAATGCCTTTATCCATCAGACTGATATCATTTATAACCTTCTAAGCGTACAAGGTTATAGACTAAGAAAACGAGTACTAAGATAGTCACAGATTATAGACTAATAAGTCTTATAAACTCATCATTCAAGATACTGCTCAAGGTTCTAGCTAATAGGATGAAATCAGTTCTTGATGAAAGTATAAGTGAAGAACAAACGGCATTCATCAAGGGAAGAAACATCAGCGATGGTATTGTTTTAGCAAACGAAATTGTGCATTCAATTGAAAAAAAGGGGGTCTTATTTTGAAAATAGATTTCGAATAAGCATATGATTCAATTAATTGGTTATGCCTAGAACATATGCTTAAATGTTTTAATTTTGGAGATAGATAGTGCGGTTGGATCAAAGCAATCCTACACACAACAAAAATGTCAGTATTAGTGAACGGATCCCCTACCAAAGAATTTATACCGGCAAAAGGGCTAAGACAAGGGGATCCTTTAGCACCATATTTGTTTCTTGTCATAGGAGAAATTTTGAGCTGCTTGATGAAACATGCCCAATTATTGGGAATTATAGATGGATTCTCAAATGAGAATGGGCAGATGGCAATAACCCACCTCCAATATGCGGATGATACCATTCTCTTCTTCTTCTTCAAGAGCAATGAGAAGACTGTGAAAGGCTGCAATTGTTTCAAGTAATAACAGGTCTTAAGGTCAATTTTTAAAAGTGCAGGATCTTCCAAGTTCAAAAGTCAACAGAAATCTGCAGATGGGCTTCAATACTAGGCTGCCAAGTGGGACAGTTGCATTTCATATATTTGGGGGATGGATAGGAAAATCTCCAAGGTTGAAGATATTTTGGAAACCACTTGTAGAAAAGGTACGAAGCAAACTAGCTAGCTGGAAGTGTAATGCTCTAAATTTTGTTGGAAGATTAGTCCTAATCAAGTCCTGCTTAGAAAGCATCTCAAACTATTGGTTTAATGTGCACAAAATCCCAAAACAAATTATAGACAATTTGTTAGGAATCATGTTGTATGATGATAACAAATTACCTAAGATTGTAATCTTGATATTAATTTTGTAACTGGTCAATGAATATGTAATCTATAAATATTCATTGACTAGGAAACTATTTATCAGTTGAAGTTGTTGTTGATCAACTGATAAAATGGATTGTAACAGTGATTTAGAATTCCTTTTGTTATCAATTGATTATAATATGTCCATGAATGTGATCATTTAATCAAATAATATTTATTGGCTTTGATTGATAGCTCATCAACGGATGTGAAAAATGGCTGGCAAAATATAAATATTCTAAGTCAGAATTCTCTTAAATGAAGTGATCAATGGATAAAGAAGTCAATGGATATGGATGATTAATCAATGGATAAAAGGTCAATAAAAGTCTAATCAATGGATCTCCATCAACGGATAAAAGCATCAAGGCAATCAATAGATAAAAAACAATCAATGGATAAGGGAATCGATGGACGCTCAAATATCCATTGATACATCAATTGATCAATGGATAACTTATCCATCGATGGATAAGCAAAGAAGAATCAACTGATAAGTTTCACAACATTTATCAGTTGATCAAATTTTCCCAAAACAGTTGAAGGCAAATGAAAGGGATCTTTGCAGAAGTCTAAATCAATAGAAGACAGTTCTATCAGAATTGTGAAGACTTTCAAAAGAACACAGTCTTCAAGGAGAAGATCAAGACAAATACTTGTCCAGAATAAGGCAAAGGCCTACGAAGATTGTGAAAGTAGCTACATTCTATTTAATGTAAACATTGTAAAATGTATTTTATGCATTTTTATCAATCGATAGAAAATAGAAGTAGAAATGAGCTGCTATATATAGTTTACCAGTTCATTGTATTAAATGAAGGAAAAGAAGAACAAGAACAACACATAAGAGATAAAGAATTATTTGTAGTTCATTTCTCAGTTCTGTTTTTCATATATTATAAGCAGCTTGGTTCTACGACCAAGATTTATTTAAAGCAAAAACATTCACTAGTAGAAAAACCAATCCACTAGTAATTTTAAAAGATTTGTTTTCAATTTTGTTTTTAATTTTTCCAGTTTTCTCTTTCTGTTTAATCTTTCAAACACTCAAACATTTTCATTATTGAACAAACTTATATCCGTAAGAATTTGAAATCATTCTTAAGTTTGTATTATAACAATTGGTATCAGAGCAAACTTTCAACACACAGAAATTTAAGATCCAAGTACATCAAGTATGGGCCAAAAGGATTCAGGTGTAAAGATTCCAGTGTTGGAAAAAGATGAGTACTTTGCATGGAAAGTTAAAATGCACCTGCATCTACTTTCTCTTGACCCTTCCTATGTTAACTACATAGAAAAAGGTCCTTATGTTCCCATGAAGCTGGTCACATGTATAAATTCTGATGGAACTCCTGCATTTGACAAACATGTTCCAAAACTCATCACTGAGTTCACAGAAGAGGATGAAAATGAAGTGTTTAAGGACAAAAAGGCCATGAATATTCTGTTCAATGGTCTAGATAAAGATATGTTTGACAATGTAATAAATTGCACTTCATCAAAAGAGGTATGAGATACTCTTCAGACTCTTTGTGAATGAACTGACCAGGTCAGGAAGAACAAGATGCAACTCCTGATTAAGAAATATGAATCTTTTCATTTCAAGAGTGATGAAACCATCAATGACACCTATAGCATATTTCAGAAGTTGTTAAATGGATTAAAGCTATATGGTAGGGTTTATGCAAGTGAAGATACAAATATGAAATTTCTTAGATCTCTTCTAAAAGAATGGAAACCTATGACTATTTCTATTCGACAATCTCATGACTTCAAGGACTACAATCTTGAGAAACTTTATGTTATTATGAAGATATATGAGTTAGAAATTCAACAAGATGAAGAGATTGAGAAGAGTCAAAGAAAGGAAAAAACTGTGGCTTTGATGGTTAAGGGAAATGAAGACAAAAAGAGAAACAATGAAAGTGGCTGTGTAGATGGATCTATCATGATGGCTAATGATGCTATTGAAGAATCATCCAAAGGAAAGAGCAAATGTGAAGAAAGTGAAGCATGCTCTCAGGATGATTTAGATGAGAATAATGAGCACCTTGCATTCATGTCAAGGAAATTCTCATAGCTAAAATTTAAGAGGAATCCAAATGCTCAAAGGTCTGGATCCCAGTTCAGAAATAACAACCAGAATAAGAATTTGGTTGACAGATAAAAGTTCAAATATTTTAACTATGGATTGGCTAGTCACTTCTTCAATGAGTGCAGATAGCCAAAACAAGAGAAGAAGGCACAATCATATGATGACATTGACTATAAAAAGAAGTATTTTGACCTTCTCAAACAAAAGGAAAAGGCTTTTGTAACTGAAGAGAAAGATTGGGCTATTGCGGATAATAATTCTGAAGAATTCATCAATCTAGCACTAATGGTCAATCATGAAGATGAAGAGGCTAGTTCATCATCAAATCAGGTACTAGCTACTAACTTTTCTGAATTATCAAAAGATGAATGCAATAGTACCATAAATGAGATGTCTAATGAATTGTACAATTTGCATGTCACCTTGAAATCTCTAAACAAAGAAAATCTCAAATTAAATAACACCATTGATGCCTTAACTGAGAGAAACACTTTTCTTGAAAATGAACTTATTTGTTTAGATAGATACAAGCAGAAGAGTAAGGATGTTAGGGATGAACTAGTAAAAAGTTTGAAAAGAGAAAAATTATTGAATGAACAATTGGATGGAGAAATTAAAACTATTAACAAATGGAATAAGTCTGCTAAAACTGCCAAACAAATTATTGATGTTAAGAGTTTAAATACTTTAGGAGAATCCCCCAAATCAATAGGCAAGCCATTGGTTAACACCTCAATGGATAAGGATCAATCGACTGCTAATCCTCTATCAATTGACAAGGATTATCAATTGATTGATATTGAATCAATTGATAATTATTCATCGATAGGTAAACCATCAATGGCTAACAAGAAAAACAAATTTAGCACCCCTATAAAATTTATTAAGGAAAAGGATCCCAAAATTAAGTTGAGACTAAAGATGAAAAGATCAATATTGGTAGCTTATCTAATAAGCAATTAAAAGTCAAATTGGAAAAGATAGCACCTGTTGAAACTAATCACCCTAAGTATAAGAAAAAGAAAAAGAATAGAAATGGAAAGGTAGGCATAAATAAGCACAATAATTACACTCCTGATATGTATGCACCTAGAAAGGTTTGTGCGAAATGTGATAGTGTAAATCATTTGTCTATGCATTGCACGAAAGAAAAGAATTCCATACCTGCAAATGATTTGAATGCATATACCATGTCTACAAATGTCATGCTTGCCAATTCTATGCTTATGAATGTCATGTCTTCTAATTTGGTTGCACCACATACTCACATGCCATATGCACAATTTTTATACATGTACAATCCATTCTTTACATATGCAAATATGAACATGCTTGGAATGTCATGGAACATGCCTAAAGCAGATAATGAAATGCATGCAAATTTTGTCATGAGTTCCAAGGTGTCTGAGCCCCAAAAGTCATCTCCCAAAGTTAAAGTGGATTCAAACCAACCAAAACAAAAGGAGCCAAAATTGACAACCAAGGCTCAGGCTGCAACTAATAAAAGAGGACTCAATGCAACTTGGGTACCAAAAATAACTTGATTGTTTTTTTAATTGTGTGCAGGGAAACAAGAGGAAAAATCTCTGGTATCTAGACAATGGATGTTCTAGGCACATGACAGGAGATATGTCCCTGCTTATAAAGTTTATGGAAAAGGCTGGCCCAAGAGTTACTTTTGGAGATAACAACAAAGGTTTTACTCTGGGATATGGCTTTATTGCAAGTGAAAATGTTATCATTGAACCTGTAGCACTGGGTGATGGATTGAAGCACAATTTGCTGAGCATTAGTCAACTGTGTGATAATGGAAATGATGTGTGCTTTTTAACTGGATCATGCATCATAGCCAACAAAGAATCTGGTGAAATTCTCTTAACTAGAGGAAGAAAAGGAAATGTCTATGTGGCTGATTTCAATTCTGTAAAGGCAAATTCAATGACATGTCTACTGAACAAAGCCAACACATATGAAAGTTGGATTTGGCACAAGAAGCTAGCCCATCTAAATTTCAAAGCCATGAATCATTTGGTCAGAAAGAATTTGGTTAGAGGCATTCCACAGTTAGTGTTCACCAATGATGGTTTGTGTGATGCCTGTTAAAAAGGAAAATAAAGGAAGGCATCATTCAAGTCAAAGTCAAAATCATCAATTGACAGGCCTTTGGAGCTATTGAACATGGATTTATTTGATCATGTCAAAATCATGTCTATTGCCAAAAAGAAATATGCCTTAGTAATTGTAGATGATTTTACAAGATACACATGTGTATATTTCTTATATTCCAAGGATGATAGAAGCAAATTTATTATCAATCATATGAAGAATGTTGATAATGGTGCTGAATGGAAGGTTAAGAAGAAAAGGATTGATAATTGTACTGAATTTAAGAATGCAACAATGACCGAATTCTGTGAGGAAAAAGGTATCACTCATCACTTCTCTGCTCCAAGAACTCCCCAACAAAATGGAGTTGTTGAAAGGAAAAATAGAACCTTAATTGAAGCTGCTAGAACTATGTTAGAAGAGACAAAACTTCTTACACACTTCTGGGTAGAAGCAATCAATACTGCTTGTTACATTTAGAATATCTGCATGGTTAATCAATCACAAGGAAAAACTCCATATCAATTGATGAAGAAAGACAAGAAGCCAACAAAAAAAAATTCTTCATGTTTTTTGGATGCAAATACTTTGTCCTAAGAAATCAGGGAAAAAATTTGGGAAATTTTGAAGCCAAGGCTGATGAGGCAATATTTGTTGGATGTGGAATAACAACCAAGGCTTATAGAGTCTACAATATTAGATTACACATTGTTATGGAATCTATGCATGTAGTCTTTGATGACAAGAAAATTCAAGGGTTGTTTGATGAAGGATACCACGACTCTTTGCATTTTGAGAATGAATCAACTGGTTATGGTGAAGAAAGTGATGATGATGTGGAAACTTCAAGAAATCAAGTATCCAGAAACTCCCTATCAATTAATGCCAATACACCAACATATAACTTATCAGTTTATGATCATTAATCGAATGATAATACATTAATTGATAATCCATCGATGGATAATAATTCTACTCAACATTCCTCAAGTAGAGTATCCATCTCAGGGGGAGGATTCTCAACCACTCAATCACATCATAATGATCATAACAATCCTAATGATCATGAAGCTTCTTCCTCAAGGAAAAATTTACCACCTCAAAGGAAATGAACCATAAGTCATCCCTTTGAGTTGATTATTGGAAATCCAAAAGATGGTGTCAAAACAAGGAGTGTCATTCAAAATGAGTGTCTGTATATCAGTTTCCTATCTAAGGAAGAACCCAAAAGAGTTGAAGATGCTCTCAAGGATCCTGATTGGGTATTGGCTATGCAAGATGAACTCAATCAATTTGAAAGAAATAAAGTATGGAAGCTGGTGCTCAAACCAAAAGACAGATCAATAATTGGTATTCAGAAACAAAATGGATGACACTGATACTGTGACTAAAAATAAGGCAAGGCTTGTTGCAAAGGGTTACTCACAAGAGGAAGGAATTGATTTTGATGAAACCTTTGCACCAGTTGTAAGATTGGAAGCAATCAGAATCTTTCTAGCCTATGCAGCACATGTAAATTTCAAAGTCTACCAGATGGATGTGAAGAGTGCATTTTTGAATGGAGAATTAGAAGAAGAACTTTATGTGAAACAACCTTCTGGTTTTGAAGATCCAAAATTCCCTGACTTTGTCTACTATTTACTCAAAGCACTCTATAGTTTGAAACAAACACCAAGAGTTTGGTATGACACTTTATCTCAGTATCTCATTGAGAGTCACTTCATAAGAGATATTGTATATAAAACTTTATTTCATAGAAATGTTAATGGGTCAATTATTCTTGTTCAAATTTATGTGGATGATATCATATTTGGTTCAACTGATGAGGGACTTTGTAAAAAGTTTGCTAAATTAATGCAAAGTAAGTATGAAATGGCCATGATGGGAGAACTTACCTACTTTTTTGGTTTGTAAGTCAAACAAATTAAGAATGATATTTTTATAAATCAAACTAAGTACATTCTTGATTTATTGAAGAAACTTGACTTGAGTGAATGTTATTCTGCAAAAACTCCCACGACCACTGTCACTAAAATTGAATTGAATACTAAGGAAGCCAAGGTAGACATTTCAAGTTATAGAGGCATGGTAGGCTCACTTTTGTATTTAACTGCTAGTAGGCCAGATATAATGTTTTCTACATGCTTGTGTGCTAGATTTCAGGCTGATCCTAGAGAATCTCATCTAGTGGCTATTAAGAGAATTTATAGAAATCTGAAGGGTACACCAAATTTAGGTATTTGGTATCCCAGAGACTCTGGTTTTGATCTAATAGGCTACTCAGATGCAGATTATGCAGGTTGTAAAATAGACAGGAAAAGTACAATAGACACATGTCAATTTCTAGGAAACAAACTTGTATCATGGTTTAGCAAGAAGCAACACTCAGTATCAACTTCAACTGTAGAAGTTGAGTACATTGCTGCTAGAAGTTGATGTGCACAAATATTGTGCATGAGGAATCAATTATTTTGACTACGGGTTCAACATGAACAAGATTCCTATCTTCTGTGACAATACAAGTTCCACTGCGATAACAGATAATCATGTGCAACATTCCAGAACTAAACACATTGATATAAGGTATCATTTCATTAGGGAACAGGTAATGAATGGTACAATTGAATTACATTTTGTCCCCTGTGAACAACAACTTGCTAACATTTTTAACAAACCACTTGATGAATCTACCTTTAATAGATTGGTCTTGAATTAGGTATGCTCAATTTCACTTAAATTTTGAAAAATGTCCAACAAGTTTTAGTTATTTCCTTGAATGCAGCCATTGTTTCCTTATATCTGTTGAATCCATATGATCAATTGATAAATCGATTAACTATCAATGGATATTTCTTAGTCATCGATGGATATATTTCATCAACTGATAAAATATATACCTATCGATAGATGTTTATCTGTTGATAGATAATTACCCTGGTAATTGTTTGTCGATCGATGAGTCAGTTATTGTGTATCAATGGATGTAATTATCAATTGATGATAATAGAATTTTATTCATTTCTAAACATCCATTGACTACTGTCTAAATTAGTCGTTGATGCTCTATTTTATCCATCGACAAATATATACAATACTGTATGTATAAAGATGATTGTTATTTAGCACATGCGTATTTATCTTATTTTTAAACGGTCGTATCTTTTCACTAAAATAGCAAAATTAATTGATGTGACTTATTTAAAGTCAGTTCATTCTTGAAAAATATAAATAGCAGGTTCATTCCTATTTTCATTTTACCTGTTATTTTTGCTTAAATAATATATTTGCCTTTTCTCTCTAAGAACCCTAAGACGATTTTTACTCATCTTCTCCAAGTCTCTTTCCCTAATTTCTTCAAAAACAACAATGACACCACAAAAGAAAATCTAATTATAAACATGCTTCATCTATGAGCAGAACAACTTCATTGCCTTCTTGAGAGTGAAGGATGCCCCTACATATTTTCATCCATTAATGAAGTTTCTAAGCCAATGTAGACTTTACAAAGCACTCAGTGAAGCACCAACAATCGTGTGTGGACTGGTGAAAGAGTTTTGGAAGTCTGCAGAAGTGTCAAGGGATGAGAAGGTAATCTCTTACACTTGCAAAGGTATACCTTATACTCTTACTAGCGTTATTATCTCTGGATGCTTAGAAATTCCCATTAATAATTGTGATGTCATGCCTAAAGATGAAGACATTAGGAATATGCTAGCCTCTATTAATTATGCTGAGAATGAATGTAATTTAGGAGAGGTAGTTAGAAAGAACTTAAGAAAATAATGTAGCTATTTATTTGATGTCATTATCAAAGTATTTTCTGGAAAGATAAGCAACTTTGATGTTATTACAACTAGTATACAACAAATTGCTTATAGTATCCTATTTGATAAATATTTTGATCTTGGCACATTGCTTCTAAATGCGCTAATTGCTAAGTTAGGTAATACAGAGTCTAGGAAAAATAACATCTATTTTGCTAGATTCATTATGTTGTTCATTAACCACTCTGTTGAAGAATATGAGGTCACAGAGGACATACAGACAATGGAGGCATGGACTCAAAACAAAAGGGTCTTCAAGGATCTGGTGAGAATCAACTTACGTTCTAAGTTGTGCCTCACATATCCCCCTTTTGTACAGGTATTCCTCAAATCTCAAAATCTTTCTTTCCTTGAGGTAGAAATACTTCTTTCTTTGCCTTCTGCAACAATTGAGGGAGTTGGAAATACCCTCATCCCTCCTACCCAAGTTGCAAAACCTTTCAAATACAAATCAAAGAAACCCACCTCAACAGTTTCTCAACAAACTGTTGTTGTAAAATCCAAGAAAAGAAAAACCACTAAGGGAACTAGCCAACATCAAGAAAGCCAGAAGAATAAGGATGGAAAGGGTGAGAATGTCCAACCAGCCTCCAGTCCAATCTCTCAAAAGATTGAGACTGTGATAAATGAATTAAACACATAGCTGCACCTTCTCAACAAGGTGTAGTTATTGAAAAGTGGTCTCAACCAGGACCATCTGATGGGAAAAAGGGACACACGGTCATTCAAGCCTTTAAAAGGAAAAATAAGGGGATTATAAATGCACAAGGGGCACACACAACTGCAAAGCCAAATGAAAATTTGGTGGAGCCTTCAGCTTCTTCTTTTGATGTGTCTCAGATAAATGTTGAGACACAGCCCCACTCTTTATCTATTCTTTCTCCTCGATCTCCTTCTAAATCTCTTTCTTCAGAAACTCTGATGATAGATAACATCATTGTTTCAAATTCACCTTCTTTACAACTCAGGGTGGAGCCAACACTCTCACATGACTCACCATATAAGGTTAATACCTTTGTTGAGCAGGATAAAATTCACCCTTCTTCTGAGTCAATGGATATTTCTACATCAATTGATATTATCCAACATCCATCGACTTCTACTCATCCATCGATGGATATCCTTACATCCATCGACGAGCTTATTTCGAAAGATATTCATCAATCGATGAATATTCCTTATCCATCGATCACCACTTCATATTCATAGATTGCTGCTTCAACTGAAATTTCAAATATTGATCCTACTTTTGAAGTTGCCCACACTTTATTAGGTTTGAGTGGAGTGGGTGAGGTGAGTGAGAGGTGGGAATTACATATCCTGGCAAAAGGAGAATATGTGATTGAGAGGCCCTCAATTTCTTCTGAAGTGGCAACAGGAGAGGGTGTGAGGATTGAGAGTTCCACCTTAGTAGGTGATGCAATATGTGAATAAGGTAAGGGAGATGTGAGATTCCATGATGAGATCCTAATGAAAGAAAAGAGAGAAGGGAGTGAGAGAGAGAAAAAAAGAGAAATCCTTATCCCCAATCTATGAAGCTTCATATTCTAAAACTGAGGATTTTGTAGCAGAACTCACTCAAGAGTTGGGTTGGAGTTAGGGGAGATGGAGAGTTTGGAGTCTCTGCAGGAGTTGCAGATGCCCTCTTGATAGAAGATGAGGAGATAGATGTCAATCTAAATGCTGATACTTTTCAACATGAAGATCCTCATTATCAACATTTAGCAGCAGCCACAAATCAAGAAGCTGAGCATATTTTGGGATTAGTGCAGACTGAAGAGGAGTTCAGGAGTGGGAAAGAAACCTTATCAAGGATGCCTGATGATGTCTCTCACATGAATCCTGAAGACTTTGAGTCTGAAGGTGATGATGACACCTTGGAGAGATGTTGAAACCACTCTAGCTGACATTGAGAAGGAAATAATGACTCAGTATAAAAGGTTCATGGCTGAAGTGAATATAGATGACCCTGTTCAAAGAAGAATATTGATCTTCTACATAGATAATCTCAAAGTTCAAAAGCTTCATGTCACAAGCACAAGGAATGACAGGTCAAGTATGACATTGAGATTGTAATGACTCACTTTGATTCAACAATGGATTCCATACTCAGTTTCACTCTCATGAGCAGAATCAAACAGAGACTTGACACAGAGTTTACAGCCAAGGATAAGGTTGCGGAGTCAGAAAAGAGAGTTATTGCTATGGAACTCAGCATGAGTCAGATCCTAGCCAATCAGGTTACACATGTCAAGCTTCTAAGCAGATTATTAGACACACCTTCATCATCCCAACCTTTGTCACAAGTTGATGTAATAAAAAGGAGGAGAAGGGAAATGTTGAATTAAGGAGAGAGGTGGAGAATCAAATTCAAGTTTCTGAGGCAGTCATATCTAAGCAGGATCCATTGGCAAAGAAATGAGAAATGGCTAAGCAAATTGTTTAGAAATTTGAAGCACTAGAAAGGAGGACCAAGGCCATAAATGAAGAAAAGCCAATTGAGATCACAACAATTACTTCATTGCCAATAAAGTCAATTTCTGAAACTGTAATTGTTGAATCTCATGAGTCTAGAGGAATAAGGATGGATGAAGGAAGCTCACAGTCTGGAGATATGGAAGGGAAATATATAATGATTGAAGATGGAAAGAAGAAAAAGACTATCTCAGAAGGTGGTGAGAAGTTATTGCACAATGAAATAGTGGTTGGTGTTAAGGGCATGATAAAGCAGGGGCAGGCAGGGGAAGAACTGGCCATGATTCTTCAAAAGTAATTTGATGTAGAGAATGAAAAGATTCTTGAAGATAGAAGGAAGTAGGCTGAGAAGAAATCAAGGACAAAGCAAAGAGAAAAAAGATCCTCGAAGATTGAAGGAGTGAAAATGAAGTTGAATGTTGATGAAGGTGAAGTGGCTGAGGAGAAACAGTCAAAGGAGACTAAAATTCAAAGGACTAACATTGATCAACCAAGAGAAGTAGAACTGTTCCAGTTAAAGGCAAACAATTACATCCAAATTAGATCACAAGGATTAATTGCTACAAGAGGACAAAGGAAGAGGGGTGCGGATCTTGTTCACGTTGAATATGAAGATGGTTCACATCTCACCTTTACTTTTTCACAGGTGATGGAACATGACTATGCAACTCTGAGGAAAATCTATACTCTTCTCAACAGAAATTACTACTTGACTCAAGGACTAGCCAATAATATCTTACAGAGAATGACCATCGTGAGAGAGGCTCCAATTCAGGAAGAGAAATAGGAAGTAATAAAGATCTGGAATCTTGAAGGAAGAAAAGTTTTTCATGAACCTTTCTACACGATGCTCTACATAGACAGAGATGGCAGAGAAAGATGCCTTGGCATTTGCAAGGAAATCAGAAAATTGCCAAACTTGGAACTGAATTACTTGGAAAGTCAATTGAACTACAGTATTGAAGATGGGAAGATACTAAAGGGATCATTGTTCAGACAAATGGAGGAGAATGAGAAAAGGGAGTTGGCTGAGTCTAGCAAGAGGAAGAGAAGAAACTAGACAAGTCAAAATCATCAAAAAATTTCTCACAAATCACATGATACTGGTACTTCTAGTCTCATGTTTCTTTATTTTTTTATGTCAATTTATGATTCTTGATGTATTGATAAATGTTTAAGATTTTTGTTATCATCAACCTAGATTTATGATTATTATTAATATTCATAAATAGGGGGAGATTGTTAGGAATCATGCTGTATGATGATAATAAATTACCTAGGACTGTAATCTTGATATTAATTTTGTAACTGATCAATGGATATGTGATCTATAAATATCCATTGACTAGGAAACTATTTATCAGTTGAAGTTATTGTTGATCAACTGATAAAATGGATTGTAACAGTGATTTAGAATTCCTTTTGTTATCAATTGATTGTAATATGTACATGGATGTGATCATTTAATCAACTGATGTTTATTGGCTTCGATTGATAGCTCATCAACAGATGTGAAGAATGGCTGACAAAATGTAAATATTCTAAGTCAGAATTCTCTCAAATGAAGTGATCAACGGATAAATGAGTCAATGGATATGGATGATTACTCAATGGATAAAATGTCAATAAAAGTCAAATCAATGGATCTCCATCAACGGATAAAAGCATCAAGGCAATCAACGGATAAAAGAAAATCAATGGATAAAGGAATCGATGGATGCTCAAATATCCATTGATACATCAATTGATCAATGGATAACTTATCCATCGAGGGAATCGATGGATGCTCAAATATCCATTGATACATCAATTGATCAATGGATAACTTATTCATCGATGGATAAGCAAATAAGACTCAACTGATAAGCTTCACAGCATTTATCAGTTGATCAAGGTTTCCCAAAACAGTTAAAGGCAAATGAAAAGGATCTTTGCAGAATTCTAAATCAATGGAAGACTGTTCTGTCAAAATTGTGAAGACTTTCAAAGGAACACAATCTTCAAAGAGAAGATCAAGACAAACACTTGTCAGAATAAGACAAAGGCCTATGAAGACTGTGAAAGTAGCTACATTCTATTTTAATGTAAACATTGTAAAATGTATTTTATGCATTTTTATCAGTCGATAGAAAATAGAAGTAGAAATGAGCTGTTATATATAGTTTAGCAGTTCATTGTAGCAAATGAAGGAAAAGAAGAACAAGAACAACACATAAGAGATAAAGAATTATTTGTAGTGCTTTTCTCAGTTTTGTTTTTCATATATTGTAAGCAGCTTGGTTCTAAGACCAAGATTTATTGAAAACAAAAACATTTACTAGTGGAAAAACCAATCCACTAGTAATTTTTAAAAATTTGTTTTCAAGTTTGTTTTTAATTTTTCCAGTTCTCTCTTTCTATTTAATCTTTTAAACACTCAAACATTTTCATTATTGAACAAACTTATATCCGCAGTAATTTGAAATAATTCTTAAATTTGTATTCAACCCCCCTCAAACTTCGTGTACTTAAGAGATATAACACAATTTGGAAAGGATCAAAAGAAGATTTCTAATTGGTGTCTGAATAAGTACAGTAAAAAAGTCATCTAATTAAGTGGAAAATAGTATGTAAGAGCAAACTTGAAGGTGGGTTGGGAATAGTCCATAGTCACATCAAAAATCAATCCCGATTAGCCAAATGATGGTGGCGTATTTACAATGAAAGGGGGAGGAAATGGTGTGAAATGCTCCAAGAAAAATATGGGATAACGGAAGCCATTGAGAATTGCAAAGCTCGTAATGCTTCACCAATTTTTAAGGACATACTGAGTCTGGGAGGCCAGAGAAGTATCAGCTAATATCTAACTGAGGAGAACTGGCAGTGGAGGATTAGAAGTGGTAAGCAAGCTTTGTTTTGGCAAGATCATTGGACAGAAACGGGGCAAATGAGAATCTCATACTAAAGGTTGTACAGTCTGTCAATAAATAAGCAAATAAAGGTGGAGGAGATGATCTCCATATTAACACAGGATCATGAAAACAGGAAGACTTTATGGTGAAGGCCGTTGAGGGGTTCGGAATTAGAATCAGAGGCTCAACTGATTGAAGCAATAAATTCAGTCAATCTCAGTGAAGGAAGAGACCAAGTAAAATGGACTCCAGGAAATTCAAGTCGAATGCAGCACTTTTCATTACAATCGTTATTGACATCAGTTAAAAGTGCAAAATTAAGGACTGCATGGGAAATTTTAGTGGCTTCATTCTCATGGTCCATCTGGCTGGCCCAATGAATTGAGTTTCAAAAACAAAGAGTGAAATTGAGCTCAGCATTCCTTAGTATTAAAGCACGAGCTTATGAGTGGTGCATGGAGGCTAATCTCATTCATCCAAAAACACATGAATTATGAAACTGTAATCCTGGAGCAAATGTGGAGAGGTATCTCAAAGAAGCTAAATCAAAGTTTTTAGGATGTCTAGCAAGTAAGTTCGAATACATTACATTTATAGATGGAGTTTTTACACTTGAAAATGTTCTCAGGGCTGGTATTGGAGGGATAATTCTATCAAAGCAGTGTAAATTATAGTATATTTTCTCAGGCCCTTCCAAGAGTGACACTCCATTAGATACGGAAATGGAAGCCTTCAAATTTATATTTAAGGTTATCAAGGAAAAGTGGCCAGAGGAAAAGGTGGTGATATGTTTAGATGCTCAAGTAATAATCAAAGAATTTTCCAAAGCTAAGCTGGGTCTAATATCGAGTAATCCACTGCTAGAATTTAATGACATGCATTGATCCAAAGAACTCGAACATTTGGGCATGTTATCTCAAAAGAATATGGAACTCGGAGGTAGATGGGTTGGCGGAGGGAATGCGACGGCCCAAGTTAGTGGCAGGATGGCTTTGATATTTGGGTAGCAAAATAAAAGGAGCTAAACCAAGATTTAAAAGAATTCAAATGTACTAAAGCTGCAGGGAACATAATGATGTTAGCATGATGAGCATGGAGAATAGCAAACAACAGCATTGAGCCGGATTTTTCTCTCTCCAAAATAGGCATCTAGATTCCCAATAGAGGTCATTATATAACATACACATTGGAAATTAACAAAAAAAAGGCATGCATTGTCCAAGCATCCAGGTTATATATGCACATACTATTACATGCAGTAGTCACATCTTAACATTCTATAGTACGTGGGGGGGGGGGGGGGGGGGGGGATGGAGTGGGTATGGCAGGTGCGTTTATGATGAACATAGGGTTTCAGCCAGGTGCACACAACAATGCTCCGCAAGAGGCAGTTGAAATACACGACCTGGTGTATGAAGATGTTATTGATGAAAGGTATGCTGCTTGAGAGGAAGAAATGGGTTTGGTATTTTGGTAGTCAAGAAGGATATGTATGCGATATTTCAGGTGCTCAAGGTTAGATGTCTTGGTTTTCAAGTTAATGTCCAGAGTCTAATTAATTTCTTATGTTTCCAGTGTCTTGTTTAATGTTCTAGGTTGGTAGCTTCAGTGTCTTTGTTCAAGTCATTGTCAGTCCCTTTCCTTGCAGCAGTGGCAGTGGTGTCTTAAGAATGTACACGATGGTTCAGTTGTTTAATGAATTTGCTTTTAAAAAAAAAAATATTTATTTTATTTCACTTTTTAAATCATCTACTTTAAGAATAAAATGTTAAAATTTAGAGTAAAGTGCATTTCGTTTACTCGCACTTTAGTCAATACACCACATGCAATATTATAATTTAAAATCAAGCACTTGAAATATTAATATTTATATGTTAGTAGACTTGACAGATTAGATAGAGATGTCAATATCATTTCTTGTGCTTTCACTATCCACCCTGCTGTTTGAAACAGATTGTCAGCTTCACTAAAAATTTATTGTTAACTTTTAGCTTCACTTATTGTGACAGTATCTATAACTCCCACAAACTATGTTGTCAATCTTCATGTATTGTCAATGAATACTATCACAAAAAGCTTCTGTCAACATTCTCCGTCAAGGTTAATGTCAAAAAACTCACTGTCATCATTCTTCAAATTAACGCAGAGTTTATTGTCGATAACCATATTATCGAGTGAACTTGTTGTCATGATGATTCTTTCAAGAGTGAAGTCTATTGTCGAAGATAGTTGCTGTCAGCTGTTCGTGAAATGAACTGTCGCTTAAAGAAACTGTAATAGGCTTGATAGTATCATCCAATGCTACTGTCAGGACTTGAAAACATGTTGTCCATGAACACTTATTAAACTTCTATTGCATGAATTCTTTTATTCTATTTATCCTAGATAGTAACATTACAAACAAATTGTCATTTATTATTAAGTAAGATAAGTTTTGCAGAAGACGGGAGTTGAATGTAATTTTGATTAATTATATCTAATTCTTGCTAACAACAAACAAGAATAACAATTAACAAGTTTTATAATGCAAACAATAAAACAGATAAGCAAGATAGTGTTTTTAAACTTCAAAAATAATTTTATTATTTTTATTTTGCTATAACTGACTGGAAATGAGTTTCAGCTTCGATAGATACAATAACAATGAATTTGCTAATGTTTCTATACTTGAGAGAAAATCTAGCTCAGTTGCATCAGTGAAAGTACTTGAGAGATGTGTGTATTTATACGGAAATACATATCTCACTTACAAGTGTACTTTCCCTTAGTCTTAGAACAAAGTTTACAAGTTTACTGTCAACTTTTAACTCCTCTATGGTGAAAGCTTGAAAGCTTTCCCTTGGTCCTAGAACAAAGCTTGAAACACATATCACACTTACAAGTGTACTTTTCTCATTCAACTTTGTCTTCATTCCATTTGTAGATAAAGCAGGTCTGAGATATGCATAAATATTTGACTTCTTGAGCACGCTTTAACTTTTGCTTGTCTTTTCCCAAATTGCAGTAGTAGACTTGACAGACTAGATAGACATGTCCAAATCATTCCTTGTAATTTCACTATCTTAATCTGCTACCTGGAACAGACTATCATCTTCACTAAAAGTTTACTGTAAACTTTTAACTCTTCTATGGTGACAGTATCTTCGGCTCCGCATACTTTGTTGTCAAGCTTTGAAAGTCTATTAAAACATATTGTCTCCAAAATAGTTGTCAACTATCTCTGCCAAAGTTGTTGTCATTAATACTTAATGTCTTCAATTCATCATTTTCTGCCAAGTATATTGTCAAAGGAATAGTTGTATATTTTTGTGAGTAGCTCTCCTTAGTTTCCCTTTTTGACAATCCTCACACAATCCTTCTTGACAGAATTTAAGTTGAGGAATGTCTTTCACCAATTCTCTCTTTATCAAATAATTCATAGCTTTGAAATTCAAGTGAGAGAGCTTCTTGTGCCACAGCCAACTCTCAGAAGATGTAACTTTGTTGTAGAAATAATAGATTTTGTCTTTTCTTATTGAATCAAGGTTGGCAATGAATAGGCTTCCTTTCCTTACTCCTTGAAGAGCTTCTTCTCCTGTCTTTTTATTGACAATTGAACATCTGTTTTGATCAAATCCAACTTTGAAACCTTTTTCACAAAATTGAGTAACACTCAATAAATTGTGCTTCAATCCATTCACTGGAGCAATTTTTTCAATCTTCAAGTTACCAACTTCCAATATGCCATATCCCATTGTGAAACCAATGTTATTGTCACCAAAGGTTACATAAGGGCCATCCATTTCCTTGAACTGTGATAGCAGGGCTTTATCACCAGTCATGTGTCCTGAGCATCCACTATCAATGTTCCACATGATTCTTTTATTTTTCTTGTTGCCCTGTAAAGAAGGATTTTCAAGTTGTTTTTGGTACCCAATTCTCATTGGGTCCATTTGGCTTAGTTAAATCACAATTTAAGGTAGGATCAGTTGGTTTTATTTCATTATCTTTTAGCATGACTCATGTGGCCACCCATTTAGATTTGATAATTGGTTTTGGATTCTTGTTCATAGGCGGCTTGCACATCCTAACTTTAGGAGGACTTGAATTCTTTGCCTTTTCAGTTTTGAATTATGTAAGCATACATTGTTAGAAGCAATAGGCATGTTAAAGCAGATGCTCAACATATTTAACTTACATGGCATGCAATCAATATTTTCACAATGAGATACTTGTTTGTCAATCAAGGGAAACTATGCAAATTTCCATTAATAGATGTATCATGTTTCACTTCAGACTTACTCTTGGTACAAGCATGAGTTAAATGACTAGAAGACCCACAGTTTTTTCACAACTTTCTAGGAGCATTATGAATGCAACCATGATTATTCTTCCTATTTATTCATAACTTCTCATTTCTATTCTTCTTAGTCTTCATGATAGTAGGTTTAGAATCACTATCTTACTAGTATTGACAGTAAGTTTAGATGGAACTGTCTTAACAGTATGATTTGATCTTAATATCTTGATAACAGCTTCTCAACTTATTGTCTTGCTAGTATTGACAGTATCTTCTAGACCCTGAGTACTGTTAAGGGAAAAACTAACTATCTTGGGGAGTTTGACAGTATCTCTTGACCTAGAGATTTTTGTGACAATATCATTATCCTCATCATTTAGATTCTTGACATTCTTAAGAATAGAGGGTCTGATAGTAGGTTTATCAAAAGTAGTGTCTTCCTCTACGACATATTTTTTTTACCATTTTTCTTCTCATAGTTAAAACCTATACCTATCTTTTGATTTTTAGTATGATCAACATGATATGATTTTAACAGTGAAGAAGAATTTTTGTAGGCTTTGATTTTAAACTCATTTTTAGTAATCTATTTTTTGAGAAATTTCTCAATCTGAGAAGCACAAACTACCTTCTTAAGAATCTCATTTTCTTGTTGTAAGGACTCAAAAGCATTATGTCTAAGCTCTAGTTCTTCATTTTTGTATTTTAATGTTTCATTAGCATTAGTCAGTTTTGCAATCTCTTCATTAGTAGCCAACATGCTTGTATGAATATTAAAGATTTCAGAACTTAAACTTTCAACAATTTTTTTGTACTGAGATGCAGTCATATCAATATTAGTAAGAAAAGGTACATATCTTAATGAAGGAGGTGACTCTTTTCCAGAGTTTGCCATTAGAGCTAGGTTCCCATACTCTTCCTCCTCTTCATCATTAGATTCATCCCGACATTTGCCTTCAGCTATAAATGCCCTATCTTGTTGCTTCTTGAGCAAGGCATCATATTTTTCCTTGAGTTCCTTATAATCATTATCATTTCTTCTCATTTGCTTTGGCTTTTTACATTCAATTGTAAAATGTCCCATCTCATTACAGTTGTAGCATCTTATCTTTGATCTGTCCACCATACATGTCTTGTATCCACCTTTGCTACTTCCTCCAAGTTTAGGTGTGTTTCTTTTATTGAACTTGGAGTTTTGAGCTTTAGGTTTGAAAGACATGTTCTTCTTGAATCTCAGGTTTGAGAACTTCCTTGTCATGTAGGCCATGGTTTTGTTTTCCATGTTGTCAAGTTCATCCAAGGTGTAGAACTCATATTCATCACCATCTTTGAGTTCAAGAGTAACACTTTCATCTTCATCAGTAATCTCTTCAATTTTGATTTGTTGTTGATATTGAGACTCTTGAAACTGCATCATTTTTAGATCCAGAGCCACTAGAGCATTTGAGGTGTTGGTCATCTTCCCTCTTTGGCCAGACTGAATAGCTCTCTTTTATAGGTTTTGAGAATGCCATATAAAATTTCAAGAGAAACTTTTGATATATCCCTTCCTTCTCTTAGGCAGTAATCTTATACTCTAGATGGTCAGGAAGTGTCAACATGAATTTCATGTTCATTTCCTTCTTGTCATAAAAATTTCCATGCAACTGCAAGTCATTTATCAATTTGTTGAACCTCTCAAATATATCAGTCAACCCCTCATTTGACTTAGCCATAAAAGCCTCATACTGAGACACCATGATTTTTCTTTGATTGTCTTTTACTTCTTCTCTTCCTTCACACAGTATCTCAATGGTTTTCTATTTGTTTGGTACTTGTGCAGTTGACAATGTTGTTGTACATAACATTATCAAGTGCTTTAATGATTATAAACTGTAAACAATCATCCAAAGATACTTTTTCTTTTTATATATCACTGTACTCTAAAACCTTTTTAGGAACCGAGTGGGCAGGTATTGTCTCATCTTCCACTGCGGTTCCAGGTACATATGAGTGTTACAGAAGGGGGGTTTAATGCAACTTGATTAATTATGAAGGATTCTCGGTAACAACAAACAAGAACGATAATTAACAAGTTAAAGATGCAAATAAACTAAGCAGATAAAATGACAGTGTGTCTAAACTTCAAAAATTAATTTTATTAATTTTTATTTTGCTACAACTGTCTGGAAAATAATTTCAGCTTCGATAGATACAATAACAATGAGTTTGTTAATGTTTCTATACTTGAAAAATTCTAGTTCAGTTGCATCAGAGAAAGTACTTGTGAGATATGTGTATTTATACTGAAACACATATCTCACTTACAAGTGTACTTTTCCTTGTTCTTAGAACAAAGTTTGAAATATAAACTTTGCTTTTTCTATTCAAATTTGTGTTCATTCCATTTGTAGATAAAACAGCTCTGAGATATGCAGAAATCTTTGACTTTTTAAGCATGCTTTACATTTTGCTTGAATTCTACCAAGTTGCAATAGTAGACTTGACAGACTAGATGGTAATGTCAAAATCATTCCTTATATTTTCATTGTCCAGTCCGCTACCTGAAACAGACTGTCAGCTTCAGTAAAAGTTTACTGTTAACTTTTAACTTCTCTTTGGTGACAGTATCTTCGGTTCCGCATACTTTGCTGTCAAGCTTAATAGTCTTCAAAAACATACTGTCTCCAAAACTACTGTCAACTATCCCCGTCAATGTTGATGTCAACTACTCCGTCAAAGTTGTTGTTAATAAAACATATTGTTTTCAAATCTTTATTCTCCGCTAAGTTTATTGTCAATGGAATAGTTGTTGTCGTCTATTCCAATTGTGTTGTCACTTGTAATGTACTGTCATAGGCTTGAGTACTTGAAATGTTGTTGTTTGAGTTTTGAATCATGCTGTGCATGAACACTTAGTGAACTTCTACTACATGACTCATTTTTATTCCTTTTATACAAGACAGTAACTTTTAAATGTACTGTAACGTAATTATTACTCTTCAAATGTATTGTATATAAGTGACTACTCACTATACTGTCAATATACATATGACAATATGTTTTACTTAGCTTAATTAAACTTAAAACTAAGTAAATTAGTTGATTACACCACAATCCCTAACACTTATTTGTATCTTTACAAAGTTACTGTCTAAGTGACATTACAAGAAACATATTGTCTAATTTATGATAGTATGTTTTACTTAAGCCTTTGCAGATTAAGTTACTCAATTAATTGGGTACAAAGTTAACCTCATACTTTATATTTCATTACACTTTATTGCATTCTGTTAATTTGGGTTAACTCCGTCAGTAATTTAAGGAGTAAAATGCATTTTGTGTACTCGCACTTTAATTAAAAACACCACTTACAATACTCTAGTTCAAAATCCGGAGTAAAATGGGAGTACATAAAATGTATATTAAGTAAAATGTGAGTACACAAAATGCATTTTACTTTCTAAATAACTAACGGATTTAATGCAAATTAATATAATGCAACAAAATGTAATCAAATATAAAATTGATATTTAAAATGCTCGATTTTGAATTACATTATTGTAAGTGGTGTATTGAGTAAAGTGCGAGTACACAAAATGTATCATAATTTAATTATCCAAAATATTATAAAACAAATTATTATTATAATAATGATCAATATAATAAATTAAATAATAAATTTATTATTTAAAATGTGATTTATAAGTTTAAAAATTATTATTATCGTATAAAGAATAAAAAATGTATTTATTATTAAATTTATATTAATTTACAAAATAATTTTTAGTTTTTTTATATTTATTATATAAATAAAAATACAGTAAACATATAAAAATTATATAAATTATAATTAATCAATCCATCTCGGTCTGGTTCGGGTTTTACCGGTCTAGTCTGGTTCCAAAATCGAATAAATCCGATCTGGTTTTCGATCCACACATTTAAAAATTCTGATTTTCGGTCCGGCCACTCTAATCTGATTTATATTTAAAATAAAATATATTTTTTTTAAATTTTATAAATTAAAAATCAAATGAATAATAAAGAAGATATCACTTTAACAGACTTATATAATGACTTATATTTTAATTCAACGATAATTTAAAATTAATTCATCATACCAGACATTTTTATCTAAACAAAATCTGATTAATGCTTTTCAGTTTTCATGGGAAATAACTACATGTATAGTTAAACCTTTTCAAAATATTAATTTTATATATAATAAATTTTAAAATATATATAAATTAAAAATATTATCAAACAATCATCCGTTTCACCTGACAATACTTTTTATTACAATACAACAATTTTAAAATATAATCCCAAACCAATTCATAATTTAACGAAACTCTTAATAACAAAGAACATGTATAATAATCATATAAGTTTGGACTAAAAATCTAGAACTCAAAATTTCGACACCCTTTAACAAAAAGTACGGAATAAATACCAAGGTATGTTTGTTGAGAAATGGAAATGTAGTTTAATATAATTATCAAAAGAAAGTGAGATGAGTGGAGGTCATCATCAATATGATAACTACACTTTGTCTCTGGCGCAGGCAAAGGTTACTTTCAAGTTTGAAGATGAACATCTTCAATACACAGTATTATTGTATGTTTATTCATGCAACATTATACACAGGTAACACAGCACAAACAAGTTGCACATTAGTATAGCATATATTTTGTGTGTATATTTTTATTATATATTGTTGTAAAACACACACAGTTACACACACGTTATGATTAATAATAGGTCCCTCTTCCTATCAGTATCATTATGACGAGACACAAAATTTGCCACAAATCGTATAAATTCATGTTTAATATTTTAGCTGCCCCACACTGACCATCATTTCATCAATTGTTGCAATCATGCAGAGCAACTCTATTATTTTTCTGACCTGGGTGCCTCAGTCCCTTTATTCCACCTGATAATTAAACAACTATATTTAATAATACTCTGATTACTGTACATTTTTACTAATGTTGTTAATAATTTCATATATTTATTGACATGTACAGGATTAAGGTTCGTGCCAGAATGCATATAAAGTGTAGATTTTATGGGTCGTATGTTGTTGAGTTCGCATGTGAATGTGATTAGCACATATGAAAAGACTTTGCTAACTAATGACATTAATCATGATGCCACCCATTTTAAGGTGTAATCAATATCACTAGATCAGTCTTTTCACCAATAAATTAACTAATAGTGCGTGTATCCATATCTAAATAATAAATACTAAGTTGCCTGGACGGTCGATGGCTGATCAAAAAGGCCATTGGCCTCGATTAGCAGGTTCCCAAAAATAAAATTTAGTAATTAATAATCTATATATGCTAAAAATAAAATTTAGTAATTAATAATCTATATATGCTCGAAATTTGTTGATGTAATTGTAATCAAATACTAATTACTATATTCAAGTAAGCAAATTTGACAAATATTTGCTTACAGACAACTCATCTTTCCAGAGAATGTAGGAAATGATAATACAATGTAGGCTCTCTCTACAATTCTAATTATTGCCCTCTCTTGAAACCCGAATAATGTGGCAAAGGGATAGTACAAAGCTAGGGCTTCCGATTTAACAAATTGATCAGACAATGATAAAAGAGCAAAAATACCAGAGGGTATACAATTTGAATCTCAACTGGATGCATATAAAATGAAAGCACTGGCTAGGAGGCAGTATTTGCTGTTAACGATCGAATTTGCTGTATGTAGCAACCTGTGAAGAGAAGCATTTCTAGCTCTTATCAATCAATATGTTGCATGCATTTTGCTCGGAGTACTAGGAAACATGTGAAAAGGAGGCTGCATCTATTGTACTTCATCTCTAAGAGGATTACAATTTCCTTGAAAATTAAAGAGTAATGTCAGACCTGACAAGTGCTTGTATGTCTCAAACCGTTGCAACCATATCAACATCTGCATCCGTCTCACCATCTACAATCTCAGGCTCTGCCTCGGCATCAGCTTCTATTTGTCCGGCTTCCTGACCATCTGTGTCAGAGCCTTGTTTATGTTGATCCTCCGGCGTTGGAGTTCCGCTCTGCGAAATATTTCCAGGTGCAGTGTCTGTTTCCATTTGAGCTGATGAGGCTTCAACATCCACTCTGCTTCCTTCACCATCAACCTCACTTACAGGGGTTGCATTCTTGTGGATAAAATATACATAAGAACAATATGCAGCGGAGATGAAAGAGATTAAAAAGAAAAAGGAATGTAAATGACATGAATGTACTTTTGTCATAAAATGTGAAGAAATTGCAGAATACCACTAACCCAAGGACTAGTAATTGCACAAATGTGTAAGCATAAATATTAAATATCCTTGATTAAATTGTGAAATTCTAAGCACAAAGTTTTCAATTATTAAAATCTAATCATTAGATAGAATACGTTGACTGAACATACAATATAACAACTTTACAGAAACTATTCCTTCTTGTGCTACAATCAATAGAGAACTTTATTTGGGTAATTTGCATGCCGACTTTTAAGGTTAAGAAGTAATAATATTACATTTAGCAAAAAAAAAAAGTAATAATGGTTCAGACGGTTGCAGTAATATACAAGTAAAGTTGAGAACATTAAATCCCCTTGTTTTATCTTTATTACTATAAACACAATTTTTATAGGTTGCAGTAAGATACAAGTTGAGAACATTGAATCCCCTTGTTTTATTTAGCCTTATTACTATAAACACCATTTTCATTTTCAACAAGAATTAACCTTCCGAAACTTTTAGTCAGCATAGGCCTGATCAACTTAAAGGACATTTTATTCAGGTTTTTATATTAAAGAAATAACATTCAAAAAGGAATAAATGGAAATACCAGGTCTTGCATGCTGACAGCATGCAAGATTAGTCCAACTCCATTTACTTTGCATTTTACCCCAGTCACACCTCTATCTACACCGACTATCCCCCATAACCATTCTCTCCCATCAATGCACTCCTCTCCTACCCAGATGTCCCTAAATTTAAAACCTTTTATCCACTACCTTTGTGTCCCCAATCATGAAGACTGTTAGTACCACACCCTAGCCATCTACAACTTCTCCATAAGTTAATCCACCTAACATATCAGACACCCTCCTTTATGACATCTGATACTTCACCTAGTGGATACCCCTCTTCTCTTGGTAACAAGAAGTTGAAGGTTCAAGCCTCTTAGGCATGTAAAATGTGAGTAAAAAAACAACATAACAAACTCACTGAATCTAATGTTACTGTACTCTAATCAAATCCAATCTTATAACTTCAGCGCCAAAATGACATCATAGTTCAAACTGCTCGGCAGCATGCAAGAATTGGAATAACCTATTTTTCCACTACAGAGATTATAATAACGAAGAAAATATAGCAAGCAAAAACACTGAACCAAAAGCCCTTGCGTAGCCACATAAAGTAAAGATATTATTTTACAAATTTAACATTATGCATGCAAGTTTATCTCCACAAACCACTTGCTGACAAACAATTTACATTATGTGTCTCTTAGTATTTTCCTATATGCTTTTAAATATGTTCTATGCAGTATGTAAATCTACGAATCAACAAGTACAATCTACACCATCTTCAAGACACTGGTATCATTATCATGAAACACAAACTATTAGGCTTGATAAACCATGACATTAGACTTCGGCGCTTTTATTTGCTATACATTTAATGGTTACAGTTTTTATACTAGAAGTAACTGCAGATGCTTTAATTTGCTATATATTTAATGGATACAGTTTTTATACTAGAAGTAACTGCATATCATTGGATATAACTAAGTTGTATAATCAATTTCATTTACGCGTAAACCTTTAATGGAAATTAATGGTCGAATGACAAACAAAAATAGTGCAACTTTGTTGGACTTTAGAGGCACCTGAATCTCTTCAGCTTGATTTGCAGAACTTTTTGTTTCTTCCTTTTTGGCACGCTTAGACCTATCATTTGGTTTAACTTGATATTTTGACCGTACTTCAGATGGCAGAAGATCTAGAGGCACGACACCTTCAACACCATATTCTGTGAACTAAAAAAGTAGAGAAAATTTTATTAAATTTACTAAAGTAACAGTTGGTTCTATTAAAATTCAGCGAGAAGTATAAGATAAACCATACTTTAGAAAAACCTTCCAAGTCCTGTCGTGCTGAAAACCGAAGACCTTTCCAACAATAAACCTGTAACATGAGTCGAACAATGTGAATATGTGATTTTTAAATAAAATTCACAAAGTGCATCTTGTTTTTATTTTGAAAATCAAGCAAGTTAAGTAAAGTTTGCCATATTTGATGCAATGAAGAAAAGCCATGGCCAGATAAATGAAAATGTTACAAGCATTCTCTTTCTCAAAATAGACAAGTTTCATCCTAAAGGTTAGAAAACCTTAAAAATGAACATTAAGTGCTACTGGAAGCAGCTTTCTGAAGCGAGCTTGATACTTTTATGCAAGTCATATTCCATATACAGATCAGTTAAAATGTGATTACAAGTAGAACAGTAAGAATAACTGAAAAAACAAGCAGCAGTCCAAACTAACCCGGTTATTTTTGTGGTGGTACTCTGCTTCTATTCCAGCTGCTTCGTCCATCTGTAATTTTAATAAATCAAATTGAAGTTCCTTTAAATGATTACTAGTGCCTATGATTCTCTTTTAAATTTCAACACTTTCAAGATAGTTAAAAAACTCATTTGTTTAAAACTCATTTGTACACGTACATCAGACCTTTCTTCATTTAATTATAATACTTATAATGACTTTCCAAAAGCCAATTCAAGGAGTTTCTGTATTTAGCATTGACATGACTCATTTATGTTTCAAATTGTACAAGGATAGTATATTAAGTACTATTTGTGATAAATCAAAACATCATGGGTGTTTGATTGAAAGTAACATTTTTTTCATTAAATTTTTATTTAAAGGTTAATGTTGAGAACTCAAATCTTAAACTAATATGAAAACTTATATAAATCTAAGTAAAACCCAGTGGGCACACAAAGTTGGAAAGAGGAATTTGTGAAGTAACAATTCCTATATAATAATATAAATAATATGAACAAAAACACAAGGTACTGTGTCACAGTCACTGTCAACTGCAGTTTAATGGTAGTAGACACTCACATCATCAGCCAAGGGTTTCCAATATTCTGTGATATCAGGGGTGCGCACACGCTGTGGGTCAGTCAATGCATCCTGAACACGAGAACGTAGACAGTACATTAAGGTACTAGAACACTAAAATAATCTGTAGTATCAGCCAGCACAATGACTCAAAAGCAAATTTGTAATGTTTACATCAAGAAAAGCAAATTTAAACCAGCATCATGTAAATTTGATGATTCAAGGCAAAAATACATGTAACGTTTCTAATATGTATCTCCTATGTGTAATTAGCAAGGGAGATTCAAACTCCTTAAAGGTGATGTACTAATAATCTAGCATAACATTAGTTGGTCAACAGGTAGTTTATAGAGGATGTAAAGCTGTAAATTTTTTTTCTTGCAAGTTTTTTGCGTTGAGAATTATTGACCAAAATGTCAATGAGTGAACACTATAATAGCAATTGTTAGAAGCCCAGCACACTTTTCGAATTGAACTAGCCATCATAAGAAACACATACAAAGAAAAATATATACAACACCAGAACATGAAAGAGTTTATTCTTGAAAACAAGGAGACTACTGAGTGAACACACCCGATTATCTTCAGCCCACTTCCACAATTGAGAAAGTTGCTTGTTTCCAAGTCTCCACCTTGGCTTTCTGCAGGGAGAAAAAATATGTAAAGAAGAATATCTGAATGAAGGTAAAACATCTCCAATATACAAAAAAAGATGAACACCAAAAAGAAAAAAGGTAAGATAATGGCATAATGCTTCTTAATTACCATTCATAAATAATATTTCATACCATGTGTAATTATATTCTATAAACTCAATATGGGAGTTACAAAAACAGAGAACCTATATTTCTCTTGCAACCAGCTAACATCCATACCGTTTTTTGGCTCCATCTTGAATTGATTTCTTATCTATTGGTTGTTTTTCAAATGGAGGGCAACCATCACGTTTCCACCATACCTATATAATATTGCAATTATAAAAGGTCACTAAAAAGCAATAATATAGATAGGGACTGGGGTGGGAGATCTAACATATATATAGATAGATAGATAAGAGGAAGAGAGTTGCCCACCCAATTCCTTTCACGTTCAAGTATATGTTCAATACTATGAAGAAATTCATTCCCTTTAGGCGGAGTCATTGTAAGAAGCTTCTTCACCCGCTCCTCACCAGATTTTATTTCATCCTTCTGGAATCATTAGAAGCAATGAACTGTTACTTGCTAAAAAGAATCAATAACAGGTTTCTCTTATTGTCAAATCAAAACTCTTTTTCATTCACATCCTCTTTGCTCCACTTATATCTTTATGGGAAACAAGAATAAAACCCGAAACGGTAGTGAAATAGGCTAACTAACCACTGTTTCAGTAAACAAATCTTTCTCGCTCTTTCCTGGAGCCTACAAAAACAACAATATGAAGACATTACTATAGATGCAGAACAAATGCTGAAAATTTCACACTAACCAATAGCTTTTGAAAGATTATTTCTTCTACAAGATCATTTTACTGACAAAGATTTCATCCAAATGCAATGTAGATGACAGTATCTCTTACGTCCTTTCCCAATATGAATTTTATATAATCAGGAAAGATTTTATGCATAACGAGAATCCACAAGTACCACCATCGAAATTTTAGCATAATGAGTATTGCAAAGAAAAAATCGTTAGTTTGAAGAGTTTCCTTTCAATGTAGGCATGTAAGCATATTGTACAAGTTAGGCTAAGGTTCAAATAGGAACTCATTACTAGCCGGGGAACTACTATCAAAATTATGTAATTTTTTCAATTCGACCTAATTTAAAGGATTATTAAGGTTCAATTATCTAAATTAGATGTTTAATTGAATGCTAATACATTTTAATAATTTTATAAAAACATTGAAAGTATGTTCTGTAAAATTATAGTAATACAGAACATATTATAAAATATATATTTAAGAACATATTAAAAAATAAATTACGGAACCTATGTTGAATATATAGTACAGAACATAGCATAGAACATATTTATATTAAAAAAAATATTAATTATTACATGGTTCCCCGAGTTCCCCATATAAGAGGAGTTCCCCATAAAACCTTACACAATACAGATTAAAGACCAGCAATATAAAACAAAACACAGACCTAATGCAATTTGGGGCCCGGAGAGTCTTACCTTTAGATAATCAAACAATATTAGGCACTGAACTAGAACGTGGCGGCGAAAGCTTGAATCTTTTAACTACGACGAAGAAGAAAATAAGTAGAAAATCAGAAATGCACTGATCAAGGCACTATAAGATTTAGTCATATCATTATAAAAGTTAATGAAAAATTAAGAACACTCCTTACCTCTAGACCCATCAGTTTACTACTGGTAAGATATTTTATATTGAAGGTAGCTGCCTCGTCCTCAAGGTTATTAGCATTACCCTCTTCGTCACTCAAAGGCTGAGCTTCAAAGGTATTCAGAACAACCTGAAAATTCATTGAAAAGAGAAACACTTGATTTAACACCAATAAATGGACCACAATTTCTGCAGTTAAGTACAGCTGCAATACAAACACTGCACTGAAAAACTCACAAGCAGAGAGAAGGGACTTACCATCAAAGAGGAATTAAATTTATGCCACTTGTTAGGAGCATGAATTAAGGAGGCAGGGTTCGAAAAATGTTCCTGCCACCAACAAGAGACTAATCAGTTACCTTTTAACTTATGAAAGATCAGGCTAGCAAAATTCCTACTACAACACAGCTTTTCCAGTGGTAGAAAGAAGGAACAGTACTACTAGTACAAAATCCGAAGTATATTCCAAATGTATTTTCGCATTTAGTACAATAAATTCCACTCAGGCAACCATTTTTTTATGTACCTGTAAACCCCAAAATGTTTTGTAGAAATTGAAATCGATAGAAATACCTGCAAAACAAAGAGACAAAACCATAATTATTCAAAATCAGTATATAAAAATTCCAATTACAAACAAAATCAGAATGTCAACCAAAGCTAATGATGTTGCAGCTAAAGATTACCATCAGGAGTATCTTTCTCATACTTTGTCTCATTTGAAGTGTTAAAAACTCCCTTTATGTTCACCGCTGAAAAGCAATTAACAATAGTAAATAGTTATGTCTTTAGAAGGGAGGGGGAGCATATACAAGAAATACAAGTATATCAAACATCAAGCAAACAAGTATTCACAAAACAAGTACACTAAGGAGCCGCAATAGGGAACTATCATTACCTGAACGCTCCGACAATGGGAAGAAATGAGCAAGAAACATTATAATTCTTCCACAAAATACCACATCATTTGCCTGTATGATTAGACATGGATAAATCGATAGTGAAAATGGTTAATTGTCATAAGCCTTTTAAAACTTCCACAAATGAGGAGGGGGGGGGGTATATGTGAAATTGCAAGCAAAGCTTAAACTGGATGGAAATTAGAGACAGTTTCAAGCTTATGCAATTGGATTTCCAACTACTATTATTTCGTGAAATCTTAATCTCAATCAAAGTCACATGCCACTATTCACAAGAACTCGTCAACCATGGTAACAACTAAAAGCACAGAACTTTTCCAAATTTCCACTTTGTGTTGTGATCATAACAAGAGATTTCATTTGCCCGATGCCCTGAACTTTGGGCTGAAGCCCTGAGCTTTCATTTCCACTATACATCTTAAGTGTCAAACTTTCATTTAGCAGATAAGTTGTACAACCATCCTAACCTAAGTGATGTCTTCTTTAGCTCATGAAAGCACATATTTTATAGCTTCCTGAAGTTTCGTATTGCATTCTACTATATATCACTCTTCACTTTTAACTAGAAATACACCCCCACCCCACCCACACACACACACAAACGCACATGTAATATTCGCAGATAAAAGTAAAATTTTAGTAGAACAATCCCGGATGAGTTGGTTGATATGACAGAATGCTTGCCAATTTACTGCGGCAGAGTGAGTACCTTATAAAAATATACAGCAACAAGGAAACAAAATATAGAGAAAGATGAACCTCTCTCATTGCATATATGGTATAAGCTTGGTTTATAAAGACCTTGGAAAATCTATGAATGCTCAATATTTATTCTGCACAGTTAAACATGGTAGAACTTTAACCATCTAAAAACAATGGTAGAGCTTCTGATTCGACACCCTAGGACCTAGGGGCATTCACTCAATCTCTTGAAATCTATAACCATTCATTGACACATAAAAACAAATAATTTTACAAACTGGAGTTAAACCCTTAGTTTGTTCAACGCAGTTCGATTAAGTAAAGGGGCTTTCAAGTAACTAAATGTCAACTTTTAGTAAATTTGTTGAGATAAGAATAGTACCTTCGACAGTCGGCGAAGAAGTTGATTGCATGTTCTCAACATTACAAGTTTACCCCGCGCAAAAAGTTCTGGCTGTGTCAGTTGTAACCATATATTCAAGAAAATATTAGATACAGCTTAAGATTCTTATACGTACACAAGACCAATCATAATAAAATTAACAAATTTTGAGCAGAATTGATACATACCTTCCCCAGTATGTCTTGTTTACTCTCTATATAGCCAAATACATCTTTGCAATTTCTCATTGTAGACATCTCTGTCAAATCTTCAAGTAGCTGGAATATCATGCCACCCTCAATGTGCTCTTTTTCACAAAGATATAGCACAATGTCTACCACAAGTGCAGAAGCAAATGAGTTAGATTGGTTGTGTCCATATTGTATGTGTGTGCACATGTACGAGTGTTTGACATAATGGAGGGATTAAAGAGGCCAAGTGACCCTTATATTAAATTAAAATATTAATACTGACTGTGACGGATTTAGAAGAATTGACACCCCATGTGTAAGATTCTAGCATAAAATGTAATTAGGGCCGAACTGACTTCTGGAAGTTGAGTGCAACATAAAAGATTTTAAATTCAATAAATTATTCCAGTAACTTAACTGATTAACAGTATTATGTCAATAAGGTAGGTGGTAAAATATTGCTCCAAATGTACAAGATACAGATTAAGGATAACTAATTACGTCTGCAAGTCAACAACAGTACTTTCAGATATGTAAAGATATAAAATTCATTGATTTGTAGTGCTAGTGTCTCATAAGCCAGACATAAGGTAAAATTCTCATATGAACAACACATAACATTGTGCCTGTGCCAATGACAACTCGACTTTATATAGTGGCCACTGGCCATGCCTACTTAAACGGAATTTTATTTATGGGCTCAAAATTATTTCATCCATAGCAATTTGATGTATGATATATGATGTTAGAAAGCTAAAAGAGGATAACTGATCCAATATCTGTATAACGTGGTGGTCGAAGAGTAAAAATTCGTGTAAACTTCTTTTCAGTTAGTTGTTGTGCACCCTCCAAGACGCACAGAACTCATATATAGGTTTGTGCGAGTTGCGTGTAGAGAGAAGATTGAGGTGAATAATTCAGATAGTGACACAACAGATAGAACAAAAATAGATGATAATAACAAGGATAAGGTGGATATAATGCTCAATACTTTAAGATTTCCACCTTCAGATAAAGGCCAAAGTAACTGAATGGTGAAGAATTACACCTGTGCGATAGGCTACCATCTGTATGGTGGTGAGTTCAAGGCATTAAAACTTTCATGAGGTACTTGCTAGTTTAAAGACCCTCTTTTTTTCCAGCTACTAAAGGATTTTAACCTCTCAAATTAAGAAGATATGTTCCGTAAATGGAACATTGAAAACTAAATTGAGACCCGTACGCACCAAGAATTCGTGGAATTTGGCCCTCCAAGGATGCCTCATCAGAAATGGATTGACCATACTGCATTATATTCTCTCCTGACTGAACTGCAGAAGACTGTAGCAAAACATAAGTCGTCATAGTGTACACACAAAGGACAAAATACTGGAAAAAATCACTAAAATTTGTATAAACCAGTTCAAAAAATTGTTAAATTTACAACGAAGATAAATTACTCACATCAACCCCTATAAAAATTCCTAATTAGATAAAGAATGTTGCCGTTCAGATAAAAATTGGCCGCTTCACAATAATCTTAATAAATAGACCATAAATAAGATGCTTACCACCAGTTCCTGAAGCAGTGTACGTAAAATATTCTCCAATAACTGATTTTCATCTTGAACTAGTTTCGCTTGCCTCTGGAAAGAATAGAATAAATTAAAATCAAGCAAAAAGAAGACAAAAAATGCGCGGAAAGCCACTAAATCTAACGGCATCCCCGAAACAATCTAATAAACATTTACACATCAAACAGTTTGCGGATATATATATATATTAATACTTTTCTCATTCCAATCATAAAGGCACCACAATGTACATTTATTGAACACATATTCCTCAAAATAAAAGGAGGTAGTACACATTACATATAGGTTTACCGAGCTTCATAATTACCGTAAATTGCAACACATAATTATTATTAATTCGATAACACAGAGTCTAACATAAACTAGTAATAAATCGCAATGTTACAATGACAATGTTATTATTAGTTAAAAATGCGAAAAATCGAGAAAGTAAGAGAAGTGTGTGTAGTGTAACCTGAGGTTTAATAGCATCCTGAACTAACTGGAGTGCGAAATCTTCGGGTGAGCCTGGTTCAAGTATAGCCTTCCTGAATAAATCCTAATCATCACACACACGCACACACAGTGACGGTGAAAACTCAAATAATCAGTGCACAAGTTTAATAAACAAATCTATACATACAAAAGAAGTGGCTTACCATTGAAAGAGGTGGTTGTGTTGAATTGGAGAGCAAAAGATTAATATGATGATGATGATGAAATGGTTCGGGTCTGATTTTCATTCGGGTCGACTGGAAATGTATGTGTATGTGTATTGTTGGGCCAGTTTTAAGATATGGGCCTGTTTACGTCATATTGGCCCACCACGATTACTTGAAATATTTGCTGATTTTGCTCTGCACGAATGATAAATAAATATTACTAGCGTATTTTTTTCTTAATATAATTTTTTTTAAAACGATCACTTGAAAAAAAATGGTGTCTACAAAAGCAAAAATCATCATTTTGCTTAATATGACCCAAAATGTCATCAAACAAAATAATTGAATCGTTGTAATGATGAGTGGAAAATTGAAATGTTATTCCCTCTCTTTTAAAATAAGTGTCATTTTAATTTTTTATAAGTATTTTAAAGTGTCAAAAAAAGTTACTTATACAACTCATTTTTCTAATTTTCATTTTCTGAATGAAAATATATTATTTAAATTTTTATTTAAAAAATATATATATGAAAGTAACTTATTTTACACCTTAAAATACGTACACAAAGTCAAAACGACACTTATTTTGGAACGAAGGAAGTATATTATACGAATTCCATAAAACAACATTTTCATATTTTCTGTTTTTTTTTTTGAAAAAAAACTATCTTCTTAAGATGCAATACAACGTGTAACATTTTTCATTGCAGCAATGTGCATAGAAAATGAGTCGTAAATACGTTACTTTTTGTATTTTGTTTTCTACTTGCAGAAGAACATATATGATCTCAACTTCTCAAGCACGTCCAAAGATCTCCAAGGTCTATTTACAACTTCTTCCTCGAAGCTTTTTCCTTTGTAAATATATTTACTTCTCAACCAAATAAAACAGGCCAAGTGTTTCTGCCTTCGGAACCATACGAATGAATAAACGAAAGCATTGAATCGCAACGACCTAGCAAAACTCGGACTGAATATCGATCAAGCGTACATAGCAGTAGCTATATAATAAACTTAATTTCTCGTCGTCTCCAAAACATGATACATCAAACCAAACCAAACATACATCGGCAAAAATTACATAGCACAATGCAAGACGGTATAAATCATTTTCTTAAGCTGACTTCATGACAGAATCATATCATCCCAACTTTTTTAGAATTGAAAAATTATATATGATAATCATCATGTAGGGAAGTACCAACAGTTATGTACAACCAAACTGTTTGCTTCAAATGTGATCAACAAGTATAAATATAAGGAGAGTGATAGGAGCTACTTATTATAAGAACTAAAATACCGATACTCTTAGAATAAGTAGATTAGTTGGCCACTGGATCAAACATTTCTTGCAGGTCCATTCATATTATTGATAATCCACCAAGAAAGTGGGGAAGAGTATAATAACAAAACATACCTAGTATATCTCTCTCGAGAGCAGGCTACATGGAGGGTTAGAGGGATAGAATTTAAATGTACGCAGATCTTACTCTTACCCTCCTACTCCAAACAGCAGAGAGACTATATTCATGAATACTATCAACTTAGATGCAAACCTAAGAAAAATTTGGAAAAATCGCGAAAATTTCGATTTTTCTAATTAAGATACATAGAAAAATCTTGAGATGCTGCAAAAAGATGGCAACTTGTCAATCGACAAACAAGAAAACTTTTTAATTACAGCAAGATAAAACTTTATAAGCTAGCATGAACATGTGCATCATAACACAAATCATATCAACATATAAATAAGTAAACAAAATACATAAGATACAGACAAGAAGATACACATGTCAGATTAGGTCAAGTAGGCCATTATTTATACTATTTTTGACAAGTTATGATTGTCATTTTCTGGTCACTTGAGACAGAAGCTACTTTGGAGGCTAAAATATTTACCTAAAATATATATAATCTCAGTTTCTGCCTGAAGATCCCCCAGACCCAATTGGAGTTAAAATCTCAACTGTTTAAAAGATATTAGATGATGTACATTCAGAAGAAGTTAAGGGAAAAAGTAGATCTCATATTGAACACAATGGTGAATAATATAAAATGTAATAGCAGAACACTTTACTAAACAATGTTTTTTTATTACTCATTTTCTATGCATAATGATAAAAAGAAAGAGGGATTACAACACTAGAAGGATATATCATCAGTGTACTTTCAATATACAAATGAATAACATCCACAATTCAATTTAAAGATTGCAATTACACTGAAGAAAACAAAATGAAAAACCATACTATAGACGATCAATGTCGGCAAGATAAGCTTACAAGTCGAGCTTCGTTTGATTGCAGGAATAGACTCAAACTTGTTCGACGAAGTACAATTCGGGTAAGCTGACCAGATTCAATAACCTTGGAACCGACTTGAACCAACAATTTTGTCATGTACACAATAATGAATATCCGTAGCAGTCTCCCTGAATGACTGGATTTTCATTATATCAAAGACACTTTCGTTGTTATCTTCATTGGCATGCGACTTGTTGCTCCTTTTCCCAACAACTCTCCCACTTTCACTTCTAAAACTTGAAATTATAGTCTTTGGTTTCACCTTTGGCTCAAATCTATCATCCTCTCGCTGAGAACCAGACAACCGGTCAGTGCCAGCCATAAGATCCATCAAATTATTCCTAAATCCCATGTCAGAGTACACTCTCCGGGGATGTCTCAGCGACCTCGCAAACAGTGCATCCAAACCATCTAATCTTTCTTCTTCGCCATTCTTTGGCCTTGCATTTGACGGGCTACTTCGCACAGGCAATCCTACATTCTCCACCATCAAGCAAGGATTACCAAAACCATTCCATGAATGAAGAGGAACCAATTTACTTAACCTACTTAGACACTCAACAACAACACTCATCGTCGGCCTCCTATCTCTACAACTCCTCACGCACTTGGCTGCAATCACCGTCAATTGTCTCCTTACAAGAGGATCTCTCGGAGGCTCAATCCTCGGATCAAAAACACCCAAAAGCTTCTCCTTCCTAATCAACGGAATAGCCCAATCCACAATCGAAGGCGGAGAATACCCAACATCAATAGCCTTCCTCCCACTAATAATCTCCAACAACAAAATCCCAAAACTAAAGACATCACTTTTCGTACTCAAATTATCAGGTGTCACATACCCTGGATCAAGATAACCCATAGTACCAGCCGGAGGCGTAGACCTCAACTTATAAATATCATCAACATGACACCTAAGTGCCAATCCAAAATCACCCAATCTAGCATTCACATTATTATCAATCAACACATTAGCTGACTTAATATCCCTATGAATAACAGGTGGATTAGAACAATGAAGGGTCTCCAATGCCTTGGCAGTTTGTAAAGCCAATCTAATTCTTTTACCCCAATTAGGTGGCCTACAATTTGAATGCAAATAATCATAAAGTGTCCCATTACTCATAAACTCAACCACCAAAAGCCTATCTTTAGAATCATTAGTAAACCCCAACAAATTAACAAGCCTAGGACTATGAATTTGTGACAAAATCTCAATCTCATTCTCAACTTCATTGAGTGTGTGTTTTGAGTGTGTGAAAGAAGATGAAAGTTTTGATCTTGAATGACAAGTACCTTTACTAGGCCTCTTTACAGCAACTTGAACACCATTCTTGAGAATGGCTTTGTAAACTAACCCATGACTCCCTCTACCAAGAAGCTTTTGTGGTGAAAAATTGTTTGTAGCTAATTCAAGATCAGTGTAGCTAAATTCTTGAATTTTAATGGGGTTTTCTTGAATTTTAATGGGGTTTTCTTGATTTTTGTGGGTCTTGTTTCTTGGATTCGATATAGATATGGATGATTCAGTTTTACAAGAAAGGTAACCCATTTGTTAAAAATGAAGTTTATTGAATGTTTGTTTGTGTGTGTGTATAAATGAAATGTAGGAGGTGCCAATTAATGGGTTTTGTGTGTGTAAATAATTGGTGGTTGACTGGTTGCTTGCGTATAAGAAGTGGAATCTCCGAGGAGATGTTTGCTTGCCAGCAAATGAGAGTTAAAAACAACAATAAACAGTTGAGTGGTAAAACACTTTACATTCATGGATGATTTATTCCTTGCGGTGCTTCGGATTGAACAGGCCGTTGAGGATAAATGTAAATTCTATGTTAAATTTTTTGCCACAATACTATTTACTGTAGTAATTTAGAGTATATGAATATGTTCGAGATCGAAAATTAATATTGTTAATTAGAATTATTTATTTATTCAAATTAAAAGTATATTATTTTTATTATATTAGGATTGAGAAAAATTATTTATTTGATGGAATTATTTGTTTATTAAAACTTTACCATAATTTTTTGATATAAAATCCTTAAAAAAAATTAGTTATTCAACCCGTATAATTAGTCATAATCAAATTGTCGGATTCAACTTCTTTATTAGTCTGAATACAAAAAAAAATTGTATATATTTGATCTTTTTCACTAGATTTCGACTGCTGTATTCGTTTGAACATAAGTAAAAAATTGTATGAATTTCATCTTTCTCACATCGTAGAATGAAATTTTCCCTCTTAATATTATCTTGTTTAGCAAAAAATATTTATTTTGCCACAGGCATATAGAAGGTTGTGGGTTAAATTGGATTTAAATAAGTATATTAATTTTGTGCATGTTAAAAAGGATATTTAAATTTAATTATTATAAATACATATTACATTTGGTTAATATGAAATATGAGAGTCAAAATTAACTGTTAGGGATATATTCATTTGATGATGTACAAAATACTAGAACAGGGTCTAGCTCAGTTTATCTGTAATAAGTCTTTCTAGTCTCTGAAATGTATAATCAGAGTCTAGATGGTCAACATTCATGTTACTTGTACTTAGAAGAATTTCTGTAGAAAGTGAAACCAGAGTCTGCATGAAGATCAGAGTCTGGAAGGTGATCAGAGTCTATAGACTATCAGAGTCTGTGATCTATCAGAGTCTACATGTGATCAGAGTCTGAAGATCACCAGAGTCTGAAGATTTCAGACTCTATACAGTTGAGGATAAATTTGGAAGAAGATCACAGGAATGGAAAGTCTTCGAAGATCAAGATAAATATATTGCAGATATGTTATGGGAAAGAAAGAGAATTCTAGAAGGAAACTATCAACTAATAATTAGGAATTCTATTCCTATTGTAATTTATCTTTCTGTTATTAGTTGATAGGCAGCTCTCTATATAAACTCTATGTAACCTAATTGTAAAGGTGTGGAAGTCGAAACATAATTATCTGAGTGAAATTTTGTGAGAGCATAGAAATAGAGAGAGTTGTTGTGATAAACACAGAGAAGCTGCTAGGGTTTGTGTACACCCTAGGAGAGTTTTGTATTCACAAATCAATAATACAAAACAGTACTTATTCATATTTTTGTGTTTGAGTTTGTTCTTAATTTGATTTTAAATCGGGCAGAAAAGACATACAAGTATTCAACCCCCCTTCTACTTGTACGACTGGGAAAACATTAACTAAAAAAAAATATGAGTGTCAATCTTTATTCTTTAGATAGCCGGTAGGAGAATCTATTACTATATATTAAGGCTCAACGTAAGGGCAAAATTTACATTTCCATTGACCGTAAAATAACGATTATATCTTTCTATTTTGCATAATTATATATGTACCACAATTTAAAAAAGTTTGTTTAAAAAGGATAAGTATTGAAATAGTAACCTTATGTTAAATATTCATTGTTGTAACCATTTAATCTATTTCGATTTTTGTATATCTTTTAAAAACATTAATACACAAACCATTAGTTTTTTTTATCATATATTAATTCTTCATATTATAAATACATCATATATAAATTATTTGTAAATATTTTTTTAATTTTTTTATTAGTACAAATTAAATGAATTTTTGAAAAAATTATAACAGATTTAGATTTTAAATATGTTAAATATTTGAATAAAATATAAAATTGAGATATAGTTTGCCTTTTTATTAGCCGTGAAATGACAGTTATACACTTGTATTTTGCATAATTACGTATGTACTACAATTTAAAAAAATTTGTTAAAAAAGATAAAATCATGTCATCATTGGGTATATAACCAGTAACCTTATGTTAAATAGTCATCATTGTAACCATTTAATCTACTTGAATTTTTATTTTTCTTTTAAAAGGCTTAATACACAAACCAACAGTTTTTTTTATCATATATTAATTTTTCATATTATAAATGCTTCATATATAAATTATTTGTTAATAATTTTTTATTAGTACAAATTAAATGAATTTCTGAAAAAGTTATAATAGATTTAGATTTTAAATATGTTAAATATTTGAATATAATATGGAATTGAGGTATAGTTGCGATATTAACACTAAAATAATAATATTATATAAAATAATATGATTTCAATTTGTGTGTTTCATCGAAGGTTCATACAACTAGTTATAAGTACTGTTCAACGAGGTTTAATTCCACACATAATTATTACCGATGTGGTCACCTTTTTTCCATCACTTACAACCAAAGAGTTTAGATTTGTAAGAAACCTTCACCCTTGTTTTCCAAGAATTGATAAATTAAAATCATGAAGAGATCGAAAACTCAGCCCTCAACCTCCTTGTTTCGCGGCATCCGCTCTTAACTTATTCAAAAAATTTGCAATCTATTCGATGATCTACAAAATATTAGTCATCATTTGCTCTAGCTCTATGACAAAATCAAAACGACAAAAGAAAAACACTCATAGCATACGTAAGCAAACTTTGGACCACATTTTTTATTAACACCTCTTTATCACTACGTGCCGATAATTTACCATTCTCTTTTAAAAAACCCAATATAACAAATTTGTTTTTACCAACAGTGCTTGGAAGGCCCAAGTATGTGTTATTAATATCAGTTTTTGGGATATTGAATATTGAACACACTTGTCCACGAACATCAATATCAATATTCTTGTTAAAGAAAACAGACGACTTATTACAGTTAATTTTTTGCTTAGAAGCTCCTTCAAAATTACGAAGGAGATCCAAAACTCTTTGTGCTACATAAAGAGTAGCTATCATCTGCGAACAACATATGTGATACATAAGTGAGAAGTAAGGGTGTAAGCATGTCAAACTATTTATGAGTTACTAAAATATTCGTATTCGATTTAATAGTAATCGAGCCGAGTTCAAGCTCGAGCCATTCAAATTTATTACCGAGTCGAGCTTGAGTTTCAAATTATTAAGCTCGTAAGGCTAACGAGCCTATTCGAGTTTATATTAATTTTATTATTTATTATAATATTCATATATTCTTATATATATATATGTTAAATATTCATATATTCATAAAAATGAAATAAATTATGATAAATGGTTACTTAAAAATAAGAAATGAGATGATTCTCATATTGCTTTACATAAACACTAAGACACTATTAGAGTGTAAAATTGTGATAAATTTCTTCGATCTAACTTTAAAATCTAATTAAATATGTTTCTAAGGGATCGTTTGATTTGTGATGTGTAGGTATCAAGGGGATTTTGTCTGATTCCAAATCTTTACCTCGTGTTCGATCGAAAAATTTAAATTTTTCAGTACGATTGGATAGTTTAAATGATAAAAGGTTTATCATCTGTTGTCCGCGTCTTGTATTCGGTTCTTTCTCATTCCAAGAATTTATTAGAAAAAATGCTCATTTTTAAAGGTTATAAGCTTAATTTTTTTTTAAAATTCTAAAATTCATAAATAATGGTGATTTATTTTTCATATTAATTACTTATAATTTTTTATTAATTAAAAAATTCATTACACCAATCAACCAAACACATATTATCAAGAATTTTTTTATATTAAATTTTTACATAATTTCTCAAACTCTATAAAAATTTAATATAAAAAAAATTCATAACAAGAAATCATGAGTTCATGAAATACTTCCGGTATGAAATTGTTAACACGTGGCAGAATTCTACTAGTCATCGCACGCAAAAATTTAAAAAAGAGAAGCATTATAGGTGCAAAATTGAAGAACAAACTGTCTGTAAACAAAATAAATCTCAAATACAATGTACTAATTTTCACTTAACTCCAGATCTCAAATCTACCTACACACATACATACAAACATTCTGTATCTATAGTTTTCTGTTATGGCTCCAATTAAGGAGGTAAGTAGATCGGCGACGGTGGCGTTTTCGCCGGACAAACCGTACTTCGCCGCCGGAACAATGGCCGGTGCGGTGGATATGTCGTTCAGTACATCGGCGAATCTTGACATTTTCAAGCTCGATTTTCAGTCCGACGATCGTGAATTGCCGTTAGTCGCGGCATTGCCGAGTACGGAGCCGTTTAATCGGTTGTCTTGGGGGAAAAGTTTGATCGGAACCGATGAATTCTCGTTAGGTTTGATTTCTGGTGGTCTTAATGACGGTAATATTGGAATTTGGAATCCTGCTACTCTTATTAGGTACTCATCTTTTCATTGCCGCATTGTGAAATGAATTTTAGTTATTGGAATGTTAATTTGCAATCACGGTGATATCGTAATTAATATTTATATCGGAAATTTTAATTTGATTGCATTGTGAAATGAAATCAAGTTTTCAGAATGTTAATTTGATTGCATTGTGAAATGAAATTAAGTTATCGGAATGTTGATCGGTGATATTGGAAATCGGAATCCTGTTATACTGATCAGGGACTGATCTTCTTGGTGTGTGTGTGTGTGTGATATTCTGTTATATATGTAATCTGAATCAAATTTACTACTACATTGTGACATGAAGTTAAGTAATCTAAATTCTAACTTGTAATGCTGATAATATCGGAATTTGAAATCCTCTTACACTGATTAGGTACTGATCTCCTTCATATGCGTGTGCGTGTGCACATGCAAAATTCTTGATATGTATTGCATTATTTTATGTTTGGATTGACTGCATTGTCAAATGAAATTTTGAGTAATCGAGATGTTAAACTTTAAGGTACTGATCTCTTGTGTGTGTGTGTGTATCATGTTTGTATTTATAGTATTGTCTTGTTTTATATAACTTAATTGACTGTATTCTGAAATGAGATCGAGTAACATATGTGTTTGTGTGTATATATTGATTCTCTTATATTATATTTTTATTACTGACTGCAATGTGAGATGAAAATTAAGTAATAAACGAGTGTGTATATGTATTGTTTTTCTTGTCTTATATCTTTACTGACAGCATTGTGTTATGAAAGTAAGTAACTTTTGTGTTTTGTTTGTGTGTATGTGTTGATTCTCTTATTTTATGTTTTTATTGACTGCAATTTGTAATAAAATTAAGTAATTAAGGTGTTGTCTTGTAATTTGCGCTGGATTAGTGTTTGATTCTGATTTACTGAATGTGTGAAAGACAGTGTTTCCAGTGACAATTAGTGTTTGAACTGGAAAATGATATCGGAATTTCAGGTGGAACTAGCCTTGTATCTGGTTTGATTAGAAGGATTGTGTTTAGGTTTGGTTTGAGTATGAAAGTTTTGTGCGCAACGAAACAATGAGAGCCATGTCTAATGCAGTTACTATTTTTTTACTAATAATGTTATCGTTTATGCCGAGTTGTAGAGCTAAACTAGTTGTGGTTGATAATAATAATACTAGTGATGATTGTAATAATATCTATGTTGGTTGTAGAATGAAAGTGTAACCATTGATATAATATTACCAATAGGGGCAATTTTCATAAAATCTATGTTGTGTTGTAGAGAATGCGTACTTGCATTCTCTGATTATGAGCTGCTTAGAATGATCCGTATAACCTGAGATCTGATTTTGAATGCTGCAGTTCTGAGCCAAATGAAGGTGCTCTTCTTCAACAGCTTTCGAGACATAAAGGACCTGTAAGCTTCTTTTTTCTCTACTCTGCATTACCTATAATTATAATGGTGCACTGACACATGATGATAATATCACATTGTTTTTTCCTTAAATGTTTGTTGTTTATAACCTTATCAGGTTTGTGGTCTAGAATTCAATTCTATTTCTCCAAACCTTCTTGCTTCTGGGGCGGATGAAGGTGAAATCTGTATTTGGGACATTACAAAACCTACTGAACCTACTCATTTTCCTCCTCTCAAGGTATGCCACATGTATCTTTTTTTTCCCCATTTACTTCTGATTTTATCGCTCATATACTTTGTGATATATGAATAAAAGTAACGTTTATGTTCACTAACAAGATGTCTAGATTCAGTAATTATGTATGTATCATCATTAGTGGAGAGAATGCAGAGATTCGTTTTCTGCTATATTTTAAGAATATTTTTGTGATTATTGTAAGTTATAATAACAGTTATTCTGCGCTTTCATCTGAAATTTCTTACCATAAGGTTCTTTTAGCAGTTTTTCTGTCTTCACTATCTAGATTCAATGATTATGTATGCTGTAGTCAGTATTTAACCAAATAGAGTGGTCCTTTTAGCTATTTTTTACAAAAGTATTGTCCAAAATATTCTTTTATGTTGTTCTAACATTTATCCTTCTTCTTCATTTGATATCTACAATTATCACTAAAATGAGCCTCCACAGCTCCACTACCTAGAGAACTGGACACATGGTTCTACCTAGTGGAGGAACCAGAAAAGTACCGTAGCTCAATTTTTTTAATAGTAACATATTCGTAAGTCGTAACAATAATGAAAGTTTATAATATCAGAAAGTACACAAATTATTTTTTTTATTATTGAAACTTGGGCTATTTTTGCTTAAAGAAGTAGTGGAAGATGAATTATGAAACTTCCCCCCCCCCCCCTAAATAGATTCATTATCCAGAAAAATAGCCTTCTCAACGTATATAAGAGACTAACATTTGGTCACTCGTTCCTTATTAATTATTTAATTTATTTTTCTAACTTCAAAGATGTAAATCTGGATCATTATGTTATACGAAGTACTAAGTATTCAAGAAGGAATAATTAAAAAAAATTCAATATAGAGATTTGAATAACAAATTAATAATATCTAAATTAAATAGTACGATATACATATTCATAATTATTAAACTGTACGATAATATTATATTTATAAAACTAATTATATATACTTTGTATTTCATTTACTTTTACAATGTCTGATATGATTTATTAAAAATACAGTAAATTACTTTTATAGAATCATGAAATTATTTTAATAATGTGTTTTACAATCATGCATGGCATGCAACCTGATCTAGTCGCTTACCACAACCACAATGGTTCTGTTTATGGTTTCAGTGACCAGATTTATTGATGATGTATGCTGTAGTCAGTTGTTAAGTGAACATAGCGATTTCTTTTTTGGCTATATTTGTTATTATTATAACAGATGTCACTTCATCTGGATTTGCTTAATCCCACCAATTGATTTTCTAAAATTGTATTTAAATAGATACCCCTGTTGATCTTCCCAGTTGCTAGTAGTTCTTTATAGATAATCCTTGAAACTGAGTTGTTACTTCACGGTTACAAGTAATCATCAAATGTTGTTTGGTTGGGGAGAATGGAATGGATGAAATTGAAGGCAAACAATAAAGGTTGGAGGGAAGATTAGGAAAAAAAAGAGTGGATGCAAATTTTTGTATGTTGAGAACTGTGAAGAAAATGAGTACGGTGGGGAATAGAGCATTCCTTTTCAAATTTGGGGTGGGGGGTGGGTGGGGGGTGGGTGGGTGTCTGAACTCTAGTTTGGGTGGTTAGGAATGGAATGGAGAAAAGGAATGAAAATTTTCAATATATACCCAAATCATAGTTCAAATTTTGTTCCATTCCCTCTATTTTCATTCATCCCAACCAAACACAACATAACTGTATAGGTCACAACTCATGCAACAGAATCATATTATATTTTTAATACACACGAAGAGCACAAGACTAAATTAGTATGAGACAATTAGGTAGCACATGATTGTTATGAATATGGCGGGTTTGACAATAATATTATATTCTAGAGATTTTTTTCAAAAGAAAGAGAAAGAAAGAGAAAGATTTATTTTCTTTAACTTGTTCCCGAGTGATATTTTTAGAAGAAAAGGAAAAGAATCCTAAATAATTGGGAAGAATTTCCGTATATAATTTGTCCCAAAAATTCTCTCCACTCTTGGAAAGATTCGAAGAGAAAAGAAAATAACAGATATTCTCTTCTTTTCTGTGCTTTCCTGAACTCGGAAACATAGCGTAACTGCTATCAATTGATACTTATTCCAATAATATCTACATATTTTATGATTGTAAAAACAAAATTCTAAAGTTTAATTACAAGTAAACTAACTATACAGGCTCTTCATAGTTGGCTAGTCGGTTAAATTTTATAACCACTATACTTGAAATATCACCACCGGTTAGAGTATCAAGTGAAAATTAATAATGTAAGATGCTTTAGTTATGTTTTTCTGTTTCTTATGTTGATTTACAAGCTTCACTCTTGAATTTGTCACTATGCACCATCTCTCTACAGGGTAGTGGGTCTGCCACTCAGGGTGAAATCTCATTTTTATCATGGAACAGCAAGGTTCAACATATTTTGGCATCTGCTTCATTTAATGGGACAACTGGTAAGAATTAGTTCTCAAACATTTTACACACACACACACACAAATTTATATATAATGTTTTTGATTATAATATGAATGTATCTTTTTTTAGTGGTTTGGGACCTGAGGAAGCAGAAGCCAGTGATAAGGTAAAGTTGTATGTGCATGATGCTGTGTTATATATATTTATAAACAATAGTACGATACAAAGAAAATTTGAACTTCTTAATGTAACTAAAATAAATTGTTCGGATGACAGCTTTTCAGATTCAGTTAAAAGGAGGTGCTCTGTTCTGCAGTGGAACCCTGATGTTGCCACACAGCTCATTCTTGCTTCAGATGATGACAGTTCACCTGCACTCAGGGTAATTCTGTGTATTTCTCCCTGATCTCCTTGCTCACTCTCCCCACTTGTATTCATATAAAAATGTCTCTGCATCAACTTTTGAGTCTATAACTAACAGGTTTGGGATATGCGGAATACAATGTCACCATTGAAAGAACTAGTGGGGCACACTAAAGGTATGCTTTAAATTTTTAAAGCTTAGTTTCCTTTTAATATTCGTGGTGCTAGGATTTATCACATTTTATATACCCTGTTTGTCCTTGTGCTTTCTAAACGTGCAAACATATTCATAGGGCTCATGTAGTCATGTTTAGTATTATTTTCAAGATGTCCTTCAGTTCTATTGTTTGCATGTGCACGAAAATCTATTGAAAGACATCTCACCATGGACATAAATCTAAAAAAGTGTGCTGCAAGATGGCAAAATCAAGATGTGGTTAAATTATTGGAGGGGTCTGGACCTGTCATTTCCCTCTTCTACTAGAATAAGTATATGTGAAATGAGTGAGAGGATATGATTTATTTTCTTCTGAGAGTACACGTTATCTTTTCCATTATAAACATCAATGTTTTGTTGAAGTACGTTCTTTGCGTGAAGCATGCCCACTAGTATTACGGTAAAAGCAGTTTCTACCTAGATTGAGTGGAGAGAGAAAAGAGTTACTGCAATCCTACTTATAAATTAGCTCATATGTGACAACTTTACAGTGGTGAAGGGAGAGGACAGAAAATGTGAAATCCTAATTATTAATGTTCTGAGCTTTATGCTGTTCATGTTTCACTGTATGAGCTCAATGTTCCTGTAACTACATATTTACTTTTTTAGATAATCCTCTGCATAGCTAGCGCATTACATTCTTCTCTTCAACCTCTTGGATACATGGTCTTTTTTTGTTAATTTAACAGGTGTGGTTGCTATGTCATGGTGTCCCAATGACAGCTCTTATTTGCTCACTTGTGCCAAAGATAATCGTACTATTTGTTGGGACATAGCATCCTCGGAGGTAGCTGAATGTTTTGGAGACACTTTAGTCAAAATCATAATATTTGGCTATGATTTTGTTTATATCCTGTTTCTCATCCTTATTTGATGCTCTTTTGAATCTGCTTTACTTTTTAAATTTGACAGATTGTCTCTGAATTACCTGCTGGAACCAACTGGAACTTTGATGTTCACTGGTATCCAAAAGTACCTGGGGTCATATCAGCATCTTCGTTTGATGGGAAAATTGGTATCTACAATATTGAGGTTTGTTTTCTGATACATCTGGACCACAACAAAGGATATCTACTTCCCCACATTAGTCAAAAGTCCCAAAACGGAACCCTGATGCCACAGAAAAAGAGAGGTGGCAGTGAACCTTGTTGTCCACTCTCACATACCTTTCCATGTGATTTTATTTCAATATGCTTGGACAAAGTATTTATTTAGTAGTTTAAATAAAACAGATATTCAAAAATTCCACTTATCTCGAATGTTGAGCCATTCCGTACTTTTTGTTAATCTGGAAGTCTGATATATCATATGGGTGAGTTTAGTATCTTATAGTTATTTTACAGATTGAACCTGCAAGTTTTCTTTGGTTATCATTTTATCATGTAGGGTTGTGGCCGAAACGGTGTTGAAGATGGTGATAGTCGTGCAGGTCAGCCCATGATATTTAGTTTTTATACCTTCCAGATTCCTTGTCCCGTATATTACTATCTGGATAATGCTCAAAGAGAGTTCCCTTTCAATTACAAAAGCAAATTTTGAAGGTTATATATACAAAACCTCAAGTTTTAAAATGATTTTTATTCTGGAAGTCAATAGGTTAAGTTGAAGTGTTTCTGTCTTACATCTTGATAGTTAAAGTACGAAATTGGTACCAAGTCTATTCGTACCATATTGCTTGGTAAATCCTGTAATCTTTTGAAAGGTGATGATGCAATTATCGAGGTTTTGCTGCTAGCTAGTATCTTTATAGAAGGATAATTTGATGCAAATTCTGTTCAACATAATGGAAACTTTACGGGGCATCTGCTGAAATATTGTAATTGCTCCCTCCAGAATATATTTGAACTTGCGTCAGTTAAAATAAAACTGCAACCTTTGGGCTCAACCTGTTCATAACTTTAATGCATATTCTGGCAGGTTTTAATTACTCTTTGATAGTCAGGAAAGGATATGCACACACAGACACACACATACTGTGCATTGCAGTACTAATATCTTCTTTAATTAAATCTCACTGTGCTTTAGGTGTAAAGCAAGATGTATGAAAAAATAGAATGTTCTGAAGCCAAGAAATTAAAAGCTAAGAGGATATACTAGGTTCATGTTTTTAGAGAAAAGAATAATTTTTAAATGTCATGTAATTCATTCAAGCATGCCTAATCACTGCCTGAAAAGAGATGCAATTACAAGAATAATGTGAAAATAAAGCCATGTTTGGGGTATGTACAACGTTTGTAGTATTTCTAATGGAAAAAAGGGTTATGTAATCTTATATTGTTGTCTAACTAAGGAATAGTCACTTTTCCCCTCCCAATGTTATATTGATGCATATTAGTTTCTTCTCTATTATTGGGCACAATGTTTCATATATTTGTTTGTCTTTATATATTGTACATGGATCATTGTCATCTCATTAATGTGGGAACCCAATGCAGGTTCTTTAAGAGCCCCCAAATGGTATAAACGTAAAGTTGGAGTTTCTTTTGGTTTTGGGGGAAAGCTTGTCTCATGTAAATCTAAAGATGCTTTAAGTGAATCTTCAGAGGTAAATTCTATTGTTTTCTGTGCCTTGTAAGTTGTAACTAGGGCTGTCAAAAAAATTCGAAATATCCGATATCCATTCGAAATATCTGTATCCATATTCGAAATAAAGTGAATATTATTCGTATCCGAATCCGACAATTTCGGATACGAATATGGATATGAGCATATCCGTATTCGATAATATCCGAATCCAAATATATATATATATATATATATTATATAGAAAAATATATAATATAAATATATATTTTCTCATGTTCAATTTATAATATATGCATATATATTTATTTATTTTTTAAATAATATATTTTTAATAAGATATATATAATTATTATACATATATATCACATAAATTAAGTATTTTAAAAATAAAAAAATTTAATAAAAAATTATTATTCATATATTTTTAAAAAAACATAAAACTGAATTTGGATTCGGATATTATCCATCGAATTCGGATTCGGATATATTTTTTCCGGATATTTCGGATTCGGATATGGATTCAGATTTTCGGATTCGGATATAGGCAGATCCGTATCCGAATTATTCGTTTAACAACCCTACTTGTAACTTGCTTTCCTTAGAATTACCTTACTAGTAATTTCTCCAGGTTTTTGTGCATGATCTAGCTACTGAGAACAACTTGGCGGATAGCTCCTCTGAATTTGAGGCTGCAATGCAAAGTGGAGAGCGATCATCACTCAAACTTTTATGTGATAAAATGTCTCTAGAGTCTGAGTATGTTTATCTTCCAAACAATCCATCCATATTTTATTACCAGTTAAAGCTTTGACATAACTGTATTTGATTATTCCTTTGAGCAGATTAGAGGATGAAAAGGAGACTTGGGGCTTCTTGAAGGTCATGTTTGAGGATAACGGAACAGCAAGGACAAAACTCCTTACGCACCTAGGTTTCAGTTTACCTACCGAGGCAAAAGATGCTGTGAAGGATAATCTCTCCCAGGATGTAAGTGCTCTTGGCATTGAAGGAAGAGAAGATAGAGGACAAATGGGGATTAAAGAAACAACCTCATATCCTTTTGATGGGGAAGATTTCTTTAACAATCTTCCAAGTCCGAAAGCTGATACGCCTGTTTCAACTTCTGACAACACCTTTAGTGCCCAAAGCTCCACTCCTAATGGGGAAGAGATACAGCAGCATTCTGATGAACAAGAAGAGACCGCTGATGTTTTATTTGATAATACTGTTCAACGTGCTTTGGTTGTTGGGGACTATGCAGGGGCTGTTGCTCAGTGCTTAAATGCCAACAGGATTGCAGACGCTCTTGTTATAGCACATGTTGGCGGTGCTTCTTTGTGGGAGAGTACACGTGATCAATACCTGAAAATGAGTCATTCTCCTTACCTTAAGGCATGCTTAATTCTCCCCCTTTTATACGTGTTATGAATCTCTAGCTTGTTTTTCTCTATGTTTGATTGAATCTAGCTTTGTGCAGCAATGTATCCTTAAATTACTGTTACCCTTTATTAATGTTTTTATTGACATCAGGTTGTCTCTGCTATGGTGAACAATGATCTTAGGAGCCTTGTAAATACAAGGCCTCTAAAAGCCTGGAAGGAAACCCTTGCTCTTCTTTGCACAGTAAGTTTTTCGACCAACAAAAGAAAGGCAGTTTCTAGTATATCAGTTCGGGGTTATACCTGCTTCTAGAGTTAAATACATAAATCAAATGTGTTAGTTTTATCTGCTAAAAAAATGGTTGGTATTTTCTGAAATAATGGTTGGTGACTGCTGGAAAATATCGAGAAATTATAGGAAAAGAATGTTGAAAAACGGTGGAAATGATCTGGTGTTTGCTGGAGACAACGACTAGGTGGAAGATTCACCACACATTATTGTTTAATTATAGCGTATCTAACTTATGCCATTATAAAATTTTTCTAATGTATTTAATCTAAACGGTTATTATTAAATTCAATGTTTAAGAAGTAAAAGGTTTCAAATATAGTGTGGTATCCGTAGAACCCAACTCTATATATCTTTGTATAAAAGTTTTTAAGGAAATTCTTTATACAAATTAAAAAAATAATTATTTATACCTTTCCTTTAATCCTTTTACGCATCTTAATTCTTAAAGTATGCGCCATAGTTCAAAGGCACACAATTATTAGCATCATTCTTATTAGGCATTGTTGTGGGGTTATCACGGATTGGCCGTCCATACGGATAGGGAAGTCCAAGGAGCTTTTTATTTGTGGATATTTCACAGCTATGTTCATGGCAGCTGCGGCTAAGTATGCACGGGTATCAACATTTAAGAGCACAGTAAACATATGATGAGCCCAAACAAGATATCCAAGAACACCTATACTTTCGTGGATAATCCCTTGGTTACTGTATGATGGGGATAACAAAGCAGAATTTTTTTTTAATTAGCACGAAATGTCAATATGGTCCAGTGACTCCAGTCTTCTGGATATTATTGTTGTACTTCTATTGTTGTCCATGTTACGCTGTCTCCTAATCAAAGAAATGTACATATTAATGTTCTTTAGATGTATTTTAAGTGAATGGACTGAAATGACAAAGCAATGAGATCCTTTTTTCTTGGTACGTATTACTGTTTTGTGTTGCTGACATAATCCATTAATTAACAGTTTGCACAGAGAGAGGAATGGACAGTTTTATGTGATGCGCTTGCTTCTAGGCTTGTTAAAGCTGGCAGAACACTAGAAGCAACTCTTTGTTATATATGTGCCGGTAACATAGACAAAACAGTGGAAATTTGGTCAAAGAGTGTTACAACCAAGCAGAAGGGGAACTCCTCTGTTGGCCTTCTTCAGGTTAGCATTACTTCTATATGCTACCTTTAAATACATATATAGAAAAACAATAGTTGATTCTTTTTATTAATGTTGATAGGGTATAATGGAGAAGACGATGATTCTTGCCATGGCAACTAGACAGAAGAGAAGTGCTTCTTTGTGCAAGCTAGTTGAGAAGTATGCCGAAATTTTGGCAAGTCAAGGGTTGTTAACAACTGCAATGAAGTACTTAAATTTCATGGGGAATGAGGAAATGACCCCAGAACTTGTTATCTTACGAGATTGTATTTCCCTATCTACTGAACCTGGTATAAGATTGTCATTTCTCAGTTCTAAAGCTCCTTTAGTTATATACAATATCATCATGTATGTTGACAGGATATTTATATAAACATTGCACATATGGTAGGTAAATTTATGGACAATTCTTCTTTTTCATCTAACTTTCACTTATATGAATATTGTTTTACTACATTTTGTTCATCATTTCTAAGAATTCTTGGTAGTAAAAATTCAAGTCCATTATATTGATATTATCAGTAGTGTATAAATTTTTTAGGTGAACATTTTGAGTTGGGAGTAGCAGATACTGCCATTTCAAGTGCTGAAAGTACATTTTCTATGTATCCTATAACTTGTAACTTTCTATTAATAAAACATAACATGTTATGGTCTGGTGATGAATACTCACCACTGAACTATTAGGTTCATAGTTAGATATTCTTGTGTGCATATCTTTGGTTGAATCTTAATCACACTTAATATTTGTAACTCTACTAGCACCTATCTTCTTTATGCATAATGATATATATCATACACTTTTAATTTGTTATTTGAAGTAAAGTGTATTTGAGTAGGGAACATTATATCATTAACGTTTGTGAGTTGGCATAAAATGGTGTCTTCTTTGCGTTCATAAGTCTTACCACGTCAGTAAAATGTCTGTATGTCGTGTTCGAAGATTGTCTAGTTTGCAAATGTAGCCCACTCAGAAAGTCTCATTTTTTCAGAGAGAGAAGTACCAGCACCTGCAGATTATGGAAGCTCCCAGCCTCAAAATGATGCTTATGTTGCTGATCGGCCCAACTATGGTGCTGAGACCCCTCAGAATTATTATCAGGTATTTTATAAATCGTTTTATGAATATATACACAGAAACTGTTTTAATGACCGTCTGTCAGCTTTACTATGATTTGTTCTTATACTTCAAGTCTACTGGTTTCCTGCTTAGGAATCAGCACTACCTCAGTTGCAGCAGACCATTCAAAGTAGTCAAGAGTCGTTCAATTCTTCATATGCGAGAGGATATGTTCCTCCTGCCCCATTCCAACCTTCGACCCAATCTGGTATATTTCTTCCAACACCTGGACCAGTTCCGCCGGCACAGGTATTTGTTGCTCCTATGTTTTTCTTTGTAAAAAATTATTACTATATATACATTCTAGAACATCTAGCGATAGTGTTTTTGATCATCTGCTATTAGTAATTACAAGCACTGTAGAGACTGTGCAAGACACAGGCCTGTACATGAATTAATTCAAAATTGTTTTATATAAAAGAATAAATTGTGATTTAATATATTATAATTTTTTTGAAACACAATTAGCCCAACTTTTCAATTATTTTGAGGCCCATAGCTTGAATGACCGACCGCCTACATAAGATCTCCAATATGGATTTAATCGCATATATTATAGAATTTTGGGTTTGTTAATTATTTGTTTAATTGTATTAATACATATATATATATATTATATCAAATTAATTAAAAACTAATGTTAAATAAAATGTCAAAAATTAATGTCCGACTATAAAAGATCTAGTTCCGCTGTGATAATATGGTATGGAATGGTCTTGATACTTTCCCAATTGCAATAGGTTGCATGTTGTTTGTCACAACGCATTAACAAGGTCTGCTTCCATAAGCAAATGTTTTTTTTGGTTAAAAAATGCTAGTGGGGTCTGTTTGGCAAACAGACTTATTACAAGTCAAAGCCAAATTAATAGAGCCTTTCACCATTGCTTTCCCAGACCCAGACTCAGAAAGCTTCTTTCAAGAAAAGGGGAAAATCTGCTTTCAAGAAAAGCTACAAGTTGTAGCTTTGTAGAAAGCGACTTTCACAACTTATGTGGAAAGCTGTATTAAAATTTTAAGATTTAAATAAAATTGACCTTCAACTTAGTTTCAAGAAAACCTAATGTGGAGATTTTTTGACCTTTGCCTTAGAATTTATATCATTTATTTACAGAACACTTGCCAGCATTTCCCCACAACACTTCCCCCTGCAGCAGATTGGGACAACAACGCTAACTGTTCCTATGTCCAATAAATACTGGTTTAGCAAGTCAGGTCCCAAGTCCAATAAAATAGTGTTTTAGCTAGTCAGATATCAAAAATATGAATTATCAGCGGTTACTTTGTAGTAAAAGTTATTTTCCACGTTAATCTCTATTATTTTATGTTCCTTCCATTTATGAAACTTTTACAAGAATATTATTGCTATATCAATCCCTCTCTTATATTATGTTATCTCATTCCTTCCTTCAGCCTAATTTTTCCACGCCCGCATTTAGCAGTCAGCCTGCAGTGAGACCTTTTGTTCCTGCCACTCTTCCAGTGCTACGAAATGTAGAGCAGTATCAGCAGTCCACATTAGGCTCCCAATTATATCCGGTTAGTACACCTTATTTTTAGCATATAAATTAAATACAGTATGTTGATGTCATATATTGCTGAAGTTGCCGTGTACAATTGTGTCAGGGCCCTAATGCAAATCCCAGTTATCAGGCTGGAATCCAGGGGGCTGGTTCTCGTGGACCTGTTCCTTCGCAATATCCAGGATCTGTGCATATGATGCCTCAGGTTCTGGCTCCAACTCCAGGACCTAGAGGATTTACACCAGTCAGTAATGCAGAAGTACAGAGATCTGGAATGGGTCTAGTGCAGCCACCCAGTCATATACAAACAACACCAGCACCGGCACCAGCACCCGTAGCACCTCCAGCTCCCCCACCTACGGTGCAGACCGTTGATACTTCAAATGTCCCTGGTAATATCTTTTCTCTAACTCGCTCATCTAAAGGAAAGGGGGAACTTCGTATTCTGTGCAGAAGAAATTCATAAAATAAGTAATAAAAAAAGGTTTATACTTCTATAAAGTTGATCAGATTTTAGGCAGAAGTCATTTTAGAAATCGATTAATGTGTTAAATATATAGGATACGTCAAATTCAATTCATCAGCATTTAGTTTTATTTGAAGTTTTTTGATTTAGTCTGAAGCTTAATGGAATGCTTTGGGTTGGTAAGGGCACTTAAAACCTTTTCCTTGTATGAGTTGTGAAATTTAAGTTGAGACTTGAGATCTATAAAGAGTGGCTCCCATTAGCTTTGGATGTCCTGATCAGGGTTCTGACTGAGGTATAGATTAACTGCTCAATAATACAGTTACAGAAATTTGTATATATATTTTGTTTAGAGTGAGTGATTGAACAAAACACACCTGGTTTTAGTGAAAATTTTGTCCAAGGGCCAAAAATATAAAGACTTGATTCAATTTTGTTTTTATTTGAAAAACGGATCATGCCACTGGCCAAATAGATTCTTCTTAGCTCTCCTTTCTAATTTACTTATAAAAGTAATCATCCTTAGAATTTTTTTACGAGAAACTAGTTTAAAGCCGTAACTCATTCGGTGCGTTCTTAACTTGCTTACAAGAATTGTTCTTTTGTGAAATTTCATGTCCATGATAAACATTAGCTCTTACTTTTTTTGGTTGATTTTCAGAATTTATGCATGAAACATGAATGAAGTAAATATTAACATTGTGTGAGCTTAGGGCTTGATATTCGACTATTTGTAGAGAGAATAACAGCTGATGCTAGAGATGCACAGAATGCCTGAGCCCGAAAATCTGGCCCGGCCCGATCCGAAAAAATTCTGAAAAAACCCGGCCCGGTCCGGGCATGGCTTAAGGCCTTCAACTGGCCCTATATTTTTAAGTGAAGCCCGGCCCGGCTGGGCCTGACAAAACGCCTGGGCCCGGTCCGATCCGGCAAAAAGCCTGAATCTGGTCCGGATAAAAACCTGAAAAATCCCGAAAAATCCCTAATAAAATTCAATTATTAAAATATATTTACATGTATATATGTATGTATTTACATTTATTACAAATTAAAAATTAAAAATAGGTTAGACACATATATATTCAAATATTACAAATTGATTAATTTTTCTAATAATCAACGAACTACTAGAATGAAAGGATTCTCTCTAGTACTTTATATAAGAGTATTCTCTCTAAAAAATTGATATATATATATATATATAATGAGAAAAATGGCTTCAAAGAAAATTTTGGGTAATTTACCTAAAGATACAAATCTTTTTAGTATAAAAGTTGAATGACATTTTGTAATAATAAAATTCACTATCTTATATTTATGAAAATGGTCTTGACGTTATATACATGTCTTAATTTTAGATAATTACCTAAAAATGACTTTAGGACCATTAAATCCTTATTAAATTTATATTAATAATCTTTATGAAAAATTAATTGAGTCCGGATAAAGTCCGGGAGTCCGGCCTGGCCCGGTTCCGGTCTGATAAAAGGCTGACGCGGTCCGCCTACCGGGCCTAAAAAGGCTCAAATATTTTTTCATAAGCCTGACTCGGTCAAAGTCAAAGCCCGGGCCGGGCTTTGACCAAAAGCCCTCAAAGCCCGGGTTTTTCCGGGCCCGGTCAAAGCCCGGCCCGGTGGGCTTTTTGTGCATCTCTAAGCTGATGTTGATGAACAATCGCTAAGACTTTATTTGCAAGAACGAAAGACTCTATTTGAGATCGAGAGGCAAAAGTCGATATGTCCTAATATTAAGTAATATATTGTATGAAATATTAGCAAATCCAAGAATATATATATACAGGGCTCTGTTCAAATATGAACTTTCTTGGGCTACAAGCTATACAAACAAACCTGGGGAATTCACCAATAACGACATGAGATGCAGTAAAATATAAGTAGAATTCACTAAATATGCCGAGAATAAAAAAGTTAAAAACAATGTTTGTATTAATGAATTACCAATTTATTTATTATATAAACATTGTATCTTGATTACTAAATATGTTTGTATTATAAATAAAATATTATCTACACATTTTCTGAATTTTTTGTGAATCCTACTGGTATTTTGGTGCATCCCTTGTTGATATTGGTGAATTTCGGAGGTTTGTAGAGTTTGTAGGCTAAAAGGTTTTTAGTGGAACGTGCCCATATATATAGGGGAAGATCAAATACAAAACACAAACCGGGGCGGTTCAAATACAAACTTTTTTCTGTATAAACTTTACAAACTTCTTCCAACATGTTGAACCTTAGTTATATTAAGAGCCTGTGTTGTAAATTGTAAAAAAAAATATCGCCCTTCTATTAAAGGACACATAATTGAGTTTTTTCGTATAACATGTGTTCAACACTCATACAACTGAGGTTTAGTTCAACATCATCTATTTAACATTAGTTATAATTGTGTTGAATAAATTATATGTAATTTTTAACTATCATTCTGGAATTCACCACTATCAAATTAGGGTATAGAAAGATGAAATATTAATTATTTATTACAGTTGACGTAATTATGCAATTGTAAAAATATTGTATATACTTGGGTTCAACACAAGTGTAATTATTGTTCAAAAGATGTTGTTGAACTCAAGTTATATACGTGTTGTACACTCGTTGTACGAAAATATTATTTTTTTATAAAAAATTCCACAAATATGTTTTTTAATAGAGGAGTGATCATTTTTCAGTTATTTACATATATAACAGTTGAAATAACCAAAGTTCAAAAAGTTTGTACCAGAACCTCCCCCCTCCCTCTCTCTGTATATACACATATATGATGATGATTAAACCTGATTGGTATTCTGATTAATTCCCAATTGACCGAGTAGTCACTTGAAGTTGGCATTACCCAATAGGACCACCAAACAAGTTTTAGAATATTGTTGATGGCAACTGAAAAAGGTAGCAGTAAAGGTTCATGCAAGTCGATGTTCAGTAGATGGCCAAAGTAGTAGTATGCTTCTTTTGAATGATGTTGAAGTTTGAACAGATAGCACAGGGTGATGTAGCTATTGAGTAGTGCTGGAATAATTGAAATGATCACTATTTTATCAGGATATCAGTGGAAATTTGTCTTTTTATTTTAAATGTTTTCAATTCATAAACCTGTGTTCTTTCTTTTTCTAGTTTGTTTGATTGACAATCCAAAGTATCAATTTTATTTAGTTGGCCTTTTGCAATTAAGCTATTGTCTATTTGTTTGATGTAATATGTTCTTGTGCTTCTGTCTTCTTGCTTCCAGCTCAGCAGAGGCCGGTTATAACAACTTTGACTAGACTTTTCAATGAGACATCGGAAGCGCTGGGCGGTTCACGAGCAAATCCAGCTAAGAAGCGCGAAATTGAAGACAATTCAAAGAAATTTGGTAGCTTGTTTGAAAAACTCAACCGTGGAGATATATCTAAAAATGCTAGCGAAAAGCTTGTGCAGCTCTGCCAAGCTCTGGACAAGGGTGATTTCAGTACTGCCCTCCAAATCCAGGTATCCCTATGTTTTTGACATTTAACAGTTGCTTACTTTGTTTATACAGGCAACTTTTGGATTGATTGCTTTTGATCTTGTTGTAGGTGCTTCTTACTACAAGTGATTGGGATGAATGTAACACATGGTTAGCAGCACTCAAAAGAATGATCAAAACTAGGCAGAATGTGAGATAATGTTGGTCTCGGTATTCTAACTTAGCAGGTCAGACCCCTTTTTGAATTTCTTTTAGATATATAGACCAAAGTCAGTGCTCTCTGTACACAACATTGGCATTTTAGAATGTGGTGGCAGAGTTACAGTTTGTTGCTCTCTCATTTTACTCGTCTCCAATGTTATTGCTATCATTGCCATACCGAATATTCTTCCTATTTTTAAAAGCAAATAGAAATCATAGTTTTAATTTCTGAAAGGATGTTAATGTACTTACAGTCACTATTCAACAAATTTGTAAGTGCTTTCGGAAATAGATATTATCTTTCCTTCGAGAGACGACACAGTTTTTATTTGGTGTCATTGAACTGCTTAAAGAGACTGTAATATTATTACTAATAAGATAAATTGTAGCTTAGTTATAATTTTTCTTACTTCATTTTCTGCGTGGTTATGAATTGTTGTAGCTTCCACTTTTTTTGTTAGTGCCCAACTTGAGGGTTATCCGATTATTTGTAATTTTATATAATATTCCGCTTCGTGTCATATTAGTTTGGAAATAACAATACGATCTATATATCACCCAACCATTTCCATCTTTCAAATATTATTTTAATTATTTAGCATTGTTATTAATAGTGATAGCTTGACAATTAAAAATGTTTGTTATACTATTTCAAAACAATGAAACATATACAATATTTACTTTTGAATGTTTGGACTTTTTTCGTGTGATCAAACCTATTTTTATTAAGGTCTGATCTTAATAGGTGAAATATCTAAAAATATATAATTTTATTTAATATTTTCATTTTCGTAAAGTCACTAACCTTCGATATGGATTTGATGAAGTAATGGGTATAAGATAAAAATTAAATGATAATATTTTTTCAATCAGAAGATATAATCATTATTAATTTAGTCACATGATTGGTATAAGCAATATAAATTTCACCACCAAGTCTTCGAAATATATTAGTCACATGTTGCTCTAGTTCACTTTCCTTTCACCAAGTCTTCGAAATATATTAGTCACATGTTGCTCTAGTTCACTTTCCTTTTGGCCTTCCATATACATTTTAATAATTGTTAACTTTAACAGCAAGCACCAGTTAGACCTGGTCATCAAATGCGTGTGTAGTGACCCAACTATTAAACAATTTGCAAAACCAGGATAAGAACGTTTGACTAACCCTCCACCCATCAGTTGCTTGAATAAACAGGCTGCTGGTTTTCAAACTTGTTATTATATAAAGAACCAACAGCAAACCATTTGATCAATAACACAACATACACACACACTCACACACACTCACATTGAACATTTCTTTTTAATATCCATCAAACACTCGGTTTTGATAACAAGCTAGTAGTTTTCAAACTTCTACATAACCTCACCAGCAGAAAATCATTTGTTCATCAAGGAAAAAATCATCCATTTTATATTGTTTTGAAATGGTATTTTTGGTTCACAAACTTGCCTTCCATCATCACCACAACCACAATCCATCAGAAGCCTTTCTGGTTTCGTTACAAGCTTTCCGCTCCGATGTATCGAATTCTTTGGCAAGCCTAATGTTGAATTCAGACCCTGGATCTGAATTCTTGTCCATCAAATGGCTCCAAGAATGTTTAGATGTTTTACCTACTGTTAATAAAGCTTTTGCAAAGCTAATGGTTGAGATAGATTACCCCATGACTAAATGGGAGGTTTCTTGCATGGAGGAGTATCTTAGTTACAGCTTGAGCTTGTTGGATTATTTAAATTCGATCAGCTCTGCTTTGTCTCAACTAAGTCATGCTCGTGTTTTGTTGTCTCATGTTTTAAGCGTCAATGAGAATTATCCTGATGAATGTAAGCCACTCACTAAGATTATGTACAAAAACTACCGTAATAATCTGAATGTGAACAATGGAATCGAAAAAAGCAAAAGAAAGGCTGTTTGTGGAAAAGAGTTGGTTCTCCACGAAGCATTACTGGTTTTAAAGAGTATTGGATCATGGGTATGCAGTGTAGTGTTATCAGGGTTATGTAGTGATGCTGAGTCTTACATTAAAATGAAGAAATCAGCTGATGCAAGATACGTTTTGCCTCTGCTAATCGCTCTTGACTCGATTGTTTACCCGAAGATGGTTGAAAACAAGGAAATTGTGAAGGAATTGAAATCAGTCAATGATGCAGTGGAATCCTCTGTTTCAGCTATAAATAATGGTAAAAGTGATGATTTTGCAAAAGAACTGCAGGGAAGACTTAATGCAATTGAGAAGGCACAAACAGGGATTTTAGGCGCAGTAGATCTGATGTTCTCCTATGTGTTAACAGCGAGGAATGAATTGATTAATACCCTCAGGCAGCGAAAGCAATAGCAAAAACTTGAGGCCATTCGCCCAATTTAGTATGATTATGTAAACTAATCTTGATCTCTCTTTGTATATAAATTGTACAGTATACAGACTAGCTAATTCAAGAAATATGATGTAATTTCTCCATAGTGGAATGCATTGATATATTTGTTCAAGAGAAAACAGTCCAAGTATTAACGCTGAAGAGGGTAAAATCAGATTAAAATAACAAACCAAACATATCCAACATTAAGGTTTGGGTATAGCATATCCAAATAAATAAATCAAATCAAAATAGATTTCAATGGTGCATGTGAGTTTGTCTAGTTGTACGTTAAGGTTTTTGAAAAATACAAAAGCTATTAAAAGTGATATCTAAAACACATGTAATGAAGAGCTTTTCAAATAGTAACAAGTTTGGTGTGGTAAAAAAATTGTAAAGCTTAAACAAAAGCTGCTAAACAACTTATCCGGTGAATTCAGGCACTTCAATTAGTTGATATATATAATATATGCCACTAGTTTCTCGGTGTCTCCGTGTGCCGGACTAGTTTTTGACTACTTTTTTTACTGCACACGTTGTGACTACTTTTTTACTGATATATATAATCCGGAAAAAACGGGTTGCCAAACATGACCATTGTGTACCTTTTTTTACTGCACACATTGTGTCGCATATTCATCATTAATACAAGATGGGCGGATAACAAAAACCAAACAATCTAAAACAATCATGTTCGGTTAATATATAATACAAGAGGCCGGGTTGTCAAATATTTAAGTAAAATACATTTTTTATGTTATATTTTTATTGATATGAAATTTTTTATATTAAATTTGTATAGCTTGAGAATTTATATTAAAACATGTAACATATTTTTTTATTTTATGTAAATTTTTTAAATGTAATTAGAAGAGTTACTTTAATAAAAATTAAATATATAGGTATAATATATAGAATTATATTTTTAGTTTGAACTAATGTTACAATAAATAAAATTATATTTAGTATTGATATATAATATACTTATAAACAGTTTCATATAAATTATTAGTTATATTTATTGTTAGCTTAATTATGCCATATATATAAATTCATGATGTAAGATTCTCGATCTTGAAATTTTTTGTTGGTAAATTATTGTTTTCCTTTAGGTAGTTGCGTACTAATTAACACTAGATTGTTCTCTTGTGGAACGAGCAAATAACGAATTGCTTTTATGTGAATGAAATATTACAAAGGAACATTAAAAAGAACATATTCTGGTTTTAGAAGAAAATCTACTGGTGTGGTGCAATTTGACACAACCCAAAACCATACATGACTGCTGGTTAAAGAAAACCAGATAAAATTTTGGCATGTGGACTGTTGTGTCCTTCTCACAAGTATTGATTTAAGATTCTCGATCTTAAAATTTTTTGTTGGTAAATTATTGTTTTCCTTTAGGTGTACTAATTAACACCATATTGTTCTCTTGTGCAACGAGAAAATAAGGAATTGCTTTTATGTGTGAATGAAATATTACAAACGAACATTAAAAAGAACATATTATGCTTTTAGAAGAAAATCAGCTGGTGTGGTGCAATTTGACACTACCCAAAACTATACATGGTTGTTGGTTAAGAAAACCCGATAAAGTTTTGACATGTGGACTATTGTGTCCTTCTCACAAGTATCGATGTAGATGGCAGCCTTCCATAAATATGAATGTATATGATATTTTTATTGGAAGAGAAATTAAAGCATACAAAATTTAACATAGATAGGGGTTTTGCAGAGGACCCCAAAAGTTGTTCCACAACTATGGCAACCAATTAGTGGTCTTGAAGGTGTTGATCTTGAATCCTTGTCGGAGCATTTTCTTCATTGTTTACTGCAAGTATGTATGAGTTCAAAAGAGGACAATACGTTACTTCCGAAAAAATATGTTTTAAGACATGAAAATTTATATAGATACTAAATGAATATATATATATATATATAAAATCATATTTGATCCTTTTCTTAAGTTTAGGTGCGACAATTTCAGATAATGATACGAGTTGTTGGATTAAACCCATAAGATTGCTTATAATTTGATCAACCCAAACCCGATGCAAATCAAAAGTGGGTTTCAAATTTAAACACAAATATATCTAACATGTTTGGGACTTGATATGTATATGTGTATATATGAAATTGAAACACAATCATGTATTGGTGACGATATATCAGTATTAAAAATTCGATGTCTTAAACTAGAATAAATAGATTAAGAGAAAATAATTCGGAAATTTTAGTATAAAATATTGAATCAAATCAAATAAAATCAAATGAAAACAAAATATATTTAATGGTGTATTTGTGTGTTTACCAGATATCGAAAATAGGCATAAATGACTTACCGATTCAAATTAAGCAAAGTTGAGATACTAAGCATGATAAGAAAAACCAGACAAATTAGGTAAAGATAAAGTGAATAAGGTAGGTAAAGATGAGGCGAATCAGACAAATATTATTCACATGGGGGATGAGTTTTTGACAGACGGGAGAGATAATTGTTTAGAGTGATTGTGTTATGAATGTAAGAAGGTTATTTTTAAGAGAGGGGTTTGGAACTTTCTGGAAATGTGTAGATGACCATATTCTAGATGTTGGGCCAAGAGCAAATCCATTACGGATTTGTATTTGGGCCGCTCTAAAAAGGTCTCATATCTCTCTCTTTTTTCTATATATAATGGCACAACAAGGTTTGTGATTAGACATTTTAATCAGACATTTTATTCATGATTTTAAATGACTAACTTGCCCTTTTTATTATTTATTAAAAAAATTGTTATTGAAAGAAATTGAACACGGGTCTATCTATTAACTCACACATTTTTTTACCACTATACCACACTATCACATATGTTTTATACCATCATCATAATATGTCTGTGCGTTAAGCGTGTCTTTTAAATAGAAGCTGTTACATATTTTGATAATTAGTAATTATTTTAATCATGAGATAGTTTATTCATGATATCAAATGACTAAATCATGAGATAGCTTATTAATAATCATATCTTAGGTTGCATGTAAAATATAATTAGAATTGATTTAAAAAAATAAAATTTCCAAAATAGAATTATATATAATATAATTATTGAATTACTTATAAAGTAACGTAAAAAATTATATTTAAAATACAGAATTATACATAGTATATAACTGAATCACATATATATTATTTAGAAACATTAGTGAACATTGTTAAAAACATAAAAAATATAATCGGATATATATTTGTACAATAATTCATATTTAACAATATAAATATGGAAGGAATACAAACTCAACTGATATTAATAAAACTTCATCGAATAGAAATCAATTTACAATGCTACTAAATTATTAAGAAAAAAATTAAAATTATTAAAATTAGATATCGACAACGATAAGAATTACTCTTTCATAGCCTATTTACATGTTTATTTTGAAAAAAGTAAACATATTAGAAAATGTTAGTTGAATAAATTTTACTATGAATATCTTTAATTATTGTCTTAAAAAATAACAATCTAACTAAGTTTTAAATGAGTCAAATTTTAGAAATAATAGATATAAGGAAAGTTTCGGAAGATTATTTTAAAATGTATTAAATTCGTAGAATGTAACCGTGCTTTCGATGAAGACATCAATGTCTAGTGCACCTTGGTTGTCACAATGAATCGTGATTGTGGAACTTGTAGTTTATATAAAAGTAAATGAAATCAAGAAATATCACAGGCTATATTAGCTAAATCCCTTAATGCTGCTTCAACGGTAGAACGAGAAATAATTTGTTCATAAGACCAGATGATTAAAGAAATGTCAAGTAAAAGACAAATATGACACTAACACTTCTATATGAATAAGAACAAGAACATCAATCACTATATCAGAAATTCTCAAGATAAAGATTGAAAGATGCATTAGAGTAGAAGCCTTGAAATTTAGTAGTTTTGAAATACCTAAGAACACCTTGTATATCGGTGAGATGTGAAACTCCAGATTTCTTAAGAATTTGATTTAGGTGTTGAATTATATAAGATGTGGAATTGCGTAAAAATAGTATATTAAAAATATGATGTTATAGAATGTATATGAATTTATTGGATAATAGAATAATAAATAATATATGACTATATCTATACTATTTTATTAAAAATAAAAGATTAAAAATTTGGTAGTTGGTAGTTGGTCAAATTTGAGCCGGATAATTATTATTGGTTTTAATTTTTAAAAATTATTCCCCTAACTAAAATCCATCTCAAATTATTCTCCCAACTAAAACACATCCTAAATTAATCTCCTAACTAATACCCATCTTTAAACAAAACACAACATTATCTTATGGAACATTGATAATCCCTTAACTAAAATACATTTCAAATTAATCTCCTAATTAATACACATCTATAAATAAAATATACAATATTATTTTATTAAGATACAAATATAAAAATATATAAAAATTTATACTTATAATATTAAATAAAGTTCAAATTATTATTATAAAAATTAAATTTAAATCATATAAATAAAATATTTAAAAAATTTATTTAAAATATTAAAATAATTCAATTCGTGCATCAATATAAACTAGTAATATATTATAATTGATTTGTTTTTGTTTTTTTTATTTCAATAATTGATCTATTATATTCAACAGTTCTGACAATTTAAATTTTTTATTTTTAAGATATATGTTTAAAATGTATATCAAAGAAGTATTGATTAATTTATTTAAAATATACAATGATTAATTGATCTAATTTTGAGCTGGTAAAAATAGCTAGATTAAAAATCATAAATTACAATAATAAAATTTATAGTGGTATGCATATATGTGTGTGTATATATATTTACTGATTTATTAAATTAAAATTTTGTGACCATAGTTGAGTTAAAAATGGATTCAATTTCAAATTTAGGATCATGCAAAATATATAACTACTGTATGGTATATATTATAAAAAATATATTTTAAATATTAAAAAGTTGTTTATGTACAAAGTCGAGCCAGTAATATATAACTACTATATATTTGCTTGATTATATTGTGACTTCTCTCTATTTGCTAATCTATCATTCAAGGCTTAACTCAGTTAAGGGAGTGACAAACCTTTAATTGTATCTTTAGGAATTATAACGAATTAGGAGATGATTTATGATTCTAGTACATGATATGATAGACATAGTTCAATTATTAGATTGAGGGATCAATATGCGAATTGTGAAACATGTAATTTTTGGTTATTATTAGTCTATAGTTATTCTTTGTTTGACCATGAATGTGGCTTTCAAGGTATAATTATAGGCACTATATTGTATCTCGGGAGGGAACAATATAAATCTTAGAAGAATTATTTTTAACAAAGTTAGAGATTTTCGTGTTGAAATATATAAGACACTCATTAGACCAATTGAAGAACCCTAATTCTTGGATTGATTTCCCACATCGTTAAATATTAGTTTTTAATTGCTTTGTAGGTTAATTTAGTTGATAGTAAAACACACCATTATTTCTCCAAACTTCTAAATAGCAAGAGATTGTTTATCTGATTTGATATTGAATTCAGTCCTTCTCTATGAACGAACTTCTACTAAAATAGACATCAACAAGTCCAAACATTGGCTAGTGTAGTCCCTATTAGGAATATACAATGGAAGGTGAGACAATACTTGCCCACTAGGTTCCTAAAAAGGTTTTAGAGTACAATGATACAGAAAAAGAAAAAGTATCTTTGGATGATTGTTTAAGTTCATAATTATTGAAGCACTTGACAATGTTATGTACAACATTTTCAACTGCACAAGTGCCAAACAAATATGAGAAACCATTGAGATACTGTATGAAGGAACATAAGAGGTAAAAGACAACCAAAGAAAAATCGTGGTGTCTCAGTATGAGTATTTTATGGCCAAGACAAATGAAGGGTTGACTGAAATGTTTGAGAGATTCAACAGATTAATAAATGACTTGCAGCTGCATGGAAAGTTCTATGATAAGAAATAAGTAAACATGAAATTCATGATGACACTTCCTGACCATTTGGAGCATAAAGTTACTACTATAAGAGAAGGAAATGATATGTCAAAAGTTTCTGTTGAAACTTTGTATGCCATTCTTAAAACCTATGAGCTAGAACTGTTACAAAAGAGAGCTATTTAGTCTATCCAAAGAGGAAAGATGGCCAACACTTCAAATGCTCTAGTGGCTCATGATCCAAAAATGCTGCAGTTTCAAGAATTTCAACATCAACAACTGATCAAGATTTAAGAGGTCACTGATGAGGATGAGAGTATTACTCTTGAACTCAAAGATAGTGGTGAAGATGAGTTCTACACCCTGGATGAACTTGACAACATGGAAAACAAAACCATGCCCTACATGGCAAGAAAGTTCTCAAATCTCAGATTTAAGAAGAACAAGTCCTTCAAACCCAAAACTCAAAGCTCCAAGCTCAAAAAAGGAAACACGTCAAAATTTGGAGGAGGTAGCAAAGGTGGATACAAGACAAGTATGGTGGACAGATACAAGATAAGATGTTATAACTGTAATGAGATGGAGCATTTTGTAACTGAATGCAAAAAGCCAAAACAAGTGAGAAGAAATGGCAATGACTATGATGAACTCATGGCAAAGTATGATGCTCAAGAAGTAACAAGGTAGGGTATTTGTAGTTGAAGGCAAATGCTGGGAGGAATCTGATGATGAAGATGATGAAGAGTATAAGAACCTAGCTCTAATGGAAAACTCTGGAAAAGAGTCACCTCCTTCATCAAGTCAGGTACCTTTTCTTACTACTGTTGATATGACTGCATCTTAGTACAAGAAAATTGTTGAAAGTTTAAGTTCTGAAATCTTTAATATTCATACAAGCATGCAAGCTGCTAATGAAGAGATTGCCAAACTGACTAATGCAAATGAATTATTAAAATACAAAAATGAAGAACTAGAACTAAGATAGAATGATTTTGAGTCCTTACAGCAAGAAAACGAGTTTCCAAAGAACAAGGTAGTTTGTTCTTTTCAGATTGAGGAGTTTCTCAGAAAATAGATAAGTGAAAATGAACTTAAAATCAATGCCTACAAAATTTTTTCTTCATTGTTAAAATCATACCATGCTGATAATACTGAAAATCAAAAGGTAGGTATAGGGTTTAACTTTAAAAAGAAAAATGGCAAGAAGCATGTTGTAGAGGAGGACACCACTCTGGATAAACTTATTGTCAGATCCTCTATACTTAAGAATATCAAGAATCCAATGTTTAAAAAGACTGAGTTTGAATTTGATGAGGAATCTTAAATTCTTAAGCAAATTCTAAATGATAAGGACAATGTTACTGTCACAAAAAACCCTAGGTCAAAAGATACTGTCAAACTCCCCAAGACAGTTAGTTTTGCCCTTGACAGTACTCAGGGTCTAGAAGATGCTGTCAAAACTAGCAAGACAACAATTTCAGAAGTTGCTGTCGAGAAAGTAAAGTTAAATCATACTGTCAAGACAGTGTCATCTAAACCTACTATCAACACTAATAAGACAGTATCTTCTAAACCCACTATCAGGAAGACCAAGAAGAACAGAAATAGGAAGTTAGGAATAAACAAGAAGAATAATTATGATTACATTCCTAATGCTCATAGAAAATTATGTAACAACTGTGGGTCTTCTAGTCATTTAACTCATGCATGTACCAAGAGTAAGTCTGAAGTAAAACATGACATATCTGTTAATGGAAACTTGCATAACACTCCATTGTTAGACATACAAGTATCTCATTGTGGAAATTTTGATTGCATAACTTCTAAATTAAATATACTAAGCATCTATTTTGACATGCCTATTTCTTCCAATGTTGTATGCTTACATAAATCTGTCAAAACTGAGAAGGAAAATACTCCAATCCCTCATAAAGCTAGGATGTGCAAGCCACCCAGAAATAAGAACGCAAAACTAATTATCAAATCTAAATGGGTGGCCACATGAGTCATGCTAAAAGTTAATGAAAGAAAACCAACTAATCCTACCTTAAACTGTGATTTGGCTAAGCTAGATGAACCCAATGAGAGTTGGGTACCAACAATAAGTTGAAAATCTTACTTTGCAGGGCAACAGGAAAAATAAAAGAATCATGTGGATCATTGACAATGGATGCTTAGGACACATGACTGGTGATAAAGTCCTGCTATCATAGTTTAAGGAAATGGCTGACCCATATATAACCTTTGGTGGCAATATCATTGGTTTCACAATGGGATATGACATATAGGAAGTTGGTAACCTAAAAATTGAGAAAATTTCTCTAGTGAATAGATTGAAACATAATTTATTAAGTGTTACTCAATTTTATGAAAAAGGTTTCAAAGTTGGATTTGATGAAGACATATGCTCAATTGTCAACAAAAAGACAAGATAAGATGTTCTTCAAGGAGTAAGGAAAGGAAGCCTATTCATTGCTGACCTTGATTCAGTAAGAAAAGACAAAATCTACTATTTCTACAACAAAACTACTTCTTTTGAGAGTTGGTTGTGGCACAAGAAGCTCTCTCACTTAAATTTCAAAGCTATGAATTATCTGATAAAGAGAGAATTGGTGAAAGGCCTTCCTTAACTTGAATTCTGTCAAGAAGGATTGTGTGAGGATTGTCAAAAAGGGAAATTAAGGAGAGCTACTCATAAAAGAACTCCTAATGGTTCAATAAATGAAGCTTTTCAACTTATTCATTTGGACTTATTTGGTCATGTGAATGTGCAGTCACTGGTAAAGAAAAGATATGTCCTGGTGATAGTTGATGATTTTTCAAGATACACTTGGGTGAGATTCCTGGTAATCAAGGATGAAGCTGCACAAGAAATTATTGATCTGGTAAGAGTCCTTGACAAGAATCCCAAGTTCAAAGTCCAAACCTTGAGAAGTGACAATGGTAATGAATTTTAAAAACAGTATCATGAATAATTTTTACAAAGACAATGGCATTACTCAACAATTCTTTGCACCAAGGACACCTCAACAAAATGATGTTGTGGAAAGGAAAAACAGAACTCTCATTGAGGATGCAAGAATCATGTTGAGTGAAGCAAAACTTCCTACTTATTTCTGGGGTGAAGCTATTAATACAGCTTGTTATACTCAAAACACGACTGTAATTAACAAGGCTTTTGGAAAAACACCCTATGAGTTGCTGAAAGGAAGAAAACCTACTGTTAAGTACTTTCATATGTTTGGAAGCAAATGTTATATCATGAAAGACTCAACAAAGGTCAAATGGAAGTTTAATACTAACGCATATGAAGGAATATTCACGGGTTATGGAATTGAAAGAACAACATATAGAGTCTATATCATTGATCACAAGGTTGTGGATGAAAGTGTAAATGTCACCTTTGATGAAACCAAGTTTCCTGGTATTGAAGGTAGTCAAGAATAAGAGTCCTTAGCTTTTGAGAATCAAAGCTATTTGGAAGATGTTGATGATGAAGAATCACCAAGAATTGAACACACAATTTTTGGTCCAACTAAGGTTCATAATCAATCTGTAGAGAATGAAAGAGCTGTTCAAACAACAAATCTCCCTGGAAATGTTCCCATGGATAGTGGACTTGAAGAAATTGATGCTTTCAACATTACAAGAGCAAGAGATGTTGTCAATCAACAAATCACATAAGATTCTGGTGATTCACTTAGAGAAACAAAGTGGAACAAGGATCACACAAATGATTTAATTATTGGTGATCCAGGAACAAGAGTCAAGACAAGAAGAAATGTGGCAAATGCATGCATTTACTCCTATTTCCTATCTCAAGTTGAGCCTAGACTCTGATGAAACACTACTTGATCCATATTGGATAAATGTTATGCAAGAAGAACTCAACCAATTTGAAAGAAATTGTGTATGGAAATTGGTGCCTAGACCAAAGAACAAGTATGTAACTGGTATTAAGTGGTCTTCAGAAACAAGATGGATGACAGTGGAGTTGTCACAAGAAACAAAGCAAGGCTAGTAGCAAAAGGTACTTTCAACATGAAGGAATTGATTATGATGAAACATTTGTTCATGTTGCCAGACTTGAAGCCATAAGTATATTCTTGGCTTTTGTTGCATTCAACAACTTCAAGGTATTTTAAATGGATGTAAAAAGTGCTTTCCTAAATAGAGAACTAGAATAAGAAGTTTATGTCGAACAACCCCAGACTTTGAAGATCCAAAGATGCAAAACTTTGTGTACAGGCTATTTAAAGTATTGTATCGTTTAAAGAAAGCCCCAAGGGCTTAGTATGACACCCTTTCCAAGTTTCTCCTTGAGAACATTTTCACAAAAGGGATTGTGGATAAGACTATGTTCTACAAAAAGAATGGAAATGATATTATTTTAGTCCAAATCTATGTGGATGATATCATCTTTGACTCAACAAATGAAGAACTGTGTAAATAATTCTCTAAGTTAAAGCAGAACAAATATGAGATGAGTATGATGGGTGAATTAGTATTCTTTCTTGGAGTTCAAGTCTATCAAAAGAAAGATGGAATATTCATTTTCCAAACTAAATATGTCAAAGATCTTTTGAAGAGATTTGATATGTAAGACTCATCACTTGCAAAGACTCCAATCTTAATAGCAACTCAACTAGAAAAAGATTCAAAAGGAAAGAAGGTGTATTAAAATATGTATAGAGGAATGATTGGCTCTCTCCTCTATCTAATTGGTAGCACGCCTAACATCATGTTTATTACAGGTTTGTGTGTAAGATTTTAGTCTGATCCAAAAGAGTCACATTTGATGGCAGTTAAAAGAATCTTTAGATACTTGAAAGGCACTTAAGATTTAGGCCTTTGATATCCTAAAGAATCTGATTTTGACTTGGTTGGCTACTCAGATTCAGACTATGCTGGATGTAGAATTGATAGAAAAAGCACAACAGGAAGCTGTCAGCTTCTGGGAGAAAGATTGGTTTTATGGTTTAGCAAGAAGCAACATTCTTTATCAAATTCAACTGCTGAGGTTGAATACATTGCAGCTGGTAGTTGCTATCCTCAGTTACTTTGGATGAGGAATCAATTGTTGTAATATGGCTTGGCATTACAAGTGATCCCTATCTTCTGTGACAACACTAGTGCAATAGCCATTTCTGAAAATCCTGTTCAACACTCCAAGACTAAGAACATTGACATCATTTATCATTTCATTAGAGAGCATGTAGAGCAAGGCATAATCAAGCTAATCTATGTGCCCATAGAGAAGCAACTTGCAGATATTTTTACCAAACTATTGGATGAAAAGGCTTTTAACAGGCTAGTGAGTGAATTGAGTATATTAAATTTATCTTGTTAATGAAATTCTATTATAAGTTGTTTTAGTGATAAAAAACATTAGTTAACTGAAATTCATTGTGAATTAATGGCCTGTTAAGGTATTTTGATTTCAATCACAATGGATACACATGATGAAATTTCACTGAGAGGTTAACTAATTTATTTTTAAGTAATTTATCTCATATGCGTTAATAAAAAAAATGTACTGTCAAGCAAGACCAATGGTTGGAATGAGGTCTCAGCCTATATTAGGAAGATTGTGCACTCCATGGTGCATAATTACAAGATTAACATTGGAAAGCTCCTGCTGCCGCTATTCAAGCTTGTGCTAGGCAAGAAGGAGAGCATGAGGTCGGTAATATACTATCCTCGATTCTTTATGCTTATTATTAATTCTGTTGTAGGCATAATTAATCTAGATATTATACAATGTATGTAGTCCTCCACCTTAAAGAAAAATACTCACTCCTGGTGTGCCTAAGAAGAAGAAGGCAAGGACATCAACCTCTGTCCCACAGTCTGTGTCCTCTCAAAAGGGCACAAAACTTCAAAGGGAAAATAGCTCCTTTCTAGGTGTCTCCTCTCAATAGGGGGCACCTATTGAACTTGGCTAGTCTCTCATGGCAACTTGTACAGAGTCTGCACCCCATGTTGAACTCATTCAACATGAGCCTCCTTTATACACACTTTTATTTTTGAGCACATGGAGGAATCCTCATTTCAATATGATGCATCTCATTTTGATTTGGGGGGACAACCTACCATGGAGTCTCTCTTTGGTAGTACACAAAAACCTTTCATTCAAAGGGTGGAAGAAACTGTCACTCCATTGGGTCAGGATACTGTCACATCCTTTGCTGATGTTAATGACACAATGACTATTAACACCCCTATTGACAGTAACTTTGAAGCTGAAGATGCTGTCAACACTCCTGATCCTGACAACAACTCTCAAGTACATGAAGCACATCAAGCTAGTTATTCAGCTCCTATCTCCTCAGTCATGAAGGTAAAATCTAAATCTATAATGCAAGGTGTATCTGCTCAGTCCCTTGCACCTAGGATGAGTGAGGGTGTGGAAAAGAATAAGAGTAAAAGGAAAGAGAAAAGTGGGCAAGAAAAAATAGAGAGGAAGGGAAAGACCTTAGCAAAAGGAAAGGGCCTTAAGCATGGCCATAAAATAAAAGAGGGCACCAAAAAATCTAGGACCCTAGGCCCTGAGAGTGAGAATGTGAGGGATGATGAGATCATCCATAAAAACAAGAGTGTGTGAGCACCCCCAAGTTCTAAACAAGCTGATAGAAGGTTGAAATTTCTTTCAAGGAAAGTATCTAAATTGTCTAAGCAGGTGGCAACTTTAGGGAGGAATCAAGTTAAGCTGGTAGCCAAGATGGAAAAGTTTGAGAAAAGTATTAGAAATATTTAGCCTTTACTAGGTTGTGATAATAAAAAAAATATATAGCGTTTACTATTACATCTTTCGTAGTCCGTTCTCTGCGTCGGACTAAAATACAAAAAAAATGAAACTGTTGGCCTTCTGGTCTTTTTGGTTATAATAACAAAAATACGGACTCGCAAAAAAATAAGATCTCAAATGTTATATAGCATTGATCATAGGCTGGATTAAAACAATAATAACACGAACTTTTAAAAATAGTATCTTTATAAAAACACTTTTTAGTAATATAATACACTTACTTTCACATAAACATTAGTAAGAACTTACTCTTTTGCAACTTATGCAGCATAATTTGAAAGAGAATTTTTATCACCGAGGGAGCATTTTGAATCAGTATATAGCAAACACTAGAGATTTGATATTGACCTTATCAATTTAAATGTCGAGTAAATGAAGATTTCATGGTTACTAACAGTTTAGTTCCTTGACATTCAATTTTGTTTGGATACAACACTTTATTGAGCAAAAGAAGTTATGGAGTTTATGGGATGGGAAAAAATTATTTGATGGTAGAGGTGAGAATGTGAATGGTCTAAAGAAATTAAAAAAATCTCAGCAATGTATTTATATCTAGTCATTTTTAAATATTTACTAACAGATGACTTCTACCTTTTAGTATTGTAATTGGACATATGTTCCTTGTTTCTATTACCGTCCAAGATCAAGGGGACTCAAATATGAAATAGGAACCTTTCTTATTATTAAGGCTTATTTACAATTTAAACCCTGCGTTATTAACAATATACAATCTAAACCCTCTTTTAATATATTTAGTAAATTTAACCCTATGTTTTTGAACTATGTACAATTGAAACCTTATAAAATAAATAGTAAATTTAACCCTACGTTTTAAAATATTTAGTAAATTTAACCTTGACTTTTTAATTTCAGAATAAAATAAAGTTTATATCGAAAAAGTATTTTCGAGAATATATTCACCGAAGAGTATTTTTGAAAATAAATTAAATTCGGTGATGAACATTCATGAATATATTAAGCGAGAAGTGTGATGGCAAGATGGAATAATATAAACACATATTAAAATTTTATTGAACATATATAATATATTATACATATAGATATATTAATATAGAAAAGAGTATCTAAATATCCATTTTATAGTAAAAAACCATAATAATTGCAAATATCTATTATGCTTAGATAATATCTATACAAAAAAATTGACAATAGTGCATTTAACGAATATTTATTCAAAATTTTGTCGTAAGATTTATTTTATTCCGAAATTAAAAGGTCAATGTTAAATTTACTAAATATTTTAAAACTTAGGGTTAAATTTACTATTTATTTTAAAAAAGGTTTCAATTGTACATAGTTCCAAAACATATGGTTAAATTTACTAAATATATTAAAAAAGGGTTTAGATTGTATATTGTTAATAATACAGGGTTTAAATTACATTTAAGCCTATTATTAATTGGTTGGAGGTTTGCTCCGAGCTCAAGTTCACCTGGTTGGGATGAATTAGCAACCGATGGCAGAATCCTTTGGGATGCATTGACAAGACCCATTATTCTTGATTATACCTGGTGGTATGTCTTGTCTAATTTTTTTAGTGATGCACACAATAGTGCAGGTGGCACACATAATTTTGTTCTTTTTAAGAACTTTTTAAGTTCTAATTAGAGATCAAGAATCACAGCTACTTTATTTGCTAAATCAAGTAAATATCAGTTCTTAACTTCCATATCATCAGCACAAGGTGGCAAATTCAAATAATTATGGATTAGATTACATAATCAAATAATATATTCATCATGAATATTGTAATCAGCCGTTACTAACATCTCTTCCAGTCTCCTTAGGAAACAAGCCTATCCTTCATTATTGTCATAGGTGCACAGGTACAATGTAATAATTTGTGCATGCATGAGCATTATCTGAAGCCAGCTCAATTTGATGCACAACTACACTTAAACACAAGTACACTATTTACTTCTTATACAGGACAAGTGGTTCAAAGTACGCCATAATGAGCTCAAAAATCCTCCCCATGCAATCAAACCAATATATATAGTCACATAACATTTTGTCATATATCTTTGCAAATCTCATTCATTCTCCCTTCAGACACACAAAAGAAAATGGTCAAAAACAGCTTATCAATCTTATTAATTCTCTTCTTCTCTCTGTTTCTATCGTCAGTTGATTGCCGTCAGAGAAACCAAATTGATGCTCTTAATGATTTATTCAAAGCGAAGCTCAAGAACAGAAATTCCTTCAGTACGGACACGAGCCAATTCGAGCCAAGTTTGCATCTTGAAGAAGTTAAGATTTTTTCTTATGATGACTTGAAACAGAATGATAAGATCGAGAAGTTGCCTGGACAGCCACCAGTTGAGTTCGATCAATATGGTGGCTACATTACTGTAAATCAATCTGCAGGTCGAGCTTTTTATTATTATTTTGCTGAAGCTCCACATAATAAGGAGTCTCTGCCTCTTCTTCTTTGGCTCAATGGAGGTAATATGTAAATTGTTTTATTTATTTTGTTTTTTTCGTGTGTTGAAACATATAGCAGTATATTCTCGTTATTACCATTCCAGCGGCTACTAGAAAACTCTGCTCACGAATTAATTATACACCTTGATGAACATATTCATGTGGGCTATATGGTATAGTGCCTTTCTTTCTGTGTTGATTGAGACAGGTCTAATTTATTATAAAAATATATTAAATCACAACAAACCAAACATAGAACAGTCCTCGAGTTCAATTTTAAAAATGGGACAACTCCATTGAGTGTTACAAAACTAGCACATCTAATATGATAAAATTTGAGTGGTGACCACCATGTTGTCAGGCGGGCATGAAGGGAATAATGAATTTGATGACCGCCCTTTGGTATGACAGTCATGACATAGCTTGAATTTGCAATGTAATGTCATGAGCGCCATGAGACATGGCGGTCACCAAACCTATAGCGTCAACCATCATGGCGGTCACCAAATGTGGCATATTTTTAAAATTTATTTTATATTTTTCCTTCGAATATTTATAATACAAATAGTTTATAATACAAATGTATTATATACTAATAATTAATTAAAATAATATTTTATAGAATGTAATTTAAAAAGTTTAAAAAATGTATATTATAGAATTAAAAAATTTAAAATCACTAATCACAATATTATACTATATTATATTTAAAAATCTTACAATAATAAAATTTAGATATTAATAGATAAATAGATTTACTGATAATATAGAGAATAGTATACTATAATAAGAAGAAGATGAATTAAACCTATATTAAAATATAGGTATAAATATTTAAAATATGAATTATATTGAAATAAAAATCTTATAATAGAAAATTAATATTAATTAATATTATAGGAGGAATATATTAAAAAAATATAATATAATAATGTTATAATAATATTTAAATTTAAATAATATATGTAAAATTTATAAATAATATGTATAAAAAATATTAAAAATAATACAAATTTATAATATTTGAATTTTATTAACCACCTTTTAACCCTCAAAATGGCCGAAAAATCATAAAATTTAAGAAAATATTTTTTTTCATTTTCGGGCTTTAATAATTGTTACTTGTGCACGTGGTTTTGCCCATTTTATAACATGGTTCTCTTCAAATTGTGAGTACAAATGGGAAAAAAAATGAAAATTTGAATTTTTTCTTAACCACTCTTTAACCCTCTCAAAAGGGCCCGAAAATCACAAAATTTAAGAAAATGTTATTTTTCTCCTATTTTCAGGGTTTAATAATCGTTACTTGTGGGCATCTTTTTTCCCATTTTATAATTATATGATCATATTATTAGCTAATGTATATATAATATATCTCATATATATATAATTATCATATAATAATATATTTATTAATAATTATATTATATTATATATATATATATATATATAATATAATATTATTTTTAGTTATTCGAATCTAATAATAATATTCTTATTTATTCTTAAATTTTTAGTTATATAATATAAAACAATTTTTAGTCATTTTTAATTTTGAAGTAATTTTTAAATTTTTTATTATCATACAATATTTTTCTTATTTTATCAACAGTTATATATATAACCAAAAAATATACACACACACACACACAATCATAGTATAAAAATATTCATTATTATTAAGAACATAAATATTAATAATATATTAATAATATATAATTTAATATGATCTAATAACGCTAAGATAATAATATTATAATGTCATATCGTAATATTATTAATATAGTATTTATATATAAATGAAAATTATAATATAATATTATTATCTAATAATAACAAGATTAAAAAAAAATAATAATATGAATATAAATTTTATGCAACAGTGAGCCCATTACTTTCTGTTACATGTTTTCTCCGCGCCAGACAAGACATTTGACTGTCCCATTTCTGAAAAAATGAATGCAGTTGTCCCATTTTTGAAACTCAGTTGAGTCTCTGTCCCAGGAATGAAAGGGAGCCACATTCTAAGTCCTAGTAGGGTGACATGTAAGCAGGTGTTACCCTACTTGGAAAAAGACTGTTTTTGATGAAGTCCCTGAATTTTGAGAATTGTTCTAAAAGATATGAAAATTACGATAATTTCTGAAAGTTTTGATTACTTTTCGAAAGGCTAAATATTCATAGCATATATGCTTCTGCAAGTGTAGTTCGCGTTAGCATACCCAAATTATCAAAAATATACTCTGCTTGTCATAACACTATTTTTGCAGGCCCTGGTTGTTCTTCACTGGCCTTCGGAGCAATGCAAGAGCTTGGACCTTTCAGAGTTCTTAGCGATGGAAAAACCCTTTACAGGAACCTCTTTGCATGGAATAACGGTACTGATGCATTTCGATAATTATTTACATACTAAAAAATGAGATCCTCGTTTGTACATATTTTATGGTATCTTGTATAGTGAGACTCACTGGTTAAATTTTAGCTAATTTAAATACTAGCCTTGTACATATTTTAACTAGTAGATTTATAGCAGTACTTATTCGTATGTAATTGTATATATGAAAGTTGAATGTTGACATGATTTTGAGCAATTGTAAATGTGCAGCTGCAAATGTTCTGTTCGTGGAATCACCTGCCGGAGTAGGGTTTTCTTATTCGAATACAACCTCAGATTATTTGAAGAGTGGAGACAAGAATACAGCTTCTGATAACTATGTATTTTTGTTGAATTGGCTAGCAAGGTTTCCTGAGTACAAGGATAGAGATTTTTATATTTCCGGTGAAAGTTATGCAGGACACTATGTACCACAACTTGCTAGTACTATTTTGTACCACAACAAGAAGGCCAACAAAAGTCTTATTAACCTCAAGGGCATCATTGTAAGTCTTTCTTTGAAATCACTCTATGCGTGCGTGTGAGAGAGTGCGCAGGGGGGGGGGGGGGGGGGAGACCGGACTATATGTATGTGCTTGTCATCCAAATGACATGCCGTTTCCACTAGACTCACGCATTAGTAGGGTTTGGGGAAAGATTTCGATGTATGCAAGCCTTAGTCATATTTTACATAAAAATGATGTTTAAAACAATTTGAACCCTTGGCCCAACAGATAGCACATAGATACTTGACAATCGTGTCTGGGAAGACCTTCTTGTGCTTTACAAGCTAAAGTTATGTTGAAAGCATATTTTAGGGTAATTATCTATCCAATAATGAAGTAAACTTAGAGTGTGAAATTAAATTATATATTGCAGATCGGGAATCCAGTGATAAACGATGAGACCGATCAGAAGGGGATGTATGACTATCTTGCAAGTCATGCTCTCATTTCCGATCAAAATTTGAATGAAATTCACAAATACTGCTTCTCTGCAAATGCTACTTCAGAGTTGAAGTGTGATAATGCATATATCAAAGCTGACAGCTTGTTATCAGATATTGATATCTACAGTATTTATTCTCCGGTTTGCACCAATTACAATCTTACTTCAAGGCCGAAGAAAGTTTCGGTAACACAATCACCTCCTTCCTTTCAATTCTGTCTTCAGAACTCATAACCATAAATTCGGTTCTTGTGCTAAAAGAAGTGAAAACTTCGATTCTGTAATAAAAGACTAAAAATAATCTGTTTTGCTGCAGTATGTAACTGATCCATGCAGCAACGATTATACATATGCTTATTTAAATCGGCCTGATGTTCAAAAGGCTCTCCATGCTAATGTCACAAAACTTGATTATGTGTGGCAATCATGCAGGTACAAATATACTGCACCAATCTTTCTCCTCAACACACACAGACACGCACACACACAGACACACTTTTTTTATACATAAACATATACATGTTGTACATATGCATATAGTTTCAGGACCTTACTAACTTAAGACTGCTTATCACACATACAACAGTAAACTAGTATGGTTGGACAGCTCATCAACAATTATTCCCCTCCTAGAAGAGTTCATGGCGAATGGAATTCGAGTATGGATTTTCAGGTAACCAAAAAAACATGTCATAAGAAATAAATCCTTAACTTGAGAATTTACGGAATATAGAATTTATTTGCAATTCTCGATGTCTAATATATGAATACAGTGGGGACACTGATGGAAGAGTACCAGTTACTTCTACCAAATACTCCCTCAATGTAATGAAGCTGAAAGTAAAAACTCCTTGGCATCCTTGGCTAATCAATCAGCAGGTAAACATAATATATTCTATCTTCCCATATAAGTATTTTGTGCATGCACACACCTGCAAGTCGCGACAGGCCACTGTTACTACTCATATAATGCATGCTACAGTCCGAATCTTCTACTCTTATATAGTTATATTCTCGAACTTACCTACGTATGTATGCATATACAATGCATACATCCTTCATGTCTAATTAATCGATTATATGATGATTTGGTTCAAATTGCATAGGTTGGAGGGTACACAGAAGTTTATGATGGGAACTTCACATTTGCAACAGTGAGAGGTGCAGGGCATCAAGTACCAAGCTATGAGCCAAGAAGAGCTCTTGCACTTATCAGTCATTTCCTTAATGCAACACCTCTTCCCTGAACATTCCATAAGAGACTAAGCCACTTGTTTCATCTCTGTATTATTTTTGAATAAATATTTCAGTCATTGTCTGTCAAAGTTGACAGAATGACAGATATATACAACAAAGAACATGCATTGTCTTGCTTATGTACCGTGCAAAGGCAATTGAAGTAGAATTAATTCTCCAACACTATTGATGTGTTCTACATAGAATGAAATGTAAAGGTCTCATCTTCTAATATTCTATATATGAGATTCTGTACTTGTTATTCACTTGGGTTATTGAGGAAGAGTAACTCCAAATAAGAGATGTCAAAAGGGAGTGTCAACGCCGCCACGTATCATGACTTCACACTCTTGTTCACTTTATTATAGTCGTTGACTCGTTGGGATGCCAATAAAATGTCATCTCACACCTCAATTTATGAGTTCAATCACAAATAAAATACTATTATTTATGTAATATATAAAAATATGATGGGATAATTGATAAGCTGGCATTTACTATTGGGGTGCAACCATCGAAACACTTTTTTAAAATAAGAATGTCAAAAAATGATGTGCATAAAAGAGATAATATAAATAATATTTTATATGGTAGATCAAAGTGGTATCTTTCAGAAGATGTCAACCATGGCATGTTAGAAATCTCAAAAATGTTTTCAAAATGTTTTCATAAATAAATTAAAAAATAATTTTAAAATATTTTTTTAAAATGATGTGCTAACCTGATAAAGTGAAAAATTTTAATTGATATGTTAATGTGAATGCATGAGAGATACTTTCATTTATTATTTTGATAATTAATTAAAATTAGATAAATGTTATTTGAAAATATTTTTGAAAATTAATTTGAAGACTCTAACATTTCTTTACAGAGAGAGACCGTTTTCAGGGTCTGAACTCTGAAGTACTCATCTAGCCAATAGACATTTTACGCGATTCTATTCTCAACCTAACGGATAGAACAGTTGATAATCTTGTCCAAGTGCAACCTTCAAAATGTACTGTGAAGAATTTTTCTTAAAAGAAAAAAAGGGGAATAATTATAGTTTTTTTAATTCTATACAACTTCCTAAATGACTGGGAAGAAATTAGAGACACTATCATATCATCTTAATATACACTATTAAATCATATTACACCATAATACTATCTAATACCCAAAATTTTGAAATGTTCTTTACAATAACTATTTATGTATAAAAATTTACTTTCAAAGGAGAAATTTAAAAAAATTATTTGCCAAATACTTATCTTCTTTTTCTGAAACAGGAAATTTACGACTAATTTCATTGGTCATCCCCAACACTTTCTAACTCTTACTGCAATTTCAAACGGAACCGAAAACTGCTAGGGATATATCATATATGTAATACGTAAACAACATTCTCAGGAGGTAAAGATAAGTTTCCAAAAAAAAAAAACTTATTCACTTGTTAATTTAATCAAAAACAAATTTTTATTGGAAATCATTCCAAATACCAAACCAAATTGTAAGAGTGTGCCAACACTCCGAAAACCTTTAGCCGTATATCAGGACTTAATGTTCACCTCTACCACTACTGAACGATACGAAAGAACAGGTTACTATTGCATATTCACTATAACAAAATTTTGGTATATTAAAACATTACTATTGCATATTGCAACAAAAACCTCCTAATCTTTGGGACACAGAAACTACCCAAATATATACACTTAAACTCTAAGGTATTGCATTCTAGAGAGGGTGAGCACATTCAAATTCACTTGAACACCTCATCTACTACTAAACCAGATTCTCACTTCCAAGTTCAAGCAGATGCATGTGTGGAACTGGAATGATAATAAGGAAAACCTAACAATTTTTTTATTCCCCTTAAGAATCACAATGGAACAATAACATACAATAACATAACTTCTTAATTTAGAGACATGAACCAATGTAACAATTCCGGACTAAATAAAATGACACATAACAAATAAGGAATAAAAGGAGACGAAACCGGACCAAACATAAGAACCGAGCAAAACCTTTATCGGAAAAATAACAATTCCCTCACAATCCATCATCTTGTAACAATTTTTAATATTACCTTGAGAAATTCAGGAAGAAGGTGGAACTTATCCACAGCAGATTTCACCGGAGCAGCAAGAAATTGCTTGTCGATTCCAACACTTCAACACACCGAACAAATTGTCAACCACATTATCTAACACATACACATACATGTATATACAAATATCTATATTTCGAAATTACGTGTCCGTAATACTAAAATCACTAATAAATCAAAAAAATCATTCCTGTCTATCCAACACTCGAACAATTACATACAGAATAGAAAATAAAATACATACATTTATCCATATAATCATCTGTATTTCTCGAGTACGTATATAAAACACAACGTTACTAGTGAATCAAAAAAATTCAATTCCGACGCAGCAACACACGAACAAGTGCCAATTGCCAAAAAATATAGCAATCACATATACAAACACATACATACATATATATAATCATCAGCATTTATAAATTACATATACATATTTAAAAATCACTACTGATTCCAACACACATATATACATACATAATCATCTGTATATCTCAATTATGTATGCATCAACAAATTACAGTATACATAATAGCATAAAAACATAATTAAACCCTAAATAAAAACAATAATCACAAATAAAAATAATAATAATAAAACAATATTGATTCTCGTTGGCTCCCATGGTGTATGTATCGATTATGATATGTATGTATAGATTACGCGGCTGAAGAGCAAGGGTTTTAGGGGGTTTAAAGAGTCAGTAGAGACGAGAGAGATTGGTAATTATAAAATGGGGTTTTTTTTAAAAATAATTAAGGATAAAATTTTTTTTGCAAAAATATCGATTTTTTTATTATATTTTACAAAAATATGATTTTTTAAATTTTTTTTTGTAAAAATGCGCATTTTTGAATTTTTTTTTACAAAAATATGGTTTGCACTTTACAACCATATCTGCAATTGAAATCAATCAAAATAAATCACAAATGCAAATTTAAAATTCAATAAAAATAATTATTTTTTGGTTGCATACGTTGCTTAACAAGTTACACGACCATAAATGCAACTAAAAACAATCTCAATTATATTTCAGAAAAATAGAAAAATAAGTTGCATCCGGTTGTTTTTACTTATAAACCGTATCCTTACAAAAAAAATCAGGAGATGGTAAAGTCACAAATAAAACTTTAAAAAGTAGTATTTTTAATAATTTCTCTTAAATTTGTCTAAAATATACACCTTGTCCAAAATCAAAAATATTATGAAAATAAAATTAAAATTTGTTAAATTATTATAGTTATATAAAATATAAGTATATAAATTTATTTAATTTATATATTTTTATTAATAATTATATTTATGATAAAATTGATTTATTTAAAATTGTAACTCGTTTATGAAATTTTATTAAAGTTATAATATTACTATTTTTTCTTGCTATTTTCTCTTAAGCTCCGTGGAGCGCTCGTCGGGTCTCATCACCTTATTTTTCGATTGAAAGGTCGAGTGTGTTTGTACAACACTGTCTTGGATCCAAATCGGTATTAGTTGGTTATTATGCGTTTTGTGTTGATTTGATAAAATTTCATTCCCAGCGAGTGAAGTATTTACGGCCCGTAGAGATTAGGGTGAGCAAAAAAAATGTGTTTTTCCATTTTTAGGTTTTTAGCTTTGGTTTCAATTAAAAAGTAAAGTAACAATTAAAAATATGAAAGCTACCTACCCTTTTATGATAAGTGAAACTTTGGTTGCGCGGCTTTGCATCGACTTGAAGGTATGCATTGTATTTAAGTTTAGTGACTCTTTTTTTCTTTTCTATTATTTTTCTATTACAAGAATATTATTCGTAAGTCCAAGCAAACACATCTTATATGGGTAAAAAATTACCCTAGAAACACAATTAATATTGCATTAACTAGACCTAGTCTGGTCCACTAAATAGAGTAAAATTAGTATTTATTGCTCATGATATGGATCCCATTGAATTGGATTTCCATATTTCAAGCCCGAAGAAGCCCATTGTTGTGAATTGCAGTTTTAACCATGTGAAATAATCCAACTATTTATTAGCCCGATAACCAGGGCCCAAGAGTCCTAATCTTCTATTACTATATATTAAATAAGGACACAAGGGCAAAATTTGTCATTTTATTAGCTGTGAAATAACTGTTATTCCCTTATATCTTGCATAATTACGTATATATTACTATTTAGAAATTTTTGTTAAAAAAATGATATAATTATGTTATCGTTGGGAATCAAACAAGTATCCTCATGTTAAACTGTCATTGTTGCAATCATTTGATCTAGTTGTTCTTTTGAAAGTCTTAATACACAAACCATCAATTTTTTATTATATATTAATTTTTCATATTATAAATGCATCATATATAAGTTATTTATTAATAATTTTTTAAATATGAGAAATCAAATTCGTATAGTTGAATTCAAATTTTTTTATTAGTATAAATTAAATAAATTTTCAAAAAGTTATAACAAATTTAGATTTTATATACGTTAAATATTTGAATAAAATATGAAATTGAACTATAATTGCGATATTAACAATAAAATAATAATAATATATAAAAAGATATGATTTCAATATATGTTTATTTTAGAAATAGATAAAAAAACAAAACAGGAGAATAAATATTATATAAAAAGATAAAATATTACGATTTATTAGTTAAATTGTAAGCAGTGAAAATACTTGAATTTTAGATGATACATTTTAAAAATAAATTATTACGGTGTATAGATATATTGATTAAATTATTAGTTAAAAGAATATGAATTTACTTTAATATGAATATATGTATGTGTATGTATTAAATATATATCTTTATATAAAAAATGGATTCTAAATAAATGTTTAAATTCATCATTTCTTCGTCTCACTCAATTGTTCGAACCTTATATTTTGTATAATTACAATGTATCATTATTTTAAAATTTGATTAAAAACTTGAATTTTAAATGATACATTTTGAAAATAACCTATTACAGCGTATAGACATATTGATTAAATCATTAGTTAAAAGAATATGAATTTATTTGAATATGATTATATGTATGTGTTTGTATTAAATATATATTTTCATATAAAAAATGAATTCTAAATAAATATTTAAATTCATCCTTCATCCATCCCACTCAATTATTCAGACCTTGTATTTTGTATAATTACATATGTATCATTATTTTAAAATTTGAGTAAAAAAGTTAGAATTTATGTCGTTATTGTATATCAAACCAGTAATCTTATGATTATATCATAGTTATAGATTGCGAGTGAACCCAACAATTTAATACACGACACGAATAACACAACATGAAATGATGTGAAAATTTAGTGTCTGTGTTTCGATTTTGAGTACACGAAACGGAAGTACATGAAAATACAAGACCTCGATTAAATGTCGTGATTGAGTTATCCTTTGGGTACACGACACAAAATTACAAGAAATAAATATATTTATATTTAAATATTAATATTAATTTTTATTATAGATATAAGTATATTTATGTATTTAATTATACATAATTTTATAAACTATCATGTAAATATGATGCAAATATATATATTTTTAATATATATTGGTAAAATTATACTTTAAAATATAATTTTTTAATATATTTATCTACATATTTATATATTGAATTTTAATTAATATTATATAAAAATATGAAAAGTACACGATATGAAAAATAGACGAACACGAAACTACACGAATTCTTAATGGGTTGTGTTTGGGTTTAACATTTTAATACACAAAACGTGAAAGTACACGACACGAATGAATTGACAGTTTTAATTGCTGGTGTGAGAAAAAAAAAGATATTATCGAGAGATCGTAACTACGATAAAAAATATATTTAAAAGAGTTTGTAAATGCAAGAAAAAAATATATTCATGAAATGACGTAATATGTAACTAGGCAAAATATAATAACAATCAATTATGATATGTACAATTAAATAAATGGGTTTAGAAAATTATATTTAAGAATAAGATATTAGATTGTATATACAAAAATTTAATAAATTTGGGTAAAAAATAAGTAGAAAATTTGTTAAATATAATTTTTTACGATGTATACATTAAATTGTTAAAAAAAATAATTTAGCCAGAAAATTAAAATTAAAATATCTAATAAAACATAGATATAGTTGCATAATATATGTGTGATTTAGTAACTATGTTTTAAATATTAATTTAATATTTATAAACTCAGTCTAGAATTTATATTGGTCAATAAATATTTTAATGAAAAAATATATATGCATTTAGAACTAAATTTTTAAAAATAAATAATAATAAATTAACTAAAATAAATAATAAAATCAAAAATAAATTTAATTTTACGATTATACGAAAAGACTCGTGCCTCCCACTCGCTATTATTCTAGTTATTTATTAATTTTGTAATTAATAAACCAGACAATTAATCAGCCTGTATTCTAATAGAAGGCAACCACTAAAAGGTAACTTCCAAGACATCTATTCCTTCAAGGAAACTATTTTTACTAAAGTAAAGATCCATAGGGATGCCAAAATAATCCGATCCGACGGATACCCGATCCGAAACCTGAAACTTTGGATTTATTGAACTCGATTTTTTATTTTTGGATTTGGATTTGAGGTATACCGATCCGAAATCCGATCCGAACCCGAAACCCGAAAACCCCCGAATAATATATATATATATTATTTTATAATATAAATAATATATATTATTATAATATATAATATATATATATATTAAATTTAATTTTATAAGTATATATGTAATATAATATAAATTTATGTAATATTATATATATATAATACATTATTTAGTAAAAAAAATACTTTTTACTTAAATTTCGGATTTCGATTTCGGGTTCGGGTTTTCGGATTTTCAAGTTTCGGGTTTGAATTTTCGAATTTTCTGGTTTGAATTTCAGGTTTCGAGTAAATTCGAATCCGATCCGAAATCTCTTGGATTGGGTTTTTTTGGGGTTCGGGTTTGGATTTGGATTTTGCCAAACCCGACCCGATCTGACCCGATTGTCATCCCTAAGGATCTAGAACCCTTGAAGGAGGTGTTTTGCCCACCAAGGTTCCTAAACCTAATATGAATATGAGACTCTCAACGTTTATATAAACGTGTTAAATGAGGAATTTGGTAATAACAAATTTCGGAGGGTTATTGGAATTATGGTGGTGGTTGATGACGACGAATGACGTAGGTTGATGATGGTATTAGGTGTATTGGGGTAAGAATAGTATAATATATATGAATGGTATTCCATGATTATCGAAAGGGTATATTAGCAATAGACGTTTAAGGTGAATGTCGATTGAATATAAAAGATACTGAAGTAGTGTCTTTTATATATGTAGATTTTATACACTTCTTGCTCTTTGAAGAAAGAATTGTGGGAAGTTGGGCGATTCGGGAGGGTGGCGAAAATATTAGTGAGGCTAGTCTAGCATCAAAGGCCGCAACAAATGCCAATGTGTTGCCTATTTGGAACCCCAATTTAAATTTAAAGTCCAGAGAGAGGGACCTTGTGTCCGGTATGTGGACTTTACTTGGCTGATCACCCGTATTGTCCAAATCGTTGTGGAAAAACTCCAACCAACTTATTGATTTTATGATTGATTTTACGAAAATAATGGTCAGATGAAAGAACAGTTTTATGAAAAGAATGTTTTGAAGAACAGTATGATGAAAAGAAAGATTTTGATAAAAAGTATGTTTTGACGAGAAACAAATGTTTTGAAGTTAAAGTGATTTATTTTTAAACGAGGTTTCTTTTTAATGCTTTATCTTGTGATCGAACGTGAAACTTGTTTAACCTTATATACAGAAATGAGCCAACCTTATGTACTGTGAACCTGCTTAGCCTAACTATTTATTTTGTATAGTTACTTACTAAGTGGCTCATTACTTGTAATTACCCTAACCCTTTACAGCTAAGAAAGATGATGGCTAATCCTCTTAAAAAGAGGGTGGTTCGTGTTATGCAAACTGCGAGGAAGAATGCATGATATGGACCTTCTAGAACTATTAGATTTGTTATGGCACCTCAGGTAGGATGTTGTTAAGAAACAGAGGTAAACAAATGATGTAATGAATGCAATAAGGAACATTTTTGTAGAAATTTGAATAGTTTATATAACATATTTGTTTTGTAATAATGGTTTGAGTCAGTAAATGCTTGTTTAATACCATTATATATTAAAGATTCAGATTCAGTATAGTGTTCGGGGTTAGGGATTGTATTCTTTATATTTTTATTTATTGTTTAGCAAGGTGCAGGCATCCAGGATTGGTTAGTGACTCCCCGATTTAGACCCGGATTGGGAGGGCGTCACATTCATTGTGTACTACCTAGCCGACTCTCTTAGTGTACCGTCGGCCTTCCGAATGACCTATAATATAAATTTACTAGGCAAGAAAGAGTGTGGTATACTATATTTGCCCAGTCCATGATCCGCGTATAACCGATTGAGAAGTTATTAAAATTTAATATATTATATAATTTTAGTAAAGATAAAAAAAATTAATAATAAAATATACTCCATCTAGTACTAAATAATAGTCTTTTGACTTTTTGACAAACATATTTAGGAGTAAAAAACACATAGCTATAATTATAATTAGCTTTTAAATTTTATATCACATAAAATTTTAAATTTTTATTTAATATAATTTTTTTTTAATTTTTGTTAAATATATGTATGTGTTTTTTACTTCTAAACATGCGTGCCAAAAAGTTAAAAAGTCAAAAAACTATTATTTGGGACCAGAGGGAGTAATTTCTTATTTTTAGCATGAAGTTGTAATTATAATAAATATATATTTAAAAATTTAAAAACATGTCACGTAAACTAATACCACTATTAACGTTTCGCCAATACTATTAATCCAATCCAAGAAAATCCCTTATGTTCGTCAGTTTTTTTTGACATGATGTTCATCATAGTTCCTGACTTTTACACAACTTCAAAAAGCACATCATATATTCATATTTAAACAAAACTCATCTGAAAAATTCCGAAAGTTAGATCCACTCATTCAGGACTTAGCATTTTTTTTCCCGAAATCGACCGAACCGATCAAATTCAAATTTTTGTGTTTTTATTAATTTGGTTTAAGTTTTGTTTACATTATATGAAAATCGAATTTTTACGACTAAATAAACCTTTGTTGAACCGATAGTAACTAAGTTATATATTATATAATAAATTATAATAATATATCCTTATTATATCAGTTAATGAACAGTTGAAGTGGGTTTGAGTATTGTTGACTAATTCACGTGCATACGAATCTGAATTACTAGTTGTTGTCATGTGTATGTGGAAGTTTCGAATTTTGTTTGGTTTAATTAAGATTTTCGAACTCATTGACAACTGATTCTTATTTGATGTTGTAGTCGTATTATAATTAGTTGATGTCCTACTAGATTTGAATGATTGAATTTGAGGAGCTGCATGTTAAGGGTGTTTTTATTCGAATTTTTTGTTTGATATAATTCGAAATAAATATTCGAATTCTCTTGTTATATTAAAAGAAATTGCTAGTTGCCATCTTGTTGTATGGAAATTATGGATGCATGCAAAGCTTCTTATTTGATCCAAGTTTTTAGTGGTTTTGAGATGAAATTTTTATGACGGATTGAAATGATATCCAATAGTATATCTGGAAAGTTATACATTAAAATGATTGTTTCTCATTTTACTACAAATATTTAAGTGGACTCTACGCAGTAGCAATTAGGTTCCTGCTCTATTTTTCCCTACTATTTTGGGTCTGTTATAACTATAAAGTATCATTATGATGAAATTGTTCTACTTGTTCTCTAATTTATTCAGGCGCTGACCTTGTGTCATTTGAGTATATAATTAAGGAGTTATAATTAAGAATTTTCTATGCTCCAAAGGGAGATTATTTCAGTTTATTTAATATGATAATAAATTATTTTTTCTTTGACATTTTACTTTCCTGGAAGATTGGAATGATATCCAAAATAATATATGGAAAGTTTTATATTAAAAGGATTATTTTTCATTTTATTAAAAATGTTTTCGTAACAACGTTTTCGAGCGTAAATTTATCTATAAGAGTCAAATGTGAATATGTGATAGTTATTTTAAGTGTTTAACTGTTAAGTTCTGATTGTTTACGTGCCAAGTATATATTTATTAATTGGTATGTATATTTGAGTTAAAGTAAGAATAATATAATATATATGAATGGTATTCCATGATTATTGAAAGGGTAGATTAGCAATAGACGTTTAAGGTGAATGTCAATTGATTATAAAAGATACTGAAGTAGTGTCTATGTAGATTTTATACACTGCTTGATCTTTGAAGAAAGACTTGTGGGAAGTTGGGCGAGCCGCGAGTCGGGAGGGTGGCGAAAATATCAGTGAGGCTAGTCCAACATCAAAGGCCGCAACAAATGCCAATGTGTTGCCTATTAGAGCCCCAATTTAAATTTAAAGTCTAGATAGATGGACCTTGTGTCCGGTATGAGGACTTTACGTGGATGATCACCTGTATTATCCAAAGCGTTGTAGAAAAACTCCAATCAACGTATTGATTTTACGAAAACAATGTTCTGATGAAAGAACAGTTTTATGAAAAAAATGTTTTGAAGAACAGTATGATGAAAAGAAAGATTTTGATGAAAAGTATGTTTTGACGAGAAACAAATGTTTTGAAGTTAAAGTGATTTATTTTTAAACGAGGTTTCTTTTTAATGCTTTATCTTGTAATCGAACGTGAAACATGTTTAACCTTATATACAGAAATGAGCCAACCTTATGTACTGTAAACCTCCTTAGCCTAACTATTTATTTTGTATAGTTACTTGTTGAGTGGCTCATTACTTGTTATTACTCTAACCCTTTACAGCTAAGAAAGATGATGGTTCGTCTTAAGCAAACTGCGAGGAAGAATGCATGCTATGGACCTTCTAGAGCTATTAGATTTGCTATGGCACCTCAGGTAGGATGTTGTTAAGAAACAGAGGTAGAAAATGATGTAATGAATGCAATAAGGAACGTTTTAGTAGAAATTTGAATAGTTTGTATAAAATATTGGTTTTATAATAATGGTTTGCATTGCTGTATTAATTATTTTTTTGAATTTGCATTGCAGGTGTTCTATGTTCAGACATTAAAATTTTATTGTTTAAATGTCCAAAGACATCTTGCATGTCTTTTTGTTAGATGCTAAACTTTCTTGAATAAAATGACTCCGTTTTTACGGGATTGTATTTCGGTACAAATCATTCACGTGAAAGTTATTGTGACAAAAAAAAATTGGGATTAAACTCAAGTAATATATTTTATTACTGATTTTTTATAATCAGCCTAATCTGACCACTGATCGATTCCCATGATGTCCATGATATATAATATTTCTACCTCTTCAACATCTTCCTCATAACATAAGCATCCTCCCCATCCCCATAATACTTGCCCTCCAAATCATGAATCTTGTACCCCAACGTCTCCGTGTACAAATTATAGGCAGCCTGATTACTCTTTCGGACATGCAAAGACACATATTCTGCACCAAACACATGTTGCATAGCATTATGAGCAGCCATCATGAGCTTAGTAGCAAGACCAAGTTTTCGATGAGTTCTGAGAACAGCTAAAGAAGTGATGTGACCATGACACTCAGATGCATCTCCTTCTTCTTCCATTTTGGCCAAGACGTATCCGACAATCTTGCTGTTGTAGTCTTCAGCAACGTAGAGAAGTTGTGGCCAAGAAATGATGTGGTACAAGTAGATTTGTAGTTGGTAATTCTCTGGCAAACAGAATAGATTGCATGCTTGCATGGCTAAGAGGTCATTGATCGTCGCTTTTCGTATGCATACCATGGCTTTCAATTAGTAGTATGTTTCAAGGGTTTGTTTTCGGAGAGAATCCTGTTTTTTTTTAAGCTAGAGGTTGATAACATTGTTACTTTGTTGACTTGGCTAAGCAGAAGAGTTTATATTTTTCACGGATAATGATTTCTGGTCCATTTTGCCGGCCACCAGCTTTGCCTTTCAAGTCAAGGCATCATATCATTAGTCTCTTCAAGAGATTTAGAATTACATTAGTCAAATTACTTGTGGTAATTTGATTTACTTTAATATGTGCGCGTGTGTATAAGGGTAAGTATTATATTAAAAACTCGTTTGGCATTTAAAAATTAAAAATAGAGAATTCTAATCTTGAAATTTTCAGTTTGGAGAGCACGAGTTGGAAATGAACTTGTATTATAATTTGAATTTAGGAGGTCCAGTCGATCTGCACAGTTTGAACCACTCTAGAGGAAGATCGCAACAAATGCATTACTTCCTCTAATAAAAATATAAAAACTCGGTAGTATTTGTTCACCAATCACCGGAACAAATATGGTAATATAAATATGTAATGATGGTGAGAATACTTTTGGTGAAGTTATAGTTATTGCACCGTGCAAGTCTCATAATCTTAAAGGCTTAGTAGGAAGAACAGAATGAGGAAATGAAGCCACAAAGGAAGCGTTCACTTGGCGATGAAAGATTTATTTGATAGACATGATTTTGCACTATCCATTCTGCAGGAAGAACTGCAATCAGGCTGCACTATCTAGGGTAGACCTGCTTCACAACTCCGTCAATTGCGCAAGTTACAATAGAAGCAAATTAAATCTTGAATTTCCATACTCTAATGTAGTTGTCATCGTGTGTAGTAACAACCTTCTGGAATCCAACAGCCAAACAGTTGATAGAAGGTCTTAAAGCCTTGGGCAAGAGCTCTAGCCTGGTATCTTCTGCGATTCTTCTTCCTTTCTTCCTGGAGAGTTTACTTGATGTTTCAGCGCGTACGGATCCACTACTATTCTGATCGAGGATACAGCTCGAAAGAACTTTGCCACTGTTTTCATCTACTATGCGTAATACACCATCTATTCCACCCATGACCAATGTTGATGTGTGATCTCGCAGGTGATGCATAGAATATATTACATTCGGACTCACCCTTGTCTGCCACAAACTTCTCATTGTTCTGCAAAATAACATAATCGGACAGTTAAACATTGATGGCATATCACAATATACAAAACATAATCAAATTCTGCGATGAAACATATTTTTTGTTCCATTTTAGAACTTCTGGTCATCTTTCTGTTTGTTACTGGATATAAACTTTCTTTTCTTGTGTACCAACTCGCTGTTCCTTACCTGTACTCTTTCTTTTCATTTTATATAATATTTTTATCTCATCTAAATTGGGAAAAAGTTATGCACACAACAGTTTTCTAGATCATAAAGCTCGCTATACCAAAAGTTATCCCAAAGAGAATGGAGTTATAGAAGTTCTCTTTTATGTCATGATCAGTTCACATGCCTGAGGTCCCAACAATATGCTTGGCCTGCTGTTGATCCAGCGAATATTAATGGTGAACTAGGGTTGACACACAAGGTGCTAATGCCTGCCAGAAAGTTAGAGAACAAAAAAAAAATCTGCCATTACTAAAAGACTACTTTCAATTCCAGGAAACTCAAGGCACAATCAAAAAGAGAGAGAGGACTTCACCAAAATATTACAATTATATGAAAGCGTAAAACTGTGAGAATCATGTATGCATATATATATGGCAAGAAAAATAGAAGCATTGATAAATTAGGAACAAGCAAAGAAGACATTGCCCCTTTAGCCAGACAGACCTGAGACCTCGAAGCAACCTAGGAAATCATTGTTGGACCGAAACAAAGAAGCTCCGGAAGCTCACGTCCAAGTCCAACAAAGAGATTTTATTGTAATAGAACTGATTTAGTTTTCTGATATTGGTAGATAACTATTCGGAGATTTTCCAAGTTTAAAGATTCACCATAGAATATTTATAAGCTTGTGATCTTATCTTTTAGATTAACAATATTTGGGGTTACACTATTGGTTGGCTGTGAGATTGTCTCTCTCTTCTTGGCTATTCCTTCAGAACCCTGTTCCCCATAAATACTGGTACTCCTACTGTATTTTTTGGTTACAGGCAATTACCGAAATTTTAAATACTCATGCACAAAAGCCTCCACTAAGGCTTGAAGCCTTAAATCCTTGGCAACTTATTTAATAGGTGAGGGGTATCCGCTAGACTACAACTTGCGGATTAAATACTGGTGCTTACCAAGGCTAAATTTGTTGAAGCCACCAGAAAGCTCTCCTAGAAACCTAGTCTACCACGTAAGAGATGGCCTTCAGATGCTCTTTTAGCTCAAGACAAATTATAATGAACCTACACTGCTTTGAAACTTCCTTTTTCTAATATTCTATACTTAAAGAATTCAATCAAAAAATTTGATCAGAGTCTTGGGTCGTGGATAGCTGGGAACCCCTTGTTTCATGGACAACCAAGATATCGTGGTAGGATAGTGATAAGACAAAACCAACAGAGTCAAATGGACTTGGCTTATATACTTTGAGAAAGCAAGTGGAGACATATGGTAAGTTCTATGTGAAAAGAAGATATACTAATGACATCAAACTTAGACTGACAATAATGCTATGATCTAAATACGTAACCTGCAGAACCATATGACTTTAGTGTAGCTACACGCTGAGCCGATGAAAGATCCGATACAGTGATACTTCCAATGGAGGAACCACCAACAATCATTTGAGTATCACTTAAAGATATACAAGTGACAGGCCCATCCTGTATCCTGGAAACAAGGAAAATGTAGCTTACTTTTTATGTAAAAATATTGTAATATACAATTTTTTTATTGATATATTAAGAATGCTTCCAATGACACAGCTACACTGGTGTAAGATATAGGTCATAAAAAAGGACGTAAGCAGTTGATGAACTATTATATACTATTACTAAATACTAAGGAATGAAGTGGAGGTATACTTGTGCATTCCTGAGAAGATGGAACTAGTGATCCAGAAATAGATGTGGGGTAATATTTTTTTTATTTTTCTTCACACTTCACAGCTTCTCTCTTAATAAAAATGCAAGTAGAAGAAATCAACAAAGATGTAAATTCGTCTATCCATTTCCATTTTCATTATTTTTAAAATTCAAAAAACAATGTTCAAATAAAGTATCTTAATAATAGTGCAAGATCATAATAAGAAAAGAACTATTAACACATCAGAAGAAAGCTTCTAGTATTCACATACTTGACAATTTTAGACCATTTTCTACTGTACATGTCCAAAAACCATGCTCTCCCATCTTCACATCCTACAACAGCCTCCGGATCAACATAACTGCAACCAAAGAGAAATCAAAGTTTGTTAAAAGATGCACAAAAAAAAAGCTGGGCAAAGGAATTTAGTAAATATGAATTCTAATTACTGTCCGAAGGAAAAACACATTAAACTTGGTAACTCTGAATCATTAAGAAATTTTCAAATATAGATTATATGAATTATAAATAAGATCTACATATGGCAACAAAATCTTTTGCAAGCATTATCAATATTTTTTCGTTTCAGAAGATAATAGTATATATTAAACACGATGACAATAGGGAGACAGATGGAATTTAGTTACATTTAAATTAAAAATTAAAGTAAAGAATCATGTGCTTTCAAACTCTTTGCTTAGGAAATAGTGGTGCTTCATAGGAAATATATCTACCAAAAATAATTATGACTGAAGAAAAATCCATGGATACTGGCATGTTGATCATGATAATATCATAGCATCAGGTAATCCTTACTATGTGAGCATAACATACCACATACAAGAAGCTTTAGGAATCTCTCCTTCACGAGATAAGAATATATTTTTTTGCACATTCCGCCTCCATATGCCTACGCTAGTCCCTACCAAACTAACAATCTGTACAAAGGGTAAAAGAGTTCAAGTTACAGTATTTCTTATAAGAGATGTCAAGTAAAATGCTGAATGAAATTTAAATATTGGTAATCTCACTAATGGGAGAACAGTTCTATTGAAAATGATGACACACAATCAATTACCACGTCTATGCTTCAATGAGCAAGTAAGAATTTGCTATTACAAAGGTGACAAACATATGCCATTTAATTTACAAGGATGGTGAAAGTTGACAATTCCACTATCAGTAAATTACAAAAGACCAATGCTTTTTCAGAATTTACTGGCTACTACAAGTAATTTGTGGGGAAAAAGAAACACACACACACACACAACCACCTGGCAAATATGATTAAGAGAAGGATGATAGTACCATGTAGAACTAGACATGGATAAAAGTAATGGAAAGAAGTCGAACAAAGAATCATCAAAACAATACAAAGGAAGTACGCAATTTACCTTACTTTCATCAAAATCAAAATCAATTAGACGGGTTCTATCCGGAACAGAATATTCCTCCAAGCATTTGTAGCTTTTTACTGACCACAAGCGCATCACCTAAAATCATTAGATCTCCGGTTTTCAGTAGAAAGGCGGAATATAATATACGGTAGAAGAATAATTAAAAGGGTAAAAATATAAATGTACCTCTTTGTACCCACATACACTTGAGTTCTACAGATACACAAGACCACTTGAGCTTTTTAACAATTACATGACTTTTAAAAACTCGCACTTAATCTCTCTGTCATTTGTGACATTAATAAACATATAAAGAATCTTCCTAATCGAAATTGAGAGGGTGAAAATATATTTTAGGAGGCACACACATAAGTGCTCATGTTGTCATGCTTGCAGTTGATAAGCACAATAAGGTCAAGTATACGTAGTGCAACGCAAGAAGTGAAGTATTTAGTTTTGTTAAGCATGTGGGTGAAACTTATATCAATCATCTTTGCAGGAAATAGGGAGTAAAATTTCACATTAACCAACCTTACCTTATCATCTCCACCAGTAAGGACCAACCCCATCTTCATCCGGCACTGATTTACCCTAAATAAAAGCATGGTTAATAGAATTATCCACAGATAGATATACTTCCCTCGATTAACATCATTAACAAGAATATAAAGAGACCAGGACATATGTGCAAATACTTTATGATCAAGAACACATGCACATAATAATAGCTATAATAATAATAATCATAATTTTAAATATGTTAAAACATTTGACGCTCTGTTTACATACAGAAACGTAACTGGAAAAAATCTATTTTTCAAAAGAATTTGATGAAACTATTAAGGTATACTACAGGATATCCCAGCTCTAGGAGTATTCGTTGAGTTCAAAAACTAATATCCAGAGTCTTTGGAATTGAGGTAATTTTATCTTTTATTTAGATGACCTGCTAACCTAAAACCATAAGGTGTTAGTAAAAGCCACTAAACAAATCTTATACTTTCAATACTCCATCTCACTCACATGAGTAGACAACCATAACATTCCCACTAATGGACACAATGCCACTAAACAGCTACAAAGTTCAGCAAACAAACAAAGATGTCCCGAGGGCTGAGAATAATCGGGGGTAGGAGCATTCAAACAAGATATCACTCCTAATCCTGATCTAAGTCTCTAAATGAATCACATACTTTTAACAAGTACTTACTACTAGCTATAAAAGCTATTAATATTATCACAAGCAGCTTCATCATCATGTGCAGTCCTGCCTCTACAATCTACATCAATTTGTCGAGAATAACACAAAATTTAATATTACCAATGGAAAAACTAATGTGGCGTGTTAGTGAGTTAATAAAAAGATTACCTAGCTAAATGATCTTTCCACTGATAAATATCAATAGAACCTTCTTGCAAAGATGTCCTGTGACTATCCAAAGCAAGCTCCTTTAAACACATTTTCGACGTTTTCTCCGAACAACTAGAATCCTCTAACACATTTCTAGATTGACACCTCTTTTGCGTGTAGTACAAAGTCTGAAACAATCTTGATGTACTAATCACACAGTTCCTACAAACATATCACACACACACACACCCAAAATTAGTATCTACAATCACAATCAAACACACCCAATAAAACACACACACACACACACACACACACAGATATAAATGTACAAATTGTTGGGAAAAAGTAAAAATTACCAAGATTTACAGACAGCAGAGCAGTGAAGAAGATCAATAAAGTCAAGAAAAGAAAAGATAATACAAAGGGTATCATGGGTTAGGATAGCTTGTGAACTCGCCGAAGATTTCAAGATTCTCTTTTTTGCCGGTGTCCGTACGCCGGAGCTAGAACCTTCCGACCACATCGTACCCAAGGGCCAAGACAAGGTAAAGTTTTGTTTTTTTTATCAAGTACATGTACATCACATATATATACATTTTCCTTTACTATTATTCTTTTTTTAATAAAAAATATATAATAGTTTTTTAAAAGAAAAATAATTTGTAACATTTATGAAAATAATTTTTTTTAATGGGTTTGATATTAATTTTGTGATTATATTCATGTATATATAAAAGATTTAAATTTTACGGTGACTTTTGAATTTTCATATATTTAAGTATATAATTTTCGGGATACAATAATTTTTGAAGTAAAATTTAATATATTTTATGTGTTTTTACTTTTTATATCAAATTTAAAGTTGAAAATATTCAAAAAAAAAAAAAACTTTGTGAAGCTTGTATAGAACCAAGAAAAAAGGTGATGTTGATATGATGAGGCAAATAAATATCTTACAAACAATGTGTCCTATAAAAATCATCTGTCCCCAAGAAACAAGCTTTAATATCAAGCCAGCCTAAGTTAATGGCCATAAACATATGTTCATCTTCAAGCCATTCTCACACCATATATGTATCATCTTTACAATCCAAATCACCTCTCAAAACAAACCATTCTTCATCTTCATCTTCTAAGCTATGTTTCAATATTTCTGATAGTAATGTTGTTTTAGTATCCGAGACCATGCCATTTTCTAGTCCTGCTGATATTAAGTTGCTTGAAAAAAAATTATGCGAGAATGAGTTAGATAGGGATTGGAAAAATGGGGTAGGGGTGAGAAGAAAGAAGAGAAGAAAAAGAAGGAGTTGTGAGATTGACAAGGAGGGGTGTGGAGAAATGAAGCAGATATTTTCTAGGTGTAAAAGGGCAGGGCAGCATTTGAGTTCTAAGGAAGAGGCAGAGTGTATTTTGTTGATCAAGGTTGATTTTCTTTAACTTTTTGCAATTTATAGGTTGCATTGTACTTTCAAGTGATATGATTGTACTTGGGCTATATTTTGTTGTACGAAGGCAATTGTTTCATTTTGGTGCAGTGCATTCAGAAAGGTTCTTTGTGAGTCTGCATTATGTACTTTTACTTGTTTGTTTAAATAACACAAAATTCTCCTGCAAATTAAACAGGAAGAAGCAAAACTAGAAGCAGCAAGGAGAAAGATTTTTGAAACAACTAAGCATGATCCAACCTTAAATCAGTTGGCTGATATAGTAGGAGTACCAAGAAGTAGTCTGGATAAGATTTTATGTGGAGGAAGAGAATCGCGGGAGAGGATCACAGAAAGCTACAAGAGACTGGTAGTCTCCATTGCTTCTAGTTATCAAGGCAGAGGACTACACATGCAAGACCTAATACAGGTTCCAATCTACTTTACTCTCATTTGTAGTCTTGCTGTTTTCTGAAGAATATCCTTTTTTCATCAATGCCAGGAAGGAAGCATTGGACTTCTGCGCGGGGTGAAGAAGTTCAATCCTGAGAGGGGATATAAGCTCTCAACTTATGTGTACTGGTGGATTAGACAAGCTATCTCAAAATCTGTAGCAAGCAAGTCGAGGACTATCCGATTACCGGTAAGACCTTGCTCTTCTAGAATAAATATTTTCCCATCTTACAATGCTAATATTCTATTTAAAGATTTCAATATTGTCTAGCTATTGCAATTATCTGTACCTGTGAGTTTTATTGGACATCTATGTAGATAATTTACTGCCAGTATATCAATTTTGCTTGATCAAATTATAACTTCTAATCACGAGTCTCGTGTAACTTAGAACCTATATACATACGTCCTCTCTAATATGTGTTTTGATTTGAAGTTTTGAGAAGACCCAAAAGTACCACAATTTTGCAAATTTTACCTAAAATGCTGCCATTCAAAAGAGATGTCTAAAATACATACAAATCACATTGTATCACTGAGTCGTGGGCAACTTTTGAAACTTTTTTACACCAGGGGTGGACTATTGCACAGTGATGAAATGTGTATCAACTGTCGCACATTACTGGCAGATGTGAGTACTCGTGCATTGCTCATCTGCACAACTGTTACTCATTCGCACAATGCACGGGACATCAATAAATTCCTTGTACAATGTGCAATTTTTCGTTTTTGTCACGTGGTATTTCGATCCTTGCCATATTGTGTTATATTCTGGTCTGCATTTCTTTAGATTGTGGTTAATCTAGCAATTTTTTCATTCAAGTATTAAGCTGTTGTATTAAATCCTGGTCCCTTCATATTAAGTTGTTCCTGTTGTCCTACGCCAATTCTCTTGTCACACATTTTAAAACGATGAGAGAATTTTGTGAGTTTGATTTGTATCAAATTTATTCCCTTAACGACGTTTTGAAATATAGTATCCTTCCCTTATAGACCTAATTTACATCAACTGAACCAGTTTACATGTATCCCCATATGATTGTTTATATTTCTATATTGATAATGTAATTACATACTTCAAAAACACAATCTTTCCATAGACACTAGCCTACTTGAAGATTAACATGCACACTGTCTGCTGAAGGTAAACCTATAATTTGAATGCATGGTTAGCTTATCATGTGCAGGGAAGCGCATGTGAAATGATCCCGAAAATTGCAGAGGCCAACAATAGTCTAGCTGTAAGCTTGCGGAGATCGCCCTCTCTTGAAGAAATTGCCGAGTCTGTTGGCACAACTGTCAGAACTGTGAGACTTATTTATCAAAGCAGCAAAGAACCGGTTTCCCTTGATCGAGCACTGACTAGCCAAGGTTGCATGAATTTACAGGTTTGTCTTCTGAACTACAAACAGTTAGTTTAAAAATAAAGTGTCACAGGTATTATCGAGCTTTGTGGTCTCTGTTCCTAATAATGAACGCGCTACATTTTACAGGACATTATGCCAGGTCCAGAAGAACTCACACCGGAAACAATGCTGATAAAACAACATCGAAAACAAGAATTAGAGAAGATACTGAATCAGCTTTCTGATAGAGAATCAATCATACTGCGACTACACTATGGACTCAATGGAGAAACCCCTCGTTCATTCGAGGAGATAGCAAGAGTGTTAAAGCTTTCAAGAGAAAGAATTCGACAAATAAATGGTAATGCACTGTCAAAACTTGAGCAGAATAGTGTGGTGGATGATATGAAAGTGTATATAGAAAGATGATATTTTTTCCCTTCCAGGACTAATTGCATAGTCAGAAACAATGATAACTAGTACATGATTTTATCTGATTCTATTCTTCCAATGCTTGGAGGATACATACATCTGTTAATCTGATAATATTAGTTTTTCTAAAGTTTGACATTTACTTGTTACTTATTTCCATAAGTTGTTAGGGAAAGTTTTTTTTAAAGAAATAGAAGTTACTGCTAATTTGAGTCATAATAATTGGAAAGAGCAGATTGAGAGGGGGTATCGTTCGGGTTTGTTGTTGATAAATTCGGGGACTTATAGTATGGAGGGTTTCGATGAAAAGATTTTCCTTTCATACTACACTCTCGTTCAAATGCAATAATTCTGGCTTCAGTTAATAAATGACTATAAAGTTATGTGAAGCAATCTAATTTTTAGTAGAAACCTGAATGATTAGCTCTCACAGTTTATATAGGATAAAATTTAGAAATGTCGCATTATTCATATTCCATATCAAACTAGCTTGGTGGCCTCCAGGTTTCCATGGACACAATATCCTTTGCATCCCTATGACCTACTTTGTTCATTTACTGTATTTTGCTCTAATTCCACTCTTCTCCATTACAATTAAAAGAAGATAAATTTGCAAGTTCCATCCCTTGTTTGTATATGTTATTTTGCTCAATTTCGTTGTGTGTGTATGCTTGTATGGCATATCTTTGCACCTGATATTGCTGAAGATAATGTACTGAAGTAAAAAAAAATACTCTGTAATATGTAGTCTAGATTCCTGTTTCTAATGGGTATATAAATCCACATTTCAAGGACCTTCTAGCCCATGGTCATATATTTTGTCAATTTTAATTTCTCAATCTCATTGCAGCAGAATGTAGATATAGTGCCAGATGTTTCTCTTTTTTGCTTTGCCCTTGTGGCAATGGTTATTATTGATTATGTACTAAAAGATAAATGAAATTTGATGATGGGGTGCTAGATAGTAAGTTGGCGATAGTTAATGGCCTTGGTCTATAGGTCTTTTAGAAAAGTTTCAGGTAATTCATGTTGAAGGGCCAAATTTTAATGATAATGTCCAAGAAAAGACAGTGTGGTGTTCTAGAGACGGAAAAAAGAACGATTTAAAACTAACATTATTTGGTATGGTTCTTTAACTGTTTTCCCAAGCACTTGTTCACATATGGCTTGCAATTCGTTGAAAATTATCGACTGAGGGTAGATTGCAGATATGGCAAATAGATAGAAGATTGAGCTGTGTTTTTTGTATTAGGGAGGACTCTCAATTTAGTAAACAGGTGATGAATTCTTTTTAAAGGCAAGGTTTCTGCCAGTTTAACTTTGTCTCCTGGGAAGATTTGGTTTTAAAGGGTTCCAGGACCCGGAAAGGTCCTGACACCCTTTAATAAATTAATTTTAGGCGCTATAGTTTATATTGTGTGGCAAGCAAGAAATTGGAGGCTGTCGCAGAATACAAGATCAAGATCACCTAGTGAATTAGACCTCCTTATAGAAGAAACTATTTGAATGAAGCTATTGTGCAGGAAGCTTCGTTATAATTGTAGAGTTCGGGACGCTACTGTGTGGAATGTCAAATAATCAATTCAAACGAGGTCTGATTTTTTTGTTAATGGTTAATTGTAATTTCTAGGTGCTTAGATGAACTTGTATGAATGGTACTGTGTTGGCATTTGGAGAGAAAATCTGAGGTTTGGACCTCTGCATTTGGTGCAGATTAATGCTCGAGTTATATTTGGTATTGTATTGTTCTTGACCTTCTGGTGCATTCATGTAACATGGTTAGTTTATCTGCAAGTCTGCAACCATTTGGAGGAGTCCAATGCCTGGCAATGGACTTTTCCTTCTGAAATAATTAGAGTAATAATTTTTTTATTAATTATTTGAGAATAATCGGGATTATTAAGCTGCTCTCGTAGAATTGCACCGAACAATCTTTAAATTGTTCTATTTGTTTTGGAAAATGAGGAGAAAGAAATGGCAAAAACAATTCTTCTTATCCTCTCAAGTTTTTGTACGGGAGAACAAAAAGGAACGAAAGAAAATTCTTACAAATTTCTTTCTAAATTTTTCTTCTCAAAATTAAGTCGATTAAAAAAATTCACTTTTTTAAAAATAATATTTAGCATATATTTTTTTCCCAAAAATTTTCTCCTTTTCTATCATAAACTCGAGAACAAAGTCAAAAGTTATTTTATTATTTTATATACTTTACTCTCACGGCACACTTTTTATTTTATTCTCGTTTTTTCTACAACTAAAGCCTCGGGGTATTAATTAAAGGCCATTTGAAAATATTCGAGAGATTACACAAAGACCAAAGAAAGCGAAATTTTCAGATATCGTAGCTGACCTGCTCTATAGTTTTTACTTAACATGTCTCTTCCTACTTTGTAGGGCCTTGTTTGTACTTGGTACATAGCATTATGCTTCACAAACTTGAGGAAAATTAAATCTTTTATTTAGTTTGCCGATTGTGATGGCACACTTTTATCTGGACGGCATTTTATAATATAAAATAAAATAAATATACAAGAACATCGTTGTCTGAGGTTTTTCGTAAGAACAGATTTTGGAGATTTTGCTGCAATAATAGTGCGTAAAGTATAATAATATGACTGTTAATGAGCATTACAATTTGTAAAAAAGATTGGGTTGGATTGGAAGGTATCTCGATTTATTTCGTGTATCGGATCCGATCAAACTCACACAATTCTGTTATAATTTGATATATTTCGAGAGATTTTAAGGATATATTTGTTAATATGAAAATTAATTAATTTTATCTGATAAAATCATCGCGTTGTTATAGTTTCTTAATTTGAAGAATATCGTTTAGAGATATTTTCCGTAATTAATATATTGAGATTGATTATTTTCTCGTTTCCGAGAGAGGACGTATTGGAAATTAAGTAATTAATTATTAATAAAATTAATATTAAAAATAAAGGGAAATAAAAAGACTATACCAAAAATATGACATAAAAGCATATATGTCAAAGTTTTCCATTTTTTCACGTTACTATCAAGTCGATATTTTAGTACTTCCAAATTATTTGGAGTGCTATCATCTTATTTTTGATGTTGAATACTTCGAATAATTAGCCTTTGCAACATAATTAAAGGCAAGAAGACTTGTTGCGGTTATCGATTAATGTATTAATATTTTACCTGAAAGGGTAAATCAAAATTGCAATATAAACCGTTGCAAGTTTCAAAGATGTATTAATAATTTTTAATAGAAATTTTGCATTAGACTATGTTCCAAAAATTATTAAGAAAAAAGGTTAAATTTTACTATTCGTTATAAAAAGCAATTTAAGTATTTAAAATATATATTTTTAACAAATGTGATCTTATTTATTGTGTTGAATCAAATACGGAACGTGTTGCACATTTTTTTCATATGCGTAGTCCATAGATGTGCGTATTTAATCGATATTTCGAGTTTTTTTCAAAAATTAATATTTTAATCCCCAAAAATTTTAAAATAAAATATTTTGATCATTTTTACAATTCTCTTCTTCACAAAACTAAAATTGAGATTAACATTATTTTATTTATCTCATTTTATTTTCTCTTTTCTTCTTTTTACTTTAATTTTTAATTAGGAGCTCAGCGTTTTATACTGATTGCTTTCTTTTTTAAGTATTAGTATTTCATGTGTAATTGTTCAAATTTTTGGTGATGATTAATAAATAAATACATGCCAGCAAGCACCAACAAGTTTCTATCATAATATTTATGGTTGAAGATATTATAATGCAGCTAAATAATTATATTATAAAGAAAATAGCTCTTAAGTTGACATTATCATTTTTTAATCTTTGTACAAGTTTGCAATCTTGCATATGAAACATTTTGTAATTAATTTAATAGTTTAAAGTAATCTATGTGTTATAATAATTATATAATACTAGCTTATAATCCGTGCAAAGCACGGATGTTATTAATAAATTATATATTAATTATTTTGTATAATTTAAATATAATATTATATTATATGCGAGAAGTTGTATAAAATGAGAACTATCGGAAATTGAGTTGTATATAAGAAATAAATTTTTATTTAACGAAACCAGGTTAAATTATTATGAAATCACTATTAAATTAGAGAATTTAGACATTATCTATATACTCCTGACTTAAAAAAAAATTGTAAAATATATTATTATAAAAAATATGTTATACAAATATTTTACATACATAATATATATAATTTTTGAATCTTTCAATCAAAAAATAATCTCATTTCTAAATTATAATATATACTCTCAAGTTTCAATTTTGAATTAAAACATTTCTATTGTTTTAACAATTTTTGTTTTCTAGATTAAATTAATCCATTTCAATATAATTATCAAACTTAATCACATGTGGATGAGGACCATGATGTACATGTTAAAAGTTGGCTTTAAGCAAAGAAAAAACCTAGTGAAGGTACAAAATGTAAATAACAACAAACATAAGGGTATTATAGCAAAACCATGAGATATTATTATAATATTAACAAAACCTAACCATATAAATATGAGGTATATATATAGTACACATGCATTTCCTCTCAAGCAAAGCTTCTTCCTCCATTTTCATGGGCTACGTTTGGGCTGTTTTCTAGATATATTTCTCTCTCTTTTCTTAGCTTTGTCTCTTTAAGCTTATATTCAATTTAGAGAGAAAGTGTTGTATACATATTATTATTTAGAGATAAATAAATAGGGGATATGTCAAAATATATTGAGTTATTAGATGTAGGTGCTAGAATAGTTGCAAGAACATACTCTCACTGCCCACAGACGGCGCGTATGTACTACCACCCTCCGGCAGACACTCACCAACGTCACCTACACTGCGGTGTCTTTGGTGGTACCGGTGATTTTTCCGGTCAAGCGGGACATGACGGGTCAAAGGTGGGCATGAACATGGATACAGCTCATGTCATTCTTTACACGGTTGTTGGGTGATGGTTTGAAAATTTGTGGTCGAAGTTGTGTTTATTTAATATTTTGTGTTTTGTTACAAAGTTGTTTAATTATCATCCTTTTGGTGATATATATATTGTTGTGGAAAATTGAAATATCATAATTAATTATGTCAAATTATTTATATTTGGTCGTTTAATTTATGTTAAATTTTTAACAGAAATTCTCTAAAGGTTCTATATTTATATATACATAATAAATGTATATTATATTAAATAATTATCGAAAAATATCGTCTAAAAATAATTGTACAATCAGTTTTACAATTGTAACCGACGGAAAGTACAATCGCAAATAGTACAACAAGTTTCAATTTTTAATTGTGGTTCACAAAAATATGTAATAATGCGCATTATATTAAATTCTATAATCAATTATTTATGGTCAATTTTTGTGGTGCAGAATGACAATTTTCATTATAATTTCAAAATAACTAGATGCACATGTATATTGGCCGATATACTTGATCGAATATTGGATCCAAAACGACTATATTTTACAATTTTGAATAAAATATTCGAGCAATCAGAATCAATATTAAAATATTTGACACGGTCACGGATAATTTGTTCGGTTGCAAAAGCATGTGCCTCTTCTTTTGTTAAATTGATATTTTTTTCCAAGTTTGTTAAATTGATATTTGATCGAACAATTACATCTATAAAGAATGGTTAATTATAATTTGGAGTCTTTTTTTTATTTTTCTAAATTCTAAGTTAATTTGGATTCGTTTTCTCTTGCTTTAAATCATAATTAAGTTTTAATCGGTCGTTATAAAATCTAATAATGAATTACTTCTTGTTTTTTTATGTATGTCCAATAGAAATTCGATATGAAAAACAAAATTAATAAGTTAGTATAGAAATGTTTTTGAATAAAATTTATCAACGACTTCTAAGTTCTAAAAGCATGTTCGAGAGTTTACGATCAACTCTTAAATAAAATATAAAATAATAGACTTTTGGTAAGTTATCATATTTTTAGAAGTGTCAATTTTAACAATATTTTTTATAATCACTTTTCATCTAATATTTTCACTACAAGAAAAACCGGCTAAATGTTACTGAATATTTTCGACCATCTTAAATTTGACCGATTCTGGTCGAATTTGAGACCAATTTCAGTCAAACAATTCCCAGAATTAAATTCTACCAAATCTAGTCACTTTTAAGATCGGTCAAATTTAGCCGGTCGAATTTAATTAAATTCGACCGCTAATTTTTGTTGATCGAATTTATGTCGGGCCAAAAAAAGAGAGGGAAAATTCCCGCCAAATTTATCAAATTTTTGAAACATAAATGTGACCAAATTCGGTCGAATTTATAAAAGTGACCTACAACAGTCGAATTTAATTCTAGATAGAAAGGGAGGGAAAATTTCCGCCCATTTTATCAAATTGTTGAAATATAAATGTGACCGAATCCGTTCGAATTTATAATAGCGACCGAAAACAGTCACATTTATAAATGTGACCAACAACAGTCACATTTATAAATGTGACCGAATCTAGTCAAATTTAGCCGGTCGAATTTAGTGCCAGGTCAGTGATCCGTGTGAAAGGTATCCAATGGTCCAGATTTGACCAACTAAACACAAATTCAACGGTCCGAAAATTATGACACCAAATTCCACTTATATACATATATATACACACATTTTAAATCACTACTCTTCTACTTCTACTTCTCTTACTCATCATCTTTTCTCTCTTTCCCCTAAAACACAAGTATTTGTATATCATATATTTATATAAACATACACAAATTATATATATAATCTCTTTATTACAAAATAATGGTACACATAAGAATAACACCAAGCAAATCAACTCGGGGAATAGTCATTCCGGTTATAAAGCCAAATCGGATAACGAAAGCAAATCCGGCATCAAAAGCAATTCCGGCGAATGAAGAAATTCCAGCGACCCAAAAAATTCCGGCAATCGAGAAAAGTTTGACAAATGTTTGCCTCCAAGTAGATGAGAAAATGATAGTAGTATTATGAAATCCGACTAAAATATTTGAGTTGAATTCTTATGACTCTAAGTATTTGTAACAAAAATATTATTGATAAATATGAAATTATTTATGTTCTTCAATTGATTATATTACATAAATTATATGATATTAATGTTGATAATAACATAAACCTAATGAATATATTAATAAATGTAGTAAAATAATATATATATATGGCATATATTATTGTAAATAAAAGTAGCAGAAAGCTGCTGCTGGGTTTTTAAATATGGCGCATTAAATTCGACCGGAGTCGGTCACATTTATATATTCGACCAGAGTCGGTCACATTTATAAATTCGACCGAATTTGGTCATTTTTATCAATTCGACCGAATTTAGGCGCTAAATTTTAAAAAATTCAAAATTTGGAATTTCAAAATTTTGGTCGAATTTAATCGGTCGAATCTACCCGGTCAAATTTAGCTAAATTCGACCGATTTTACTAAAAGTGACTCCTCTAAAAGCGACTAGACAGTTTCGGTACTAAATTCGACCGAATCTAGTCAAATTTAGCTAAATATGACCGCATTATTCTAGTCGAATTTAGCCGTTTTTCTTGTAGTGTTTATTCATATCTAAGAGAAAAATTGGAAAAAATTTGAAGAGAATGAATATTTTATTAATAAATATAATTTAAGAATCATGTACAAAATTTTAAAATTGAGGAAACAAAGTAGGTTTTTAACTTTTTAAAGAGTATTTTGGAACTCTAATTTATGAATGATTCTTCATTTTTTAACTAAAAATCTATAAAAAGAGCATATTGAATAATATTTTTAACATAAAGGTTTTCAATAAAATTAATTGAATAAAAATTTTACCCCATGAATAACCTTCAATAAAATTTTATCACATGAATAGTCTTCAATAAAATTTTACCCATTGAGTGTCTTCAATAAAATTTTATCGTATAAGATATTTTAATAAAAAAATTTACCTATGAAGGGCTTTCAACAAAATTTTACCCTTGAAGAGCCTTCTAACAAAATTTTAACCCTCGAAGTCTTCAATAAAATTTTAACCCTCGAAAAGCATTCAATAAAATTTTACCCTACAAAAGGTCTTCAATAAAATTTTACCAAATAAGATATTTTAATAAAAAATTTACCCATGAAGCGCCTTCAATAAAAGTTTAACCCTCGAAGGGGCTTCAATAAAATTTAACTAAATAAAATTGAACTATGAAATTCTTCCCTTCTTTCACGGTGGGGGGATTGGCATTGGTGTCGACCCCCAATAGTATTGTTAAATGCAACTTTCATTTCTATAACCTCCATTCATTATGAGCATATGCTCTATTATAAACATCTATCCCTACCATTCACAACTTTACTACTAGGCCTCCAGTTATGATGCTGAATAAAATTTTATATCATCAAAATTATTCATACCCCCTTATTCCTCCGTTTCTTCCTGCAAAAATCAATATGTGTAACAATACAACCACCAACAAAAATATATCAAGAAAGTTTGATTGTATCTAGAAGGCATGTCTTAAGAGAATTGAGAGATGAGGTATGACTTTTATTAGCTCAGCTGTCCAAGCCTTTTTTTTAGGATTCTCCACTCGAAAATAAAATATCGGACCATCTCCAAGTTGTAGGAATTTCTGTTATCTTCGCGTGGCCTGTAAAATAATCCAATTCTGATATCTAAAACTCAAGTTACAGCCTGAAACAGAAATTGATGCGCAAACTCTCCCACAAATCCGAATTTTCATTTGATTTAAGCCAAAATAAGCTCAATTCTTTCCTCCATCTAATGATCTTCAGATATTTGTCTTCAAGTGATTTTCAGATTTTTATCTTCATGTGATTTTCTATCTGCAAAAATCCAATCAACAATATAATATATTAAAATGTTAGGGTTTACCTGGTAGGCACGCCTCGAGAGATAATTTTGTCCCATAAGCGCAAGACCCCTTTTCCTTGCTCTTCAATTAACCTTAACCTTCTTCCCCCCCATGAGATATGGATTTCGAAATAATTAAAAAAATAACATTTTTTTAATTAAAAAAATGGCAATGGCTGAAAATACCGGATTGGTTACCCAATTATCATATGCGTATAGTGGAGATAATACCCCGACTCTAAATGCGTAATAACCTGGCCCAAACTCAACTATACATCATATCGATCTATTCTTCCTAACTCATTACATATAATCTAGAAACACTCTTCTCCCCCCTCCCGCATTAAGGAGAATATCTTGACTGTGTGGCTTGGAATCTTCTTGACGATATGGTAACACTACGCCAAAAATTGGAATCAATTGATGTTGTCTTGTCTGATACTAATACCAAGAAAGTAACCATGTCTGCCGTCCAAAACTGGTTCAACCAACTTGTAGTTGTGGCTCATGTTGCTAATTTTCTTATGATATGGCTCATGTTGCTAATACTATCTGGTTATATAACTCCTACGTAATACCCCGTTTGGTTATGTGTATTGCTTAACCCCTTCCAACAATGCATATCTAGTTATTTAAATTACTGTTACCCAACCCTTAAATACAGATTAGGCCTTTTACCCTTTCTCTGGATGCGTATTACCTGCTGAATTGTACGCATTACCCCAGCTTGATATGCATATTAGCTATAATACCCGTTCTAGAGATGCGTAATATGTAATACCCAATTGATGGATGCGTCTTTCATTCGGTATTTTTAACCAACCATACCAAAAATTATTATTCTGCTCAATATTGTATAAAAAAAACTATTATTTAGCTCCTTCGTCCATGGATTTCATCATAATATTTTAAACCAATTGCCAATAGGTTTCCTGAACTGAGTAGAATTCTTTGATGAAATTCACATCTGTCTTTTCTCTCCATTTTCGGACTGATCTAAAATGGATTCTTCTTATTTTTCTTTGAATCAAAGAGAATTCAATAAGCTTTGAGTGGGCTGTAAAATTATCTAAATCAGACTTCTAAAACTCAAGATATGACCCAAATAGTGTATGTAGCGTGTGTAACATAATACATACGAATTTTCTTCTATTTTAACTCAAAACTCGATTACCCATCAACCATTAAATCATAATTGAGATCATATACTTCAAAACCATGATGAGAACCATAATCTATTGAATGTCAATAACCCATACAAATTTTTTTAATATCTCCCCCTTTGATGTCTCTCATAGCCACCTGTGATGTCCACCATGAAAACCTTTAAAACCCTAGATTTGATGTAATATCTTTCTTCCTAAGATGTGGATTTCCCCTCTTAATGCCGATTTGTTGATGGAGGAATTTGATAACAACAAAATTTGAGGTCCATCGCCATAATCAAGATCCAGGGTGGTGTTTTTTACCTGAAAAGTCATCAAGTGTAAAGTGTAGTGGTTATTGTATATTGGGGATGAGATTGTTAGGGTTTTTTAATTGGTAGGGGCTCTCAATGTCAAACCCCTAACAATGTGTTTATGTACTCCTATATAGGGGATCAATCCCATGTATTTCTTACTGAAGTAGAAGCCCGTTAGAAAAAGTCCACCTTATCCATCCCTTATTCAACACCTTATTCAACCCTGATTCGATAATTGAAACCTAGTTGGAAGAGGTCTCTACATAGAGGCTTATTTGGATAGTCCAAAGCCCTGTATAAGGCCCAAGAACTTTATGAATCCGATGTTGACCGGGAAATCATGGGCTATAGTTGGACCACTACAACCATTTTTCGGATACCTTGACTGGAGGATAGCACTAGATCCACCCCGAATGCAAGATTGGCCCTAAGCCCTTAGACGAGAACAACCCGCCTGAGTACAGAGAAATGGTTTTCCGAACTGAGGTCAGTTGCAACCTAAAATTTTCCGCCGAGCACAACTCGTGGAGTACAGAGCAATGGTCTTCAGTAATTAATCCCGGAAGACCTTTAACAATTAACCCCGGAGGGCCTTTATTAATGATTAACCCCGGAGGGCCTTCAATAACAATAACAATAATCTACCCGAATAACTATAAATTTAGTCCAATAAATATTGACCCATAAAAAATAATACATGTTGAAATTTGGACGTAACACACCTAAATTATTATGTATAGAATTTATTATTTATTTATCAAAATTTTATTGCTCGCAAAAGCCAGAGATTGTTGGTTAATTCCTAAACAAGTTCAAACAATTGGACTGAAAAATCCCACGAATACATTTAACAAAAAAAGAAAAAAAAACCACGACTAAATGACATGGATGATGGGTGGGTTGGTAGTTTTGGTAGGAAATAGATAAATTTATATTTCAACTTCTTGATATGATACCCATAGTACCCTCCAAATCAAGATTTGATTTAGTTTGCGATCACATTCACACACAAATTGCAGTATGCTAGTTATAAATTTTGTATGTTAATGATAATTACAAACTGCTACAGACTTGCACATTCACGTGAACCATATCCCAATATTCATTTCATAATAATTATATTACATTTTACGTATAATTAGAACATAATATTACAGAATATCAACATGCAATTTTATCGACTAAAATAGCTAACATCATTTTATACCACATATTACTCTAATTTACCTATTCGTTTTTAGTAGTAAAAACGAATAAAACTAAATCACGAAATTATATGTAAATTAAACATGCAATTTCTCTATAAATTTTACCTTAACACATACACATAAATTTAACTCGAATTTTATGACTTAATTCAATTGGATATTTGTCAGCCATCTTTTCTATGCTTTCTATTTACAGAAAATATTAGTATAGTCTGCTCTGATACCAAATGAAAATTCACACATAGAAGGGGTGAATATATGTTATGGCTAACAAAGATCGATTTTAAATATTACCAAGTTATCAACATGTCAGCTACCTAAGTTCAATCACAGTTCACTGTTACCTAGCTACTATATGCAATGCAGTATAGAAAAAGTAAATAACACCAAATCTTTTAGCCAGGTTCGACCCTTAATCCCCTATGGTCTATGTCATGGTCATTTACCAACTACTAAGAGAGAATATTATTAATCAATAAATAACCGATTACAAGATTACAATAATATTCATACCTTCATCTCTTACAACTGATTCTAGCTTGCAGAAACACCTATTTCCTGAACTAATATGCCCTCTAAGCACTATACTACTGTTACAGATCAAAATATGATGCAATTAATACACAATTATTGAGTGGTGAGAACTTTTGAGTTTTAATGGTTGCACTTACGTTTTGTGACTAAACCGGGTCCTCGTAAGTTGCATATGTATCTCAAGAGTGTTTGAGAATCAAGCCAAAAAATATAGTTCTAATGTTGAGGGGTGCCCTTTATATAGGCGCACAAGGGTCTATGAATCATATTAGAGTTAGGAGACTTGGTGGTCAAGTATCCTAGTGATAAGGTTGTTGAAACCTTGTAAGAATGAGAGTCTTCGTTAGACTCTTGTAGGTGAGTTCTATTTTTGTGATAGGATCTATAGAACCTTCTATAGATGAGGGGTCTCGTAGGACTCTTCCATAGATAAGGGGTCTCGTAGGACTCTTCAGGCCTTTAATTGAGCCTTTTATTAATTAATTATAAAATTAGTTAATAACATAGGTTTGATGGGCCTAGGGCTCCAACAAAGCTTTTAGGTTGGACTTACAAATCCAGTTGATCCTATATTTATTGTTTCTTGTCCGTTTTAAGGGGCCCAAGTCTTTGGAACATATTAAGTTAAATAAATAAAATAATAAATGTCATATTTATTGTTTTCTTAGGGTTTCTTAGGGAAAATTTCATGAGTTTTCATAAAATTTTATCAAGGGTTTTTAGTGCCTATTGGGAATTGGACTCATTTGTCTAACTCAATGAAATTTTATAAATTTCATTTTTAATTAATTCTTTAATAAGAATTATTTTTCACAAAATTGAAGTCCCCAAGGATTTTTATACCATTTTTCAAAAAATGGGAAGATTTTTATTGGTCAATCTGACCTAGAATTGAGATCGAATTAGGGCTCATTCTGCACCCCAAGTTAAAAAGAATTGAGTTTGAAAAGTTTAATTAACCTTGTTTCCTATCGACCTAGATTGAGGTCGAATTAGACCTCAATTCCTCACCTAGGTCGATAGGGCTCATTTGCATTTGTCTTCTGTCGACCTGGATTGAGGTCGAACTATCCTTCAATTCCTCACTCAGGTCGATGAAATTGAGGTCGATGGGGCTCAATGGCCTTTGTCTTCAGTCGACCTGGATTGAGGTCGAACTATCCCTCAATTCCTCACCCAGGTCGATGGAATTGAGGTCGATGGGGCTCAATGGCCTTTGTCTTCTGTCGACCTGGATTGAGGTCGAATTATCCCTCAATTCCTCATCCAGATCGATGAAATTGAGGTTTCATGGCTTAAATGCTTCTCAACCTGGATTGAGGTCGAACTAACACTCAATTCCTCACCCATATTGATATTTTAGTTGGTCTCATGACTGAGTTATTTTCGACCTAGATTGAGGTCGAATTAACGTTGATTTCCTCACCCAAGTCGATTGGTGAGTTGGTCACATGACTAAATTCTCTTAGACCTGGATTGAGGTCGAATTAACCTCCATTTCCTCACCCAAGTCGATTTTTTAGTTGTCACGTGACTAAATTCTTTTCGACCTGGTTTGAGGTCGAATTAACCTCAATTTTTTCACCTAAATCAATTTTTTCTATTCCATCAAGAACTATGGTAGATTGAGCCCTAATGAGCCTAAGCCAAACTTATTTTTGGTTTAGACTTTTTCCTTTAATAATTTTGGGCTTTCAACAATGTGGGCCTTTAGTATGCCCTTAATCATTTAGGCCAATTAGTCCTAGGGTTTTAATCATTTGATCAGTCTAGGGGCTTAATTTAGCTTTTTCGCCCATATTTCAGATCCTTCCATGAGGTTCCAGAATTCTATCTTTATTATTTTTCATTTATTTATTGTGTGTCATTCTTGGGCCTTGAATTATTGGCCTTTACAATCGAGCGCATTCACTGGTTACACCGGTTGCCAAGACTATTAACGGTTACTTGACCTGAAAATGCCCGTTCACGAGGGTTCTCAAACGGTCATGTGACCGACTGGGCTCCTATATATGAGCGGTGTAAGGACACTCACTATTCACACTTCTCATTTTTCTTCTCAAATTTCTTTCTAGTACTTCGAGCTCTCTAGCTTTTTAGAAATCTAGCTCTCAAGCTTCTCTAGCAATTTAAGCAGTTCGACCAAGGCAAATGGCTGATAAGAAGGCTTCAAGACTAGTTGTCATGACTGCGGGGTCGACCAAAAGAGCTAAACCCCTGCGCCGTATTCCTATTTATTCTACGTACATGTCTTTAATTGATATGATCAACCAACGAGGGGATGAATACCCTAGCCAATCTCACCTTGATTCATATAGTCATAGTAACAAATTTTTTTAGACCAACCTAATAGAACAATATAACAAACTTTTCAATTTTCATCCTCTCTTTTCCATTTCTTTGGTTGGGCCTAGTGACAGAACATGTCACTAGAAACCTGACTATTTATTTGTCTACATAGATGCCCTTTTAGCCGGGCTTAGGTTTCCTTTGCACGATTTCATTCCCACTTTATTAGCAGATGTAAAAATCCACCCCTGCCAAATTGCCCCAAATGGGTGGAAGATCATTCATTGTTTTATGATCCTTTGCCTTTAAAAAGAAAATAAAAATGATCGTCCCTTTGTTTAGAAAAATTTTCCAATTCAAAAATTCCTCTAGTTTGTCATTGGGTTGGGTTCACATAGGTCATAGGACCAACATGCCCCATGTCTTTGATAATTCTTTCATTCTTGACAACAAAACCAATTAGAAAGAAAACTTTGTCCAAATTAAGTGGGAAGGGGGTAACTAGAGTACCCCTTTTAGGTCCACATTTGCGAAGATGGCCGATGGGAGTGCTGAAACTATAGTACTCACGGAGGTGGAAGAACCTGCCTATGTCGAGCTTACTAAGGGTGAGACCAAGGAAGCTTCTTAGGTTCTCCTTAATGAGTATTGACTAAAGGCTATTGGTCATTCGAGGGCTTCCAGTAAAGGTATTTTATTTAACTTATCCCTTGTTCTTGCCTTTAGTATTAGTCATTTGCTAATGTTTTCGTGTCTTATTTTTAGCTGCCGGGCAGATCAACAGGTGGAAAGTTCCACAAATGGAGGAAACTGGGGCAATTTGAGGAGAGGTTAACGAGCATGTCAACGTTCCAAGGTCCTTGGCTTACAAGTCTGGCTGGGGATTTAGGAAAACTGACATGGTGGTGGGATCTACGGACCATGCCAATGATTGGTCCCTTCACTCCATTACTCCTTGTGACTGCAAGGAAATTATTGTGAGGCGTGATGAAGAAAACACCAAGGCTTTAGATGCGCAGACTTTGGCTTCAGTGAGTTTTCTTACTTGACTATTTTAATTTTAATGCACTTAGCACTTTAGCATTTCTTTTCTTATTAGTGATTAGTCTCTCGACTCACCTGGCTTGTTGGCTTTCCAGGCTAATGCCTATTTTCAGGCTTTCCTTCACCAGGTCGATGCATGGAAGACGCAGGCTGAGAAGTACAAAAAGGATTTGACTATTGTTGAGGTCAAGCTGATGATTTTGGAAGAGAAGATGGCCAAACAGGCAAAGCTCCTGAGGTAGGCTCAAGTAGAGGTGGTAAAAATCCGGGCTGACAGGAATGCTATTATTTATACCTACCTGGGCTCGGAGGAGTACCAGGATTTGATCAAGGAGCACAATGATATGATCTATCCAACCCACTATACCATTAGGTGGAATGAAGCTTTGAATACGGTGCTACCAAAGCACCCGGGTTGTTTGACCCGAAGGTGGACTTCAAAAGTCCTTAGTCAGCCGACTTTGCAGCGCTTAATTGATACACAATAAGGGGACACTGACGGGGAGAGTAGCCCCGACATCAGAAAGAGAAAGTCTAGTACTCCTTCACCTTCTCCTCGCCGAGTCGAGCCTACGAAGGTTACGCCCAAGAAAACTCCTCAGAAGTCGGCGGTGGAGAGTACTTATGCTTCTAGCTCATCAGATGAAGAGGAATCTAGTGATTTGGGAGAATCTTCGAGGAGTGAGGAGGCCGAAGATATTAAGGGTGCCGAGTAGGTTAGGATTTATACCTTTGTAGTTTTGTACTTATTTATCTCAGCCTTTCAAGGCTTTTTGTTAACTCTTGGCCTTCGAGCCTTTATATTTATGCACTTCGCGCTTTTTTTTCTCTGTCTTGGTTTTATTTGTTTTTCGTGTTTAATTCGAACATAAATAATAAACGTCCACATGACATGTAAATGTGTATCAAGACTTAAGAATATCCTCATGAACAAGAGCCCTGCTTCCTAGGTGTTGGCCACACACATCCTCATGAACTTCCCTTAGAGTAGCTTCAGCCTCATTGGGTCTTAGGCACTTTAAGTATGGTATCATATGCGACTTCTTATAAAGTATCTCTTCAATAAGAGCATACTTTAGGGCCCTTACTGATAATTTTCGCGCATCCAAGGGGTTAGTAGGTATCATTCCCGTTCAAAGGTAAAGCTTGATGGGATCTATCCAACATGTTCTCATCCCAATCGGGGATTCTAACTTAGCATCAATGCTAGGGTTCTTCAAGACTTGGAAGTAAACACTACCGGAGTAGCTCTCAATCTCAGATGATGCAAACTTAGACAATGCATCAGCCTTTGCGTTCTCCTCTCTCGGGATGTACTTAAAGTGAGATTCTTCAAATTGTATTGTCTGAGCCTTAACAATCCTCATGTATTTTATCATTGTCTCATCACGGGCCTCAAATTCCCCATTCACTTGGGAAATCACAAGCCTTGATTCTCCACAGACCTTAACATTTCTTACCCTCAAGGTTCTGGCTAAACCGAGCCCAGCTATCAAAGCTTCGTATCCTGCCTCATTGTTCGTAGTTGAAAAATCCAATTTGATTGCATATTCCACATTGAAGCCATCAGGGCTTTGTAAGACCAAACCAGCTCCACTTGTTTTTGTTTTTGAAGCTCCGTCAAAAAAGAGCACCCAATACTCCTTGACTATTTCCTCATTCTTTTCATTTTCCTTATTTGTTTTTTACTCTCTTCCTGCCCCTTGACTTCTTGGTTAGGAATGATACAATCAATCACATAGTCAGCTAGAGCTTGGGCCTTGATGGCCATCCTAGGCTTATAGCGAACCTCAAATTCTCCAAGTTCAATCACCCATTTAATTAATCTTCCACTGGCCTTGGGGCTGTGCAGTATGTTTCTCAAGGGCTGGTCTATCAAGACTTCAATTAGGTGTGATTGAAAGTATGGATGTAGCTTTCTCGAAGCCATTATTAATGTTAAGGCAAATTTCTCAACTTTTGAGTAATTCAACTCTACACCATGTAGAATTTTACTAACATAGTAAATGGGTTTCTGAACCTTGGCTTCCTCCCTCACAAGAACAACACTTAGAGCTGAGCTAGAAATAGCCAAGTATAGTAACAATACCTCTCTAGGGTTTTTTTGGTGAGCAGGGGTGGCTCAGCCATATACTTCTTCAATTCTTCAAATGTCGCTTGGCTTTCTTCACTCCACACAAAATTTTTGACCTTCTTGAGGACCTTGAAGAATAGTAAACATTTCTCTCCAGACTTGGATATGAAACGCCCTAGGGCTGTTACCCTTCTAGTGAGCTTCTGGACATCCTTAATACTTTTAGGGGGCTCCATGTCCAAGATAGCTTTAATTTTATCAGGATTGACCTCAATGCCTCTCTTTGAGACCATCAGGCCTAGAAACTTTCCGGAGCCGACTCCAACAGCATTGGCTGGATTCAACATCACTCTATGAGTTCTCAGAACTTCAAATACCTCTCTTTGGTGCTCAAGGTGATCAGCCTTGTCCATGCTTTTGAAAAACATGTTATCAACATAGACCTCCATGGTTTTACCGATGAAGTGCTTGAATATTTTATTCACAAGCCTTTGGTATGTTACTCCTGCATTCTTTAGTCCAAAAGCCATAACGAGATAACAGAAAACACCAAAGTCAGTTATGAATGATACCTTAGGGATGTCATTGGGGTGTATTCTGATTTGGTTGTAGCCACTAAAGCCATCCATGAAACTAAGCATCTCGTGCCTAGCTATGGCATCAATCAGTGTGTCTATCCTTGGAAAGGGGAAACAATCATTTGGACAAACATCATTCAAGTCTGTGAAGTCCACACACATCCTCCACTTTCCATTGGCCTTCTTGACCATCATAGGATTTTCTAACCACTCAGGGAATTAAATCTCTTTAATAAATCATGCTTCCAATAGCTCCTCTACCTCTTGTTTAATGGCTTCTTGCATTTTAGGAGCAAAATTTCTCTTCTTTTGTTTGTCAGATGTCCGCTTAGGATCTACATTCAACTGATGTATAATAAGTTTGGGGTTTATCCCTGGCATATCAGTAGTTGTCCAAGTGAATACGTCGTTATTGTCTTGCAAGAACTGAACTAGTTGTTGTTTCAGGTCCTTGGGGAGTGAAGCCCCAATATAGGTCACTTTCTTAGGATCTTGATGATCTAGGGGGATGGGTTAAAGGTCTTCTGCAAGTTTTCTCCCTTCTTTTCTCCTGGTCTCAGACATCCATGTCTTCAATAGGCAGAACCTGCCCCCCTGTGCCATCGGGTTTTAGAGCAGCCACATACCAGCTTCTGGCCATTCTTTGATCTCATCTCTCTTCTCCTACCCCGTTCCTAGTAAGGAACTTGAGCTTCAGATGATATGTAGAAACTATATCCTTGAAGGCATGTAGCCCAGTCCTTCCAAGGATCGCATTGTAGGTGGTATTTTCCTTAATAACCAGAAAATTTAGCATCCATGTTAACTGTCGAGGGTCCTCACCCATAGTCATAGATAATTGTATTATTCCCTCAATCTAGGATTCCACTCCATTGAAACCATAGATGGGCACATTGGAAAGAGTCAGTTGTGAATCATTGTAACCTATTTTTGTAAAAGCATCATAAAAAAAGATGTCTACTGACGACCCATTGTCTACCAAGAATCTTTTTAAAGGTAAATTCCCTATGATAAGGATGATCACCAGTGGGTCATCATGGGGGAACTTCACCCCTTCCAAGTCAGAATCATCAAGGGCTAAAGAGACCTCAGTTCTTGTTCTTTTAGGAGCTTCTCCAATAATACTCATCACCTCTCAGGCATAAGCCTTTTTAGAATTTCGGGAGTTACCTGCAGCAGTTGGCACCCCTGGAATTACATTGATCACAGGCCCACGGGGCTGGTTACTCCTTTCTTTGGGGTCAGAATCCCTTCGCTTGTCATTGTAACCTCTGTTATTTCTATCACCATCCTTGGTGTATTTTTTCAACTTTCCTCTTCTGATCAAAAACTCAATCTCGTCCTTTAACTGACGGCAATCATCAGTGTCATGTCTCACATCTCTGTGAAATTGGCAGTACGCATTCTTGTTTCTTTTCTCAGGATCAGTCCTTAGTGGCTTCGGCCATCGAAGGTCCTTGTCCTTCTTAATATCCATCAATATTTGACTCCGAGCTGTATTTAGCCTTGCATACTCAGTGAACCTTGATCCACCCTTCTTCTTAGAGTCATCAGCATTATCACTCTTCGCATATTTGGTATTGACCGTATACTTGGTGTCACTTGCTCGTTTCTTAGAGTAGGTGTTAGAGGCTTGGAACCCTTGGGCTTTTCTCATACTCTCTTCAGCTTTAATATACTTTTATGCTCTCTCCTGGAACTCATTCATTCTTTCTGGAGCCTTCTTGGCTAAAAACATTATGAAATTCTCATCTGAGGTCCCTTGCTGTAGGTCTATCATAACTACCTTCTGGTTTAGATCAGGGACCTTCAAGACTTCTTTGGTGAATCTGTTCATATAATCCCTCATGGACTCATTCTTTCCTTGATGCATATTTATTAGTGAAGCTGAGCTCTTTTCATGAGTTTTGCTACTGATGAATTGACCAATGAAGGCCCTGCTCAAATCTTTAAATGACCCAACAGAGTTAGGGGATAGACGGTTGAACCATCTCTTAACCATACCACTTAGAGTTTGGGAGAACGCCCTACACTTGATGGCGTTATTCACCAGCTGTAACAGCAATGCATTAGTGAAATTAAGGATGTGGTTTGAGGGGTCTCCAATTCCATCATAGGCCTTGATTGTGGGCATCTTCCACTTTCTTGAGATTTTTTCATTCATAATCTCATCTATAAAGGGAGGTACTGGATCATCATGATCTTCAAGCGGTAATATGTCATGGGGATTAGCCCTAACATGACTTGACCTGACCTGTCTTCTTGTTGGAGGCTCATTAAGGTCTATCACAAGTGTATTCTTTGCCGATCCTCCAGCCCTCTTGGCTCTCGAGTGTGGACGCCTTGCTAATGCCCTATCTAGGTCTTTCCTCAGTCGTTGGGCTTCGGATTCATGAGCTTGTATCCTCTCTTGAAGGGATGTGGAGTCAGTACTTTAAGGCCCTCGGGACTGGGTACTCCTCTCATCAAGGTGCTCCTTGCTAGGTCACCTCTTCATTGGTTTAATGTCCTTGGCCGATGATTTATCATCGGTAGAGTAGAGGCCTGAGAAATCTCAATTTCTACGGTGTTAGCCGTATTGGGTCAACAGTCTTTGCTCATATGGGGGATAATAATTTGGTGGAAGCCCATAACGTGGATTGGTCACCACCGCTGTTAAGACCTGCAACGAGGGATGAGCAACGAAAGTAATACTGACGGGTGGAATTACCTGAAGTGGGGAAACTGAAGCGTGAATTGATACTTCCGGATTTGAAGGATGAACAATGACGCTCAAGGGTCCTACTCGTCGGGAGCTTGTTCTAGGGTGTCCTCAACAAAGGTTTGAATAAAAGTTCATTGTTCCTGCGAGACGGTATGAGGAACGTTTCCGGTGTCAACAGTGGAGTTTGGGATTTCTCCTTCGAGGGTGTTTGCGGTACTTCAAGTTCTCGTCATGGTTGTTATTCTCTTCCCACATACAACGCCAAATGTTACAGATCAAAATCAGATGCAATTAATACGCAATTAATGATTGGTGAGAACTTTCATGCTTTAATGGTTGCACTTACATTTCGTGACTAAACCGAGTCCTCGTAAGTTGCCTACGTATCTCAAGAGTATTTAAGAATCAAGCCAAAAAATGTAGTTCTAATGTAGAGGGGTTAGGCCCTTTATATAGGCGTACAAGGGCCTATGAATCATATTAGCCAAGTCTCCTAGTGGTAAATTGTTGAAACCTTGTAAGAATGAGAGTCCTCGTTAGAATCTTGCAGGTGAGTTCAATTTTTGTGATAGGATCTCTAGAACCTTCCATAGATGAAGGGTCTCGTAGGACTCTTCCATAGATCAGGGGTCTCGTAGGACTCTTCAGGCCTTTAATTGAGCCTTTTATTAATTAATTAGGAAATTAATTAATAACATAGGCTTAATGGAACTAGGGCTCCAACAGAGCTTTTGGACTGGACTTACAAATCCAGTTGATCCTATTTTTATTATTCCTTATATGTTTCAAGGGACCCAAGCCTTTGGAACATACTAGGTTAAATAAATGCAATAATAAATGTCATATTTATTATTTCCTTAGGGTTATTTTCTACCTATATCAACTACCCTATGACAGCCTTCTCTAGCCTCTAGTTCCCTTGAATCTTGTTTCACAAGCCTAGAAATCCAGCCACAAACAATTACAACTCAATAACAAAAGTAAATGAAATAAATACAACTCAAACTATAAGCTCTCTTACGTGTATATATAAGTATATAAAACACTAGAGCTCGAGATGATGTTTGCTAATGAAAAACGAGTGAGTTGAAATCTGTGTGTATAGTTTTTGCAATTCAGAACGAACTTCACTTGGTGAAGATGAAAGAAATACACACAAGGTATTTATATGAACAATTAAACATTTGAATTAACAAAGCCACATTAACGTTAGAATCATAACGTTCAGGATGGATAAGATAATTCAAATATCTCATATTCAAAATCTACGAATATTGAGGTTAGAAACTGATTAAAATGTTTGAATAAAAACCCTCAATATAAGTATAAATATATGTATAGATAAGAGTTGGTTAAAGGATAAAACTTTGATAAATCCAACTCCTAAAAGATAACAAAACTAATTTGTATTAGAAAATACGTTTGGATAAAGTAAAACTGGGCTCTGATATAATATATACATATATATATATATATATATATATATTAGATAAGATCTTAAATAATCATAAATAATCTCTATGAAATTAGGAATTCAAGTTTTATCCAAATATCTTCTGCGCTCCCTGAAACAGCTTGCTCGAACGCTCTATTTTTCTGCTTTCAGGTTGCTGTCATAACATAAATAGTTATACTGATAATGAATATTAGTAAGCTAATTTCCTGTAAAACAATATTAGTATAAAGAGTAATAGCTTGCTATTTTATATCAAGTACAAGCTATCAGCTTGCTCACTGTTATCATCAAAATCTAAAAGGGTTTCAATCTCCCCCTTTTTGATGATTACCAAAAAAATAATTTAGGAGAATAAAATACTCCCCTAAATTCCTATATTCCTGTAAACACATGATATAAAATTGCAATAATATAACTGTTGTCGAGTATTTTAGAGGGTATCGTTCGCAGGGAAGGACTGTTATCAATATCAGTTTCAAGTCTTTTATCTCTTATAATTTAGAAGTGTGATGAAGAATTTTTGGAGGTGTGTAATTATCAACTAATTAATCTAATGAACTACTAAAATAACTATATAATAAATATGAGAGAAAACAATTCAGGAACAAGGTTTCTTCAATTGGCTATCATGAATATCTAATTTGTGTCTCTTGTTTTGCTAAAAATAATCCTTCTAATGATTATAAAGTCATCTCCTAAGGTAAATTATAATGTCTATAATTATCCCGAACGCCACTCCCATGATCAAACAAAGTACATCCATAGACTATAAAGCACCAAGAATTATAAGTCTCAGAATTCGCATATCAATCTCCCGATCTAATACTTAAATCATGTCTATCATATCATGTACTAGAATTACAACTCCTCTCCCGATTCGTTAATAATTTCTATGAATACAATTAAAGGTTCGCGACTCCTATAATTGTGGTAAGCCCTGAATGACAGATTAGCAAACCAAGAAAAATCACAATATAATCAAACAAACATAATAAACCAATGAATACTACCAAATTCCCGGATTAAGGAATTAGCTACTCATGACAGATAAACACATATATATATTAATAACACAAACCATGAGCATAAGATTTGAAGTACAAAAAATACAACTTGAAGAAATCGTTTGAAGTATGGATGAATCCATTCACTCCTTCCTCCAATCTCCCTCTCAAAGTGCTTCTCGCTCTCTTCTCCCAAAAGTGCAGCTAATTAATATGATATGATATGATGGTATTCAATCTAATCCTTCTTTGCTTTCTTTGGGACTTTTTAAACACTTTGATGACCCAACTTTTGAGATTACTAATAAGAATAATATTCCATGTGCAGTAGAGTCGCCAGCTTGGTATGAGGAGAATGCTAAAATAAACAGTTTTATTATGGAACTTCAACTTGTGATGCATAACGGTTGTCTTCAAGTTCCTCCTTGATACTATAAATATGTAATTTTGAGTCATTTCGGGTGAGTTTCGTGTAATCCGGAAATAACCCGATTTTTTCGAGTTAATTTCGAGTCAAGCCGAACCTAAAAAATTCTGACCCGAATTTGTATTCTTTGGGTCTAATTCGTATTATATTTTCAGGTTGGATATGATATTATCACCTCTTGAACAAAAAATTCGGACCATAAATATTACTATATTACCTCTGCAACACCTCTGCTCTATTGTTGAATACTTATTGATATGAAATTCTCTGATGGTGAAGTAACAGTAGCATTCCATAATGTATGTAATCACATTTACTACTAGGTAGTTGTATGTCAATCAACCCCCCTCCCCCTCCACAGCCACCAATAAATTATATTTGATCAAAGTCTAAAACCAAAGAAATCAAATATAGAAACTTAACAGGTGAACTCAGCATCAGTATCAAGTAAAAACAAATTTAAACTGTAAGCTTGTAATTTTTTCCTGGAAAGAAAATAAGGTCTTGTTGCAGCTTCTTTTAGTTCTTGCTCCTACAGGCTACAACTATATATAAGAATGGCACGAAGACCAACGGCAAGAAAGCCTTCGTTTATGAAGATTCTCATTAACGATTTCTCAAAGAAACTGGTGCATATTATTCTCACCTTTCTATTACAATGTCTGCATGGCATCTCCTATTTAGTACCTGTGTTTTCTTGTGTCCTGTCTCGCTAACTTTGTTTCCCTTGTGCAGTTGATACCCCCCAGTTTGTCAGGCTTCATCGCGGGACTTTGGCGAGAAAATGTATACTAAGGCCAACTGGTACACAAGATTCATGGAGTGTAAGAACCAAACAGATCAACAGTTCATTGTATTTCAAGAAAGGTTGGAAGAAGTTTGCACAACATTATTCTTTAGAATATGGTGACTCGTTAATTTTTCGATATGCTCAAGATTACGAGTTTTATGTGGAAATCTTTGATAAGTCTTGCTGTAATAAGGAACCTGTTACCTTCCAGAATATTGGGTCTCAGGACACTACTCCTATACTAGCCAGTAAGATTATTAATCTATACCTATGTTTTCGATAAATGATCATACTATTTCATAAATAAACATATGCACACGCACACATAATATGCATTTTGATCATAGGCAGACCGAAAGAAGAAAGCCAATCTTACAACACCAGCTATTGAAGCAGCGGAAGAGTTCATGGCAAGCTCAGAGTTTCCTACATTTAACAAGATTATGAAATCAGCTTACACGAAATTCGGTGGATATATGGTGAGGCTTGCACCATCAGCTAACCATATTGATTCGAAGAGATTAAATACTTTAAAATACTCTTCTTTAAATTATAACAGTTGTGGTATATTATATTATTCACACTATGCTTAAGATTTGATTGTAACAATAATATTTTCATTAATGCATGCAGCCTATTAAAGCAACATTTGCAAAAAAGTATTTGTAAGACAGGACAGAAGTGAAGATTGAGGTGTTAGATAAGACATGGACTATTGGTTTACTAAGAAGCTGTTCGTATAGGCTGAGTAGATGTGTTGGGGTTACTTGGCAAAGGAACACGCTCTCAAAGCTGGTGATGCATGCGTTTTCGAATTTATTAAAACCGAAGATTATACCTTCAAACTTTCAATTTTCAGCAGCACCAGTTAAGTATTTTAATTGCTACCCACAAGGTATTGAATATGTTGATTGAATTAGTAATGCATGGCTAGGGATCAAATTCATTTCGAGCTATTATTTAACATTTTACTCGGATGACTGCCCTAATTGGGGAGGTGCTTTTGAACTGTTTTATGTATGTATATCGTATCATTTTTTTGACCTTGGTTGTGAATAAACGAAGTCGGATGCTAGTCACTTTTGAAAAAATGTGTAGGAGAAAACAGAAATTGCCAAACTAGAGCGTTTGGCAAGACTCTTGAAGCACATTCCAACCAGGCTCTTGAAGCACAATCTAGCCAGGAGGTTGAAGTGCATTCCAGCCAAGCTCTTAAAGCACAATCTAGGCATGCACAATCTAGCCAGGCTCTTAAATCAGCGTTAAGATTTTCGTCACTGTCAAAGTATCCTTCCTATCCATGTGCTATGTCTCTCTCTTATGTTCGGAAAAGTTATCTGGCAAGATCATATAATTATTTGTGTTATCAGGTTCTTAAATACAGAGTTGAGAAGAAAATGTTGGGCCAGTAAATTTTAGCTTACTCGTCGTTATAGTTTATAAATATAATGACAGATATTAAACACATATATTGTGAATAGTTTTTAAGTGTTGAACCCCAGAACACAAATTTGAATGGTGGTAATAGTTTTATCTAACAAAATCTGATAATATGTGCTAGTAGACAATCATAATTTGATTATCTAAGATGATCAGAAAGTCGACTTTAAGATTCTGATGAATTGTGCAGCATGTTCCTTCAACTTTTGCTGAGCAAATGAATGCGACAAAGGGTGCTATCAAGGTGAAACTTCAGTGCCGGTGCAGAGAGTGGGATGCTGTTGTCAATACTTACGGTACCGCTAGCAGGATGAATAACGGCTGGTCTATTTTTGCCAAGGAGAACTCTCTGCAAATTGGCGACGCTTGTGTCTTGGAGTTGATTAAATAGAGAAGATGGTCTGATCAGAGTTACAATCTTTAGTTGCAATAACTAAGAGCCATATGCTATTGTCTCATTTTATGACTTGTCTTCTATTGAAGGTGGGATTTGTGTTAAATCAACTCTAGTATGTACTGAAATGATGTATTTTGGATTCTTAAATGTGTTGTGTTTGGGCCTTTTCATCTATTTGACTAGTTTACATATATTATTTAGTTTTTTAGCCCGGGTCTAATACCAGTTTCATAGTTAGTTTTGTAGCCATTTCTAATTTATGTAGCTAACTGAAATAAATCATGGAACAATTATAATTTCATTTATCAAAATATAAAAAACCTACTAACATCTGTTCTTTTCCGAGTTGAAAGATCTTATCATAAATATTTCTAAGTAATCCCTCCCTGGAAAAAATATTTTACCGTCAAATTGACCAAACTTTTGGTGAATTCTATACTAGTTATATATGTCCAAATCTATAAACACACAAGATTATCTAATATAAATGAAAATTTTAAGATAAAATAATGAACCGACTATATAAACAAAAACAATAAACTCATCATTAGTATAATATAAAAACAATATTGTTTTGCTATAAGCTTCTAATATTTTTCCTGGGGAAAAAGAGTTCTGGTAGCCTCTTTTGGTTGCTGGTGCTATAAATATATAGTCATTGCAACAGATTTCTCTTGCAGATATAAGAATGGGAAGAAGGCCACCTGCAAGAAAAACTTCATTTATGAAGATTCTACTTAAAGATTTCCCCAAGAAGCTGGTGCATGTCATTTTCAGTTTTTCACCTTTAAATTATTCTTTAACACACACACACACTAAACATGTACATGCATCTCTGATTTAGTAATTGCATGCAATTTCTTGTCTCGTTAATTTTGTTATTCTCTTAAGCAGTTGATACCATCCAAGTTTGTTAGGCTTCATCGCGGAACTTTGGCGAAAAAATGTATACTAAGGCCAACTGGTACACAAGATTCTTGGCCTGTAAGAACCAAACAGATCAAGAATTCATTGTATTTCAAGAAAGGGTGGAAAAATTTTGCAAAACATCATTGTTTAGGATTTGGTGACTTGTTAGTTTTTCGGTATAGTCAAGATTGCGAGTTTTATGTGGACATGTTTGATAAGTCCTGCTGTCTTAAGGATCCTGTTACCTCCCAAAATATTGGGTCTAGGAGGGACACTACTCCAGTACTATCCAGTAAGATTTTTGATTTTACTCCTATGTTTCCCAAGAATGATCATACTATTATGATGAATAAACATGTGTGTGCGCACACATAATATGCATTTTGACTTGTTACTCGAATATATTTTAATTTTTACCCGCAAGGTTTTGATTATATTTCACATAATATGCATTTTGACCTATTACTCGAATATATTTTAACTTTTACCCTTGACTGTATTTAATTTTGTAGTGCATGACGAGAGCTCGAATTCAATTCGAGCTGTTAAATGTCTTTTATGTTAATATATCGTTTAATTTTTTTGAAATCTTGGATGTGAATTAACCAAGTCTAATGCTAGTCACTTTTCGAAAATGTTAGGGGAAAACAAAAATTGCCAAACTAGAGCAAAATCTGGCAAGGCTGTTGAAGCACACTCTAGCCAAGCACTTGAAGCAGCATGCACATTTTCGTCACTGTCAAAGTATCCTTCCTATCCATGTGCCTTGCATTTAACTTACGTGCGAGATGATTTTCTGGTAAGATTCGGTGATAAATGTTGGTAGATCTAATGGTGATATGGACAATCATAATTTGATAAGCTAAGATGATTAACAAGTCAACTTTTGATGAATTGTGCAGCATGTTCCTTCAACTTTTGTACAGCAAATGAATGTGATATCCAATGCTAACAAGGTGAAACTTCAGTGCCGGGGAAAAGAGTGGGATGCTGTCATCAGAGCTTATGGTACCAATAGCAGGATAGATCATGGCTGGTCTACTTTTGTAAAGGAGAACTCTCTGCAAATTGGCGATGCTTGTGTCTTGGAGCTCATCGATAGGAAAAATGTTCGGATCAGAATTACAGTTTTTAAATGCACTATTTGAGAACCGTATGCAGATCATGTCTTTTTTGGGATCGAACAAGACACAAGCATCCTTTCGAACTCTGCACACGGTTCTTAGTTTAGAAGGGAGCAAGGAAAATACAGCTAGATTAGATTAAGAGACCTTTGCTATATTTTCTCTCATGTTGTGACTCGTGAATCTATTGTCTAAAATTGAATGTGGGTTTTGTGTTTAATCAACTTCAATATCTACTTAATCGTGTATTTTGGATCCTTATATATGTTGTGTTTAGGGTCCTTTCATCTATATTCAAACTGCAGGAGTCCCCTCATTCCTCTCATTTTAATGCATATCACTTGCTTGTTTACCTCAAAACTTATTGCTTCTCTACCTGAAAACTTATAAGTTAAAACACTAACATCACTTTAAAGCAAATTTCAAGAGTTCTAGTAAATTACAGGTTTTCCCCTAAGAGAAAAGAACCACAACTCACAAACTGATATCATCTACCACAGGTCTAATTCCAATTTCATAGCTAGTTTATCCTTCGAAATCGTCACAAAAGATAAATAAATTTAGAAGTAGAACAGTTGATAAACGTATTTTCCGCGTTACTGCCCATCCGAGAGAGGCTTTCGAGCCAAGAAGAAATATAATGGTGTGAATATCTCTTTCCTGCAGGTAGCAAATACAAGACGCCCATTAGTTTATTGTATAAAGTGCATTGAAACCTCCTAAAAGATAAAATAATTATGATCTTCAAAGAAGAAATATGCAAGAACAAAAAAAGTTTTAAAGCTCTCTTCCTGATAATAGAATTAAATCAATATTTTTGTTTTCGGCTTTAATTTATTTTTTTGGGCGGGGGGTTGAAACCCAGCAACTTCTTGTCATTTGAACATGGCAAAATGTGGAGTCATTATAAGAGCTATATGTAGCGGATATGAAGTCATTTATATTGATATACTATATACTGCTGTCATAACAGTTCTCACTTTCCACCAGCAACAAGCCCTTCTGCAGCTTTCTCCAAGAAAGCTTGGACTCTTTGGCTTCCTTTTGGGGCAAGTCCCGCATATTCAAGGGCCACAACCTACCAAGAGAGAAAACAACACACTAACAAATAAATCTGAAGATAATATGAAGCAGAAAACAATGTTTTTTCAAGTCTACTTTTATTGAGCCAATAAAGAACCTGATATATAACACTAAAAAGGAATTTCTTTTATCCCGTGATAGTGGTTTATTGGTAATGAAAGATGAAGATGCAGCACAAAAACGGATCTTACCATGTTCTTTGTTATAAAACGTCCCAGTGCTGTTAACCGGAAACTACTTAATGAGAAATGACTTGTATCCAGTGGCAAGTACCAAGGCAAGGGTGAGCCAATCGTAAGATCTTTTTCCCATATGACCTTGATAGGGAAGAAAGCAAGTCTCAGACCAAATTGTATATAATCAAATCACATGATAAAATATTAATAACTTGGACCATTTTACTCACTTCAAAACCTGCTTGTTTCAAAGCTTCAATGCATTGTGTAGTCAGTCTAATGTCAGGGAGGCCATCACCAAGCTCAATTTCAGCCTGTCGTTGAATATATACAATCAATAAATGTTTAAGATAAACATGTTTAAAACTTAGACTAAGTCTTTATACAGCGTTACTGGAACCTTGATTCTTTGGTGTTCTTCGTTATTGGGATCAAAGGAATCAGTCATGCACCACTCGTATGCAGCGAAACATTGACCAGGCTTCAATACTCTATAGATCTCTTTGTAGCATCCAAGCTTCAGGTCAAATATTCAAGGTAAGTCATAAGAAAATGAAAAGAGAAATTAGAATTCTCCTACACAAGAGACTAGGTACTAGACATTTATTCCAACCAGAAATATTTGAGTATTTAACTATCCATGAGTAGTTGATCACATCTTCTAATTTTAATTACCGCGTCAGGGGCATGACAGGTAGCCTCAATTGCATATACTGCATCAAAATTGTTATCTGGAAATGGCATTTTCATAAAATCCCCCTGCAGCACATAAAATATAGATTGAGCAAATGGAAAAAAAATAACATGAGCAAAAGATGTACAAAAAGCCAACCTTCACAAAATCACAGGTCTGGTCTACTTCTGCCATGCGGTTTAATTTCTGCACATTAGCAGGAGTAAAAAAGGAATATATTAGTGTCTTTTGAATATACAGAAAAATGCTGTATTGGGTGTTCAAACTATGGGAGTCTCATAATGTTACCTTTCCCCTTGTTATCTGATATTCATTGTTGTTCAGCCCCGTAACTGAGGTGGCGCTGCCAAGCATCACACAACAGATCAGAGAGAGTTACATATATACTCAATAATTAATTAATCATATAACACTACAAGAGCCAACAATACATGTAATAGTAAATCCAAAAATAATAGAAAATATTCAGATAATTAGCCTTAATATAAACAAAGGAAAAATTAAATCCCATGAGTGAGTATTAAATAACTTGTTATATTAAAAGAGTTGTTAAACGACTTTTTAAGAGAAAAACCAAGAGTTGTGGAAAAACATCCAAAGAAGAATCTATGCACACAGCCATGAAGCAATCTAACAGACTGATAAACATACATCTTGCAATCTGTGTCCAAAAAGTTCAAAGCAAAAAAGCAACACAATTTCTTGTTTGCAGCAACACTTTACACTTAAAATTGAACTATGGGGCAAATAGTATCAAGCAGAAGGGAGCCTAAAGTAATCAATCAATAATAGATGAAAACAAAGTAAATTCTGAATCACCACAGACCTAAACCGAGCTATTTCCCTCAGTGGTCCACCAATTCCACATCCTACATCCAGAACCTGCAGGTGACAAAGAAGGGGCAGCTTACAAACTAAAACTAGAAACAACATATATGTTGGACAAGGGATGATCTACCAAGAAACACAATATATAATTCTTAACTAAAGGATGTGTTTCGGTAATGACATATGTATGTATATATCTCGGACTATTACACTCAACTTCTGAATGGGAAAAAAAGTTATGCGGTCACTGATATTTTCAGGGCTGTGTAAAATTTAAAATCTGATTGAACTCTCATTTAGTTTGGCTTAATATGAGTGAAGTGCATTTTAGGATATTCTCTAGAGCATAAGAGGAGCATTTGAAAAATTATCAACCAGCGTCTATATTCTGGTTGCAGTATACAGTTAAGCAAGTAGAGAGACCTTTTGTCCAGGTTTAAGGCCCAGCTGTAGAGCAAGGAAATGTTCATGCCTCTTAATGCTTTCTCGAAGAGATTCCGTTTTCCATCTGTGAACATATCAATCATTTATAAGTTTTATGGAGATGCTGCAAGACAACTAACTTGGAATGACATGCTCGTTCACTCACGTCAGTATACACAGTTCAATGTTACTCAAGGAATTTGAGTAAAACGTAAGAGAAAAACACTCACCTGGGTGCAAAATGAAATGATTCTCCCCAGCCATATTCATAGAAGCTCGTGACAAGATCATAGTATTTATTGACCTGCAGTGCATGAAAGTTTTATAAGAATACATATGAACAAGTGACCTTAATACATATCATGTTATGGGGCTGCCCTATAGTTGTGAAAAAGGGCAGCTCACAATGTATTTTCAAAAGATATGGTACGAGAAATGTGGCAATTTGACTAGAAAAGGTTGGAAGTCAAGCTTAGATTATCAAGTCAATTTTACATCATCCGAATAACACTTGCACATGAATAAAAATAGCTGTTTTACGCATAATAATGGTAGAGAGTAACATAACTGAAATTAAAAATCAAAAGATTTTTGGGGAAAACATTTACCATGTCAGTGTAGTTTTCTTTTCTCGCTTCTTCTTCACCTCCAAAGGCAACATGATACTTCTCATACCTGATGTATTGAATATAATAATTATAAGAAAGAAAATATAAAAAACACAAAAAACGAAAGGAAATATAAAAGAGAAAAAACTGAGGCCAAGAAGAAAACAGCACTACTACACTACAGCAAAATTCTGCCAATGATTCAGATTTAATGACACACGTCAAAGCATTTACAATACTTTGAACAATTTGCAGTATACAAAGGCCTATATGTAAGAGCAAGTCCAATGCTAAAGCTAAAATGGCTATAGCCATTGCTATAATTTGAGACTAAAAAGTAGTTTTTGGTCTTAAAATACAACTAGTGCTCCAATGCATATTTCTAAAATAAGACCAACTACATTCAAAGTTTATTTTAACATTTTTTGATAATGAATAGAATTCATTTTTCCTTCATATTTTAGAATGGCTATAGCCATCTTTAGTCCTAAATATAGGATTAATTATCCATTTATGCATTTATAGGACTAAGTATAGCTATGCATTGGAGTAATGTACAACCAATTATAACTATGCATTGGACTTGCTCTAAAAGGGAGGCCATCATATCAAGGTCATAGAATATGATTACTAAAACAACCATTCGAATTTCCTAAGCTCCCGTAACCACCATCTCTTGCACTGAATTTGAAAAAATAAAAAACCTCAAAAATGTCTGTGTAACATCCCACCAGACTTACTTAGCAAAAGGGAAAAAAAACATCCCACCAGACTTAACATATTCCTCTGTGTTAGCATTTAAACTTGACACTAATGAATCTGTCAAAAAGTACTGTTCAGGAAAATAGTATAATCTGTACTCGAGAGGGCAATTCTATAAAACAACTCAGAGTAAAGTGCTTTAAAATCTCAAGAAATGAAGGTTAAATCATTAAAAATGAAATAAAGATTGTAGTAAAGAAAACCATCCCAGGTTCACTATTAAAACTGCTCGATATTGTGGGGGAAAGAAAAGGAGTTGTGTTAACCCTGTCGATGTAAATTTTTAGAAGCCCTTTGGACTGTTTGAGCAGAAAACAAAGAAGTTTGACCAAGGAGCTAGATGGAAACTCAAGGGGAGCAAAAAATATGTCAAAACAGTATACGAGTTTATCGCTAAATAGCCTTTAGTTCATACACTTACAACATTTTATTTCTCTATTGTTAGAGCAATAACCATTTACCATCCAGACTTCACAAACAGATATCACTATTCTTACAATCTATTTGTAGGCTTGCGCTAATAAGTGAGACTCTCTACACTATGATATCATGATAAAACAAAGTTCCACCCAAGTATCCCGTTCCCAAATTTTTCACAATTCATAAAGACCGACTCATACCACCATCAGCCACAAATATTAGTAGTCAATATAAGTACCATACTCGATTCACCCAACTAAATCTAACATTGGCTATCCGATCAAACAATATCGAACTATATCACTCCACAGCATAATTGGTCTAATAGAAACTAAAAATTCATTATAACAAGGAATAAATGCAAATTAAGCAACAGCACACACACAAACACAGGCCTAACAGAGAATGAACACGAGATCATAAATTATACACACAGTAACATAGAGTAAAGAGATTATGAACATAAAAACATACTTGTCAACAGCCTCCAAAACATCATCTTTCTGAATCTTCCCACCCAAACCAGAAGCTAGATCCAATGCACCACCTTTTGACATCTTCTTTACTTTTATGCCTTCTCAATTATCTATAACATATATCCAAACCCCATCAAAAACCAATCAAAATGCCCTTGAATTGTACTTGATATCATAAAATTACAACACATACAAAGAAAAAAAATAAAAGATCTAAAACCCCACAAACCAATTTTACAAAAATATAGAATCATGGTCAATAATAAATTTATGATTGCTTACCGAATGTGGGAAGCTTATGGATTGGATCAATGTGGTAAATATATGTATAAATATTGATACGGGGGTTACTTAAAAACAGGTATGAGGCGGGAGTGCAAGACAGAACAAGTTGGACTTGAGTGTCGTGTACTGGTGTGTATATGTTTTAAGCATCACGTACACGTGATCTACTGGCCCATCTCTTGAGTTTCGAGCCGGCCTTTTTTTTCCCTTCTCAGAGAATGAGTATGTATCTAAATACAATACCCAAAAAAAAAGTTTCTTTCCTTGCATAAATTTATCATCTAACCGATGTTATGTATAGATGTCTTCAAAAATTTAGATAATAAAATTTTAAAAGTTGAGAAGAGAAACACCTAAAAAAACATGAAACAAAACTTATTTCTTGAGTTTCGAGCCGGCCTGTTTTTATATATCTATTATATATTTAATTTTACCTAAAATGTTTTTATCTTTGTTTTCAATAAAAAATTATACAAGTCTCAATTTAATTTTCAAAATAATCTAATTACCTTTTGGTATTTATGTTACAGGCTTGGTCTAAAAATTATTTTAAGAGAAAATAGGTTTTATATTTAAAAAAATTGTTTTTCGGATTTTATAGGAAGTAACAATAAGTTTCACTATAAATACTTTGTATATATTATAATCAAATTAAAAAAATTATTAAATATTCATTTGATTTTCATTTAATTTTTGTGATAGTATATTTTTCACCGGGATTCTTATCACAACACAGCAATAGTTTGGGGGCGAGAGGATACAAATTCGAGATCCCTCCGTAAATCAAGTCTTAATATCCTGTTAAGTAATTATTTTTAAATTATTATCAGATGTAAAGTCACCTAATTTATGTTAATACTCTCTCCGTTCCTAAATAGTTGTCCTTTTTAATTTTTTCTGGTCAAATTGACTAAAAATTAAAAATTATTCTTTTATAATTTTAAAAAACTAAAATATATATTTTAAACTAGATTATATATACATTCTAATAATATAAAATGTTAATTTTTTTAATTATATATTATATTTAAATTGCGGTCAAAGATGAGTCAATTTGACCGCACTAGAAATAAAATAAACAATTAAAAAGGGATGGAGGGAGTATAATATTTTCATCGTTTGGTTTTATTTGATATTTTAATTTTTAACGCACACATTTTTAGGAGTTTTAAGTATATACTTAAAATTATTATTTTTAATTTTTTTTAATAAAAATATTAAATTACAACTTTTATTCACATAAATAAAAATTTTAAAAATATTAATTTCAATTATACAATTAAAGTTCTCTTAAAAATATATATCAAAAATCAAGTGTCAAATATTAACAAATTGAAGGAAATTGTATAAATTCAGTTTCGGCCACATCCCAAACTAATAATGAAGTTAATCAGATATTATATATTTAAAATGGTTCTTCTTTATCTTTATTTTTTTATGTGAAAATTGAGTTCAACCGGAGATGAAAATTAATCTTTATTATCACGTTAACTTTGATTTTGTTTGTATTCGATTTTAAAATATGATAAATTTTGTTTTATTTTGTAAATGATATGACTTTGATGTAAATTTTAAAATTGAATAAAATATGATTTTAAATACAAATATTTACATGGCGGATCTGGTCTCATATAATTTTGAGCTTTCTTATAAAATACCAAATTTTTTATTTGTAAAAATACTTTTTTCTATTTTATATTTTATAAAAATATGATCTTTAAAGTTTTTTTTGCAAAAATACGGTTTTGTTAATGTAACCCGATAAAATTAAAATCAAACTCGAATACAACCACGGAGGACTAAGTCAAAGTGAAAGTCGGTGCCATTGTTAGTGCCGATGCAAAAGAATAGTGAACACCAAGTGAAGAGCCACCCTCCCGAACTTGAGAAGGGGGACGAACAACTTTGATTGGATCCGATCTGATAGACAGAGACGAAGACAAGGATGAATAATCTAAAGAAAGAACTAGTTTCCTACCTCCGTCTTGGTCTACCAATTTAGCCACGAAAGACATGGTTGCACAAGTCATGCTTAAAAGGCTGTTGGAGAAATAACATCTAATCTCGTACTCGCCTTTCCTTTTCAACTGAAGCTGCAATGCTTAAAAAGCAAGAAGCTGTTTTCGTTCGATTGACGGAATCCATCGTACTTTCATTGTTGTGGGCCGACTTTCATAAACCACCTTTGGGCAGCAGCTATTATTGGGATGAGAAAAAATTGACAATAAAACTCTTTAAGCAATGATCTTATCTATGTCATTTCATCCTGAACAGTCAGGCTTGTTTCTCTCCTTTCTCATGGTTAGTTTCATCTCTTGACTACTTTTCGTGAGAAAGAGAGGGGAGTGGTGTGGCGGGCCCCTTCCACCAAATTACTTTACTGACTAGAATTCATTCAAAAAAGTACATATATGGAATAAGCACGACTACAAGTACCAAATCTTGCTTTTCTGAACCGAACGTGAAAGTCATTTTTCATCAGACGACTGTTCTCGTAACTCTACTCTCGACTTGGATTATATATTTAAAAAGGTCCGCTCTTGGCCATTCCACGCACTTCCCTAGCAGAGGCGTGGTTATCTGAAGTGGATTCTCTTTTTTTGTAGTAGATCTCGATTCTCTTCTCAAAAATTAATAGATAGATCTTTTTCTAGTTAGACTTATTCAATGAATGGAAGACCTTTATTCGTATAGTACATATGACCGAGCTATTCCTACTCTTTCTTTGTTGAAGAAAGAAAGCTAGCGATTGGAAGCCGTAAGCGTGGACACGCTACCTGTGCCATTTATCTTTCCTGAATAGGCTACCTACTTTCATACACATAGTAGGAGTGGATGAATCCATCACTATTAACTTCCCATTTGACCAATGATGCTTAACTAATCTTTTCTGATGATCAGCCACACTTGGACTGAGACACGGCCCGGTCCACTCGGGCGGTAGCCCTGCATTTTGATAGTCAAAAAGCCATTTTGAAAAAGAGACGGGAGGGTGCAATGAATGCGCTGTAGCTAGCCTTGTCAGCTAGTTTCATCTATCTCCAGTAGAAAAAGAATAGTCCGGACTATGGATTGAAGGTCCAGTTAGATCAATTTATCCGGGGCCCCTTTCCTTCCTATGTTCCCCGGCGTGGGCCTACCTCGTACCATTCTGCCATCAATAACTCCTGGGTTGGTTAGTGAGTCACCCCTTTTATTTATCTAGCATTTTCTTCACTTTGGTAGTTAATCACTTACTCATCCCGCGAGTCAGGAAGACTCTGGCTTAGCTCATTCACTCCTGAACTATAGAAAGTTGGACATTCTATCATAGAATCTATATCCATTGACAACAGCCCCATCCCAATAATACATGTTTATCAACCACCCGTGCACGCGTGGGTTCTTGATGGGTCCATAATTAATGCATCTTTAATACCTATTTTGTGTTTGTTTTTGTAATTTTATTAGTTAATTAATTATTTTTATTTTATTTTGTAGGAAATTAATTAAAATCAGAATTGTAGCAGAAAAAGGAGAATACAAGTAAGGAGGTGGAAGTACTTGGAGGCAAAGCAATTAGAGAAAAAATTGAATGCTTGTTGGAGAAGAAAAAAAGAATAGAAAGAAATATTTAGAATTCAATTTGTAATCGATATAGAAAACCTACATTATTTCCCCTATATATATAGGTCTCCGCTCTTGTATAAAAAAACCTGGAACCTTAGCTTTAATTTTCAATAGTTAGGAGTAGAAGTAAAGTACTTTTATTTTCTTTCTCTTTCAATACACTTTGTCCATTATTTTCATGTCTTATATTAGTTGCTTTGTTTTATTATTCAATCATGTCTAGCTAATTCTCTTACCCTAAGATGAAGATGAAGTTAGTTACTTATTGTTAGTATTTACTTGTTTCTATCGAGTTTCGGAGACAACCTAAGTGGAGAACTCCAACGTCAAGTTGTGGAAGTAGAAAACGAACTAAATTAAGTTTATAGTCTGTATGGGCTAAAGCATAGAAGCCCATCCTAAATAACCCAAAACTCAAATAACAAAGTCTCAAGCCCAACCCAAACTCCAACATCCCGCCCACCCTCAAAATTTGAAATTTGAAATTTCAAATCATCCAAACGATAAACCAAACCCCTCTCCCCTGGATTCAACTTTATAAACCCTCAGATTTCCCCATACACACTCCCACACAAACTAGACACACTCTCGTTGTCGAAACACGATGGCGAACCGCCCTCTCCAGTCAAGCAATAACTCAAACATCTCGAAAACAATCGAAGAAACCTACCAGAAGAAGACACAACTAGAACACATCCTCCTCCGTCCCGACACCTACATTGGCTCTATTGAGAAACACAACACCACTCTATGGGTTTACGAGAACAACGAGATGACTCAGCGCCAAATCTCCTATGTCCCTGGCCTTTACAAGATCTTCGATGAGATTCTCGTAAACGCTGCTGATAACAAACAGAGAGATCCTAAGATGGATTGCGTAAAGGTTGTTATCGATGTTGACGCTAATTTGATTAGTGTTTATAACAACGGTGATGGCGTGCCGGTGGAGATTCATAAGGAGGAAGGTGTGTATGTGCCTGAGATGATTTTTGGGCATTTGTTGACTAGTAGTAATTACGATGATGATCAGAAGAAGACTACTGGTGGACGGAATGGTTACGGTGCTAAGCTTGCCAATATTTTCTCTACGGAGTTTGTTATCGAGACTGCGGATGGGAAGAGGATGAAGAAATATAAGCAGGTATAATAATTAGGCTTTTTCTATGATTTTATTTGTTTTGTGTAATTAGGTTTTTTTGCTAAATCAATTAGTGTTTTGATTCAAGGTATGTAGAAATGTGGTATAATTAGGGGGGTTTGCGTGAATTTATGCATATGTTTTTTGTAATTGTGGAAGTGAATTAAGGTAATTTGTGCCTATATGTTTTGTGTAATTAGGCTGTTTTGTATATTTGTATGAATTTGAGAGATTTTGTGATGAATTTAGGTTACGAATTCAGCCATGGTTTGGGTTGTAAAGGGCTTTTGCTTTAGAATATATGAAAGGATGGTTGTATGTCTAATTTGATTATACTATGTATTTGTACGTCAGTTACATTGTATTACGTATTTGTATGCCTGAACACATTGTTTGGATGCCCGTGTAGAGAAAACGATACTTTGAACACAGGGAGTATAGTGTTGGTGAGGTAGTAGTGTATATACCTTTGAATCTTGTCATTATCATCTAAACCATTAGGCTTACGAATATAACAATTTTCACTATAGGTGGTAATTTGATGTAATGATAATTTTTATGGATTATGTATAATTTGTCAGTTTATTCTGGTGAATGGAAATGTCCAGGTTTTCTCAGATAATATGGGAAAGAAATCCGAACCCAAGATATTGAAGTGCAAGGAGACTGATAATTGGACCAAGGTTTCATTTAAGCCTGATTTAGAAAAATTCAAGATGACTCATTTAGAAGATGATGTGGTAGCCCTGATGAAGAAACGAGTGGTAGATATAGCAGGTTGTCTTGGGAGGTCTGTGAAGGTGGAATTAAATGGTGAACGAGTTCCAGTAAAATCGTTCACTGATTATATTGATCTGTATCTGAGATCGGCTAACAAGAACAGAGATGAACCCCTTCCAAGGTTATTTTTGCTTTGAATTTTTTTTAGTTAATTTGCCTATTGGTTATCTTGCTAATTAAATTGCTGATGTGACTGTACCATGCAGATTTGTTCAAAGAGTAAATAGTAGGTGGGAGATTTGTGTAAGTGTGAGTGAAGGACAGTTTCAACAGGTAATAGGCACAAAATGATTGAATGGCATTATTACAAGCTCCTAGTTATGTACTGTTTCTTATTTATTTATATGTTTTTATAACAGGTCAGTTTTGTGAATGGGATTGCAACTATCAAGGGTGGCACTCATGTTGACTATGTTACAAACCAGTTAACAAGTTACATCATAAGTGTTGCAAATAAGAGGAAAAAGGGTGTGAACCTCAAAGCTCATGCTGTGAAGAACCATCTATGGGTTTTTGTTAATGCTCTAATTGATAATCCTGCTTTTGATTCCCAAACTAAGGAGACATTAACAATTCGGCAAAGCAGTTTTGGTTCCAAATGTGAGCTTTCAGAAGAGTTCTTGAGGAAAGGTTTGTCACTGTAACATATGTTTTAACTTCAAATGACAAGAAACTGTTAGATACTGGGCATTAAGTTCTTATTAATTACAACATGTCCACTGCAGTGGTAAATAACTCTGGAGTTGTAGAAACTATGCTTTCATGGGCAGAATACAAGCTGCAAAAAGAGCTAAAGAAAACTGATGGTGCTAAAAAGGGTCGGATCACTGGCATTCCTAAACTAGAAGATGCTAATGTTGCCGGTGGGAAGCAATCTTATAAATGCACCTTAATTTTGACAGAAGGAGATTCAGCTAAGAGTCTTGCAGTAAGTTCTATCTTTCTTAACTAAAGTCGTGACACTAGGTATTTTACATGTCAAAACTCTGACAATTGTCTTTATATATAGATGGCTGGTCTTTCTGTCGTGGGCCGAAATTATTATGGTGTTTTTCCTTTAAGAGGTAAACTGCTCAATGTGAGAGAAGCAACCCATAAACAGATAATGGAGAATGCTGAAATTCAGAATATCAAGAAGATACTTGGACTCCAGCACGGGAAAGCATATGACGATGTCAAGTCACTGAGATACGGTCATCTGATGATAATGACGGATCAGGTATATACCATGTGAATATATTATTCATCACTGATAAGTTTTTTTTATAAGCTGTTTGATAATGATGAATGAGAATATGAAAATGCTGAATTTGTTTATTAACCATTTTCTAAATTCAAATTTGTTTGTGTGGGCAGGATCATGATGGTTCCCACATCAAAGGGCTCTTGATCAATTTCATTCATTCATTCTGGCCATCATTGCTAAAAGTTCCATCTTTCATGATAGAATTCATAACCCCAATTGTGAAGGTTTGCATCTTACAGTGAAACTGGATAAAACAGCCTTTCTACGTATTGCTAAAATTATGAATGCTTTTCTCTGTCTTTAGTTTTTCATAATTATGAATACATTTTTTCAACTACACCTGTACAGGCTACCAAAAATAGCGAGTCTACCAAAACGAGTGAAGTCTTATCATTCTATACGATTCCTGAGTATGAAAATTGGAAGGAAAGTATGGGGAATTCTCTACGTGGCTGGACAATAAAATACTACAAGGTTTGTTTCTTTTAATTAGAATTTTTAATTGGCAATAATAATTGACGGCTTTGTTGATGATATAGTGCTGTTGCACCAGGGGCTGGGAACTAGTGATTCGACGGAAGCAAAACAATACTTTAGTGACCTTGGAACACACAAAAAAGATTTTATATGGGTTGGTGACGATGATGGTGATGCAATAGAGCTTGCCTTTAGTAAGAAAAAGATTGAGGCAAGAAAGAACTGGTTGAGGCAGTTCGAGGTTAGTTCTAAAATTTTCCAAGGAACTTCTGATTTTTATGATGATCATTATATAACCTCCTTCGTATTCTCTTTGTTCCAGCCTGGTACTTTCTTAGATCAAAAAGAGAAGCAGATCAAGTATAGTGACTTTGTCAACAAGGAGCTTATACTGTTTTCAATGGCGGATCTCCAAAGATCCATTCCATCAATGGTTGATGGCCTGAAACCTGGACAAAGGAAAATTCTTTTTTGTTCTTTCAAGAGGAAATTTATCAATCAAGCCAAAGTTGCACAATTCTCAGGTTATGTGTCGGAGCACTCAGCCTACCATCATGGTGAGCAGAGTCTTGCAAGTACAATAGTTGGTATGGCTCAGGATTTTGTAGGTAGCAATAACATAAACCTTCTTCTACCAAAAGGGCAATTTGGTACACGGAACCAGGTAAGACGATCTAAAGTTTTCATTTCTTGAATACTGACATTATATACTTCTAGTATGTATATAAACTTGTTAATTTACAGGGAGGCAAAGACCATGCAAGTGCTAGATACATTTTTACTCAGCTCGCTCCAATCACTAGATACATGTTTCCTAAGGATGATGACATTCTCCTTGACTACTTGTATGAAGATGGGCAAAAGATAGAGCCTATTTGGTTAGTTCTTACTCTTTTTTAGCAGATGAACAAATTATTACATCAAACTTCCATAATCTGATTTGGAGTTTTTTTCTGTGATCAAGGTATGTGCCTGTTATACCAATGGTTCTAGTAAATGGAAGTGAAGGAATAGGAACAGGTTGGAGCACATATGTGCCAAACTACAATCCAAGAGACATTGTTGCCAATATAAGACGGTTGCTAAACGGAGAACCGATGAAGCCTATGGATCCATGGTACAAAGGATTTAGGGGAACTATTGAGAAAACTGCAACAAAGGAAACTGGAGCTGGGTACACTGTTTCCGGACTTATAGAAGAAATAGATGATACTAATGTTATAATAACGGAGTTGCCTATTCGGAGGTGGACTCAAGATTACAAGGAGTTTTTGGAAGCAAGCATGACTGGAAATGATAAGATAAAGGAACCATTTATCAAGGTACGGTCAACTTCAGTGTGTTTAGCTGCATTATCTTACTAGTGTGTTGGAAGCCTTATGTTTGCAAACCATTTTCCACAGGATTATGTTAACCAGAGTGACGACTGCACTGTACATTTCAACGTAGAGATGTCTGAGGCGAACATGCTCATTGCCCAGCAAGAGGGGTTGCTAAAGAAATTTAAGCTAACAACTACAATAAGCACCAGTAACATGCACCTCTTTGACCCAAAGGGTGTAATCAAGAGATATGACACCCCTGAACAAAGTACACAATTTTTGTTGTTTTAACATATTTTGTCCCTCCCACATTAAAAAAATTTGACAGACTCATTTAAACAAATTTATTGTTGTGGCAGTTCTAGAAGATTTCTACCATGTCCGGCTTGACGTTTACAAGAAACGACAGGCAAGTCAAAAAATTAAAAGTTACTACTACACAATAATGTTTGATTCTTTTGTTGCACCGAGTAGCCATTAACTTTGGGCCTTGGGGCTATTTTTTGTGCAGAAAGTTCTACTTGAAAATCTAGAATTGGACTTGCTAAAACTTGAAAACAGGGTCAGGTTTATTCTAGGGGTAGTGGAAGGAAAAATCAAGGTGAGCAACAGGAAGAAAGCAGATATATTCCTTGAGTTGAAGGAAAAAGGTTTCACACCTTTTCCAAAGAAGACTAAGGTAGAAGAACTTGTTGCTGGGTCCACTGATGCTGCGGAAACTGAAGAAAATTCCGAAGGAGGCAGTGGTTCATCTTCTGCACAAGTTGGTGACTATGACTACTTGCTAAAAATGGAAATCGGGACCTTGACCCTTGAGAGAGTTCAGAAGCTACTTAGAGAGAGAGATCAGCTCATTGTAGATGTTGAGGAACTGAGGAAGGCAACTCCAATGTCTCTTTGGCACAAGGATTTGGAAGCTCTTGATAGAGAACTTGATGTATGATTAACTTTATGTGTTATTCTTGTTTGTGTTCTTTGTTTGCCTTCTGATGCTTGATATATTGACATTTATAGGCACAAGATCAGAGAGATGCTGTTGATGAAGAATCCCGACTATCTACGTATAACAACAGGATGAATGAAGATGGTGCATCTCCGAAGAAAGCACCAAAGAATCCTCGGAAGAGTACAAAAAATGTCAAAGTTAAACAGACAGTTGCTGAACTGATGAATACGGCATCTGCTTCTGCAATGGAAACAGGTAAATATACTCTAGCACCATAAATTGGATATTTACTGAATGATTGTTTGAATTGTATGTTATTCTTTACTGATTCTGACTTTCTTCACTAGAAAAAGTTCATGAAGTAGTGAATCCTAAAGGCAAAGCTGGACCAAAGAAGGCTCCCGCTAGAAAGGTTGGATATTAAAGCCGATATTACAATTTGTAGTTTTCTTTGTACCCTTGTATTTCATCGCTGCTTCTTACTAATATACTTTTACTTGGCAGGGAAAATCAACTTCCATTTTACGAGATGAAGATGATGATGAAATACGTGATCTTAAAGATAGACTTGCTGCCTACAACCTCAATTCTTCACCTGATCATTCGGAAGGTCTGTTGATATTCTGTTTGTTATTTATTGAACTGTTATTATTATTATTATTATTATAATATTGAGTTATGGTTGTTTATATGTATTTGCACAGTAATGGAAATTGAAGTGCCCCAAAAACAAGCCACGAAGAAACCACCAAGCCGGAAGAATGTAGCTGGGAAGAAAACTTCATTGGATGTATCAGGAAATGAAGACGAAGAGTTTGAGTTTCAGGATATCAGTGACGATGATGATGACTCTGAAGTTCAAGTTGTGAAAGAAAAGAAAGGAAGAAGAAAACCAGCAGCAGGAAATGCCAAAGCAGCTAAACCACCTGCTGCACCAGCAGCAACTAAGAAGAGAGGGCCAGCTGCATCTAAGCAGTCTCAATTAGTTAACCAAAAGCTGATCACAGATGTTCTAAAGCCTGCTGAAAATGCTGGGCTATCACCTGAGAAGAAAGTGAGGAAAATGAGGGCATCCCCATTTAACAAAAAGAGTAGTTCCTTGTTGGGAAGGGTTGCTGCAAAAGACTCACAAGATAATAGTGTTTCACTAGCTTCTAGCTTAGATTCAAGTGGTGGTGGAGGCTCTAGTGAAACGATGACTCGAGTAGCTAGACCACAGAGGGCAAATCGCACAAAGACAACTTATGTTCTGAGTGACAGTGAGAATGAAGACGATGCCACTGAGGATGCTACTGAAGAAGAGCCCACTGACGATTCTGAACTCAGTGAAGATGAATATTAGTGTAGGATTCTGTCTTTCAATATTCTCTTTCTCGGGGATTTGTTAGTTGAAAACCAAAAGTTGAATTTTCTGAATCCATGATGATGGTGGTAATGCTGTATCAGAACTATCAGTTGTTGAAATATGCTATAATCAGTTGTGGTGGTTCCATCTAACTGCCATTTTAGCATTCAGTTATATTTATCTAGTGCCTCTTGCACTACAATGAAACTAAAGTAAGAAATTGCTGGGGATAAATATAGCTGTTTTCCCAGGCAAATGGGCATCAGGTTATAACCAAAAGTCGTTAGTAAAATAATCCTTGCCTTTGGTTAGCAATAATTTTTAGTAGTCTTAAATTTTATCAAAATTCCTATGAGAACCGTTCTTTATATATTGACTATTTCTACTAATATCGGTTCTGGGATCCAATTTGACCCTCTAGTTCTAGCATTATTCTTGAATCTTATCAGAGGCTTATATGATGTATCTGTATTCAACAATTTTTTCTCATAGCGTACGTGCTAAAATTAACAAGTATTAGTTTGTTGAGCTATATATCCAATCTTCTACTGAAATTTAAAACACGATTAAAAATAGAAGCATTCACACCAGTTCTCTGTTGATAATGTATGATGGTTCTGGTAAATTTTGTATTATTACGCCTAGCAAATATTATACCAAGTGTTGATCCAATGTAACAGTTGATTTGTGTTTGGTTTCTATACTTGTTAATTTATCGTACTATAAGTGGTACTTTGTACCAGTCTCTGACTACTTAAATGACGGTGGATAAAAAAGGCTAATGTCTTGATTGTAAGACTAAGATTGCCCGTGTACAGAGAGATCATACAAGTTACATTTCACTGATCTATTTTCACAAGGTAAAGTTGCATTTTGTAGCTTCGATTTTTAACAACAAATCTTTAAATTCTGTTTCATCCTCGTCTTCATTATGAAAAATTCTTCATGTTCTCGTTCTACTGCCTGGAGTGCTACAAATTTCTGTCTTCGGAACTCATCAGCCTCCTCCAACTGCAACTTTCTGATTCTACTTGTGTGCTCTTATTCGATTCTTTTTTTCATTTTTTGCATTCGCTATGCGTTTAAGACCATAAGATTCCCTATTTGCATTATCAGTGTGTGACAGATAGTTTCGGCTTCTGCTTGCTTGATTACGAACTAATAAATTATGACATTTGTATGTAAACGTGTATAGTTAAGTATTGTTAGTTATACGAACTGATAATCACTTTTCATGCACTTATGCCTTTTGTAACTTTAGAAACACTTATGGTACATACCTCGTTAATCCCCAAATTATTTCTGACGGTGTACATCGTATGTTCATATGCACAGCCAGCCCCAAAGTTCAAATCTAGTGAAGGATATGTTTTTTTGGTTGCAGAAATCCCAACCTTACTTTGTCTTCAATTTTTTCTAGAAAGTTAAATTATTTTTCTGCTTGCAGTAATTCAAAAATCTTCAAATTTATGTGAACCTTTGATTTTTTGCTAGTTTTTCCTCCAAGAGTCTATAGATAAGCTACGAGAGATGGGGAAATTGAGCACTTGAGCATACTTTCATATCAATAAATTTTGTCTAATGGAGAAGACTAAAGTTTGTGTTAGGCTTAGGATACCTAGGATCTTGGCTAGTTAAGAAACTATTGTACAAGGGCATACTGTTCATGCAATTTTAAGAAGCTTAGGTCTGTTCTCTATTATTTCTCACCTGTCTTTTTAGTGCACAACAATACATATCTGCAATGAGTAATCTATATATATTTACGGTAGTCTTTCTTTCTTGATCTTGAAGATGAGAAATCCAAAGTAGGTCTTCTTAAATCTCTGCAAAATGCAGACACTGGACTAGTGTGATTCAAAGCTGATGTATATAATCCTCTTGATTTTGAAGCTGCAATCGAGGGTTGTGACTATGTATTGCATGTGGCCACTCCATTGCAACATAATACTGAAAGCTCTCAGGTAAGTTTTTTGTCTTTGGTTGTACATAAAGATTTGTGATGGATGTTTCGACTAAAAGATTATATTTTTAAATGAAACAGTACAAGGATATAAGCGAAGCTGCCATTGCTGGAGTAAAAGCCTAAAGCTGATTGTTGCCTTGAATCATCATCTGTGAAGAAGCTCATATATACTGCATCCGTGACGTCCTCATCACCATTGAAGGATGATGGGACTGGTTTTGAATCTTATTGGGATGAATCTTCTTGGACTACTATCAATGACATTCCTTTTACTTATGTTAGTGTTTAGAGGTGGCCAAACGGGCTCGCCCCGACCCGCCTCGGTTCGCCATTTAACTCGTAAAAACTGGTTGGCAACCGGACCGAGTCGAAAACCGGCACAAACCGCCTAAACGAGCCGAGCACGAGTCGAGCACGAGTCTGAAAGTCATGAACCGTAAACGGCATGGACCGGTATGGAAAACCCGACGAGCTGAACCCGACTCGGCAAACCGGCACGGCACGGGAAACCCGGCGAGCTGAACTCGCCACGGCACGTATCGGCTCGTAACGGCACGTTTCGGCTCGTGAACTCGGCACTGCATACTCTAGTCATTCTCAGTAGTTTTGTCAAATCTAAGAAATCACATGTTTTAATTTATTCACTTTCTTGTAATGTTCATGTGATAATATCAAAATAAAGAAAAAAACAAATACATTTTATGTATTTCTTTGTCTTCGTGTTTATGTTATTAATAACATAATTTCATTTTTATCCTAATTTTAAATTTCATTTATTTTGTATTTGTTTATTATGTGCAAGCGGTTTGTTCCGTTTTTTAAGAAAGAAATCCTCTCAAATTATTTGTAAAATATTTTTTTAATTAATAAAATTTGTAGAGGTGCCGCCATCTTTTATTTCAAAAATATTCGTATGAAATAAGTATTTTTTTAATGAAAAAAAAAATATTTCAAAAATATTCGTATGAAATAAATATTTATTCGTATGAAATAAGTATTTAAAAAATGAAATTTAAATTAAAAAAATAATAAAATAATAAACCCGTCAACCCGCCTAACCCACGAGCCATACACGATTCAGCCTATCTGCGAATCAACACGACTCGGCACGGCCCGGATTCCGAGACGGGCTGTTTACGAATCACTTTCTGGCCAAACCGTCACGCCGACGAACCGACCCGGTTCGCCCGACACGCTCGTTTGACCAGGTCTATTAGTGTTGACCACAAAAATCACAGAAGCGAAAGATAATTAGAAGATAGACACACACAACAAGAAAAAGAAGAGATACGTACTTGAACAGATGAATGCAGATGTGATAAAGGTGGAATGCGCCAGAATAGAAGTTAATGCTTGGATATCGAAGAGTCGCAACCTCCGATGCGGTGGCATAAAATAATATTAAAATTATATTCAGGCCAAAATATAATATTAAAATTATATTTTACTAATTTTAATTATATTAAAATTAGCAAAATATAGAGTTGTAATTTCCTTTGTACCCAATTATTATTAATAAAATAACTTCTTGATATTAGTTGGTACACAAGGTATATCAAGGGGGTGTTTGACTTAGCTTATAAGTAATAAGTTATTTTTTTAAAAAAATATTTTCATATTTTTTTTTGAAAATTAATATTTATTTTAGAAATTTAAGACCAAATCTTATTTTCAAATTTTAAAATAAGTTATTTATTTTCAGAAAAAGTACATATATACCAACTTTTTCAGCTTATAAGCTGCACCAAACGGGGCACAAATTTATTGGCCGAATCAAGGGTCCAGCCTAGGAAGCTGTCACTGATCCTAAAATTTACACTAGCTAAAGTCCCTAACACTTCATCAAAATGCAGTTTCATTAATTTAGTACAAGTGAAAAATGTTACAAAGAGTGAAATGGACGGGAGCCTGTGTGTGCTCTCAACGCCTTCCGGTATGCCGTCTATATTTTTCGGAAATGGTAAGATAATGATCAAGGCGGCAGTGTTGGCGAGGCAAGTGAAGATGAAGTGGAAATAGTAGGGCTAGGCTACAATCAAGATCATGCCCCCATTTGTTTTTTTGCTGTTGTACTAGTAATGTTGCTTGATTATCCTAGCTAGGCTATGTTCTTGATATTAGGCTAAAATTAGGGGTAAAAAAGTCGTTTTATATAATGTGCAGATTTTTTGTTTTTACGGCTTGTAATATTTGACATCTTTTAAATATTTAAAATGTATATTTATTATAATTATTATTAATATATTTTATATTTTCAAACTAATTAACCCCATGATGAATCATGAAAAACACTTGGCATTTCTCTCAGTGCTTGGTTACTCCTATTTTTTTGGGATGATTCATGCCTATCATCTTCATTTTCGTTTTCATGACTCAAACATATCGATCAATTTAATTTCTTCATACTTCTTTTTCAACTCATAAATTTTTTTCCCCTGCAAATGGTGAAGCATTGAAGTTGTAGACACATACATATTTACAAGAATCAAGAAAGATGGACAAACATAAAGATTGGCACAATCCTCATTGGTTTCCACCAATAATAACAAAATGTAAATCAGTAATGGGACTTAACATAACAACAATAGCCACCCACATGCTTGGCTTCATCTTATTGTTGGTTTTTTGTCATTTCTCTTACATCTTCAATTCTTGCGCAAATTTTCTCAGCCTCGTGTCGTCTCTGAATTCATTGCAAGTCCCCATCTTTTTTCCATTCATGTGTGCGTGTGTATATTATATGCATGCATGTCAGCGGTGATCCTGATTATAGGCGAACATACTTCCGTATCCTTTATATATAAATATATGAATATACATCATATATATATGTTAGGCTCTAAAAACAAATTTTGATTAGGAACTCTTATACTTTAGGACCGCGGCCTAACAACAAATTTTGACAAAGAACTCGTATACTTCAGGACCGCCCATGATGCATGTGTTATGGACCTTATGGTTATGTATTTTGATGCCCATAAAATCGCAGCAACATTGGCACATGAAGCCGATGAGACCTTGACTGTGACAGACCCAGAAGTGGTGGAGATGCGAGAAAGTATCACTCGTATGGTTGAAGAATATTTAGATGAAGGCGGTGAAGGGGTTGGACTTCGACGAATGATTGCGTTGTCGACAATGATTAATATGCATAAAGATATAATAATTCTTGGAGAGGACTTGATGATTTCAATGATCATTCTGCCGTTTCACAAAGAGCAGGATGCAGATGGGAGACTAAATGGTGGCAATTCGGGTTTTCGAAACATATATCGCAAGGTAGATGAATTTCACCAACCCTAACAACACTTTCAAGAATATTTGATTAATTTTTCTTGGTAATTTGTTGCCCTTTCTCATTGATATGATGCTCAATAGGTATACTAGTCGACCGGGGATTTGGATCAACAAGAATATCAAAATCAAGCGTAATCATCAACATTGATGTAGTTTTCATTGGTGGTAAAGATGATCGTGAGGCACTGGCTTTTGCTGAACGATTTGCTCGACATCCGGGCGTAAAACTAACTCTCATAAGGTTTCTGTTGGATTCAAACAACGAGTCTAGTGTATCAACTAGAATTAACAAGTCCAGGATGCTCAGTCCAGAGCATGAAGAGGAGATGAAACTCGATGACGAATATTTTGCAGATTTTTATGGAAAGCACGTGGCTGGAGGGCACGTTTCATATATGGAAAAGTACCTTTTGAACTCCGGACAGACGTTTTCAACACTCCGGTCACTGGAAGGACACTACACACTCTTCATTGTGGGGAGAGGAGGACGAGTGAACACTGTTTTGACAAAGGGGATGAATGATTGGGAGGAGTGTCCAGAGTTGGGCCCTATTGGTGATATTCTATCGGCTTCGGATTTTTCAGTCACATCTTCTGTTTTGATCATTCAGCAGCATAGTCTTAGAGGAGAACTTCAGGGCTTGCAGGATGAATTTTCTATCATGTAGTCACCTATTTCTCTTCTGTATTATTTCACAATATACAGTAGCTAGATGTTAAATAATGTCTGTAAAGTCATAGTTAAGTCATAGTTGTGAGAATATATTTTAAATTATACATATATGGATTCCTCATAGTGTATCTCCCATCTTCAAACACACTCAAAAGGGGTAAAACAAAGTGTATGGAATTAGGAGTTCAAAGAATCATCAAAGCTCTAATTATCATAACACTTCAAACTACTATAACCGCAGTAAAATACAAAAAGAAAGTATTTTAGCGAGGGAGGGGAGGTTCAGCATGAGTATTCTTATTACCATGCTCAGCCCAGGGCAATAACTCTGTTAAAAACGTGTACATGTTAAATGACTTCTCACATGAGTAATCACAAACACGGATTACTGACTATAATATATGAACATAATGCAGAATGATATCATTTTGAGTCACCAAGAAACGTAGCTACTAATTAAAAATATCTAGACCACTAACAAAAAATGTAGAATTATATCATTACGAGTCACCAAGAAACATCACTACTAAAATATCTCTAGACTACTAGCAAGCTTAAGGATAATCATAATACAGATGAAACAGGTTTAAATATTAGAGCTTCCAACACAGTGAAGCTTCAACTCAACATATTGGTACTCGCCACCTCCGCCTGCAAGGAGAAAGGTGGTGATGAGTTAAATGCGTAAACTGTGAAGAACGAAACTGTAGTAAACTTGTGCTCCTTCTAACTATAAGTACTCATTACCCTTTAACGTGAGCATGTTGAAAGATATTAACGAGTTCTTTAATGGAGTTTATTTTCCAGATCAACTCATTAGTTTGGAGAAATGATATTTGTCAAGATAAAACATGGAGGTGCCGAAGAGATACAATTTATCTCAAAAAATTTATTCTATGTTCAGGATTCACTCAGTTCATGCATATTGACATTGTGCTATCCAAATGACTTCAAAATATTGGAAGTTACATGAAGCACTATGCAACTATATTAACATATTTACGCTGAGACAGAGAAGTCATCACATAATATACTAGGTTACTGATAAAGTCAATATTTATAATAATGCTAGCCAGAGAAAGTACTAAATCCAAGTAAAGTTATCGATTGAAAAAGATCTAATAGTTCTTTCCTTCTGCATATACAATACATCACTGAGATTGCTGCAAGTGAATAAAAAAAACAACTGTTATGCTGACTCTCATAGCTAGATCATGCATGCCTAGGCTAGTTACCCAGATATCTATAATTCCGGGATGTTAACTAGTTTTCTTAGCACACAAACATAAAACTGGAAATAATAATATAGCATAATGCAAAATTGTTCAGTATGCCAACTCCAGTCAACAAGAATAGACGACTGTCAACTCCAGGTGAAATTGAAACTGAGAAGCTAGGTGTTACTTTCCATCCACAATTGGGCTGGGTGCCAAAACCGTGGCAAAGTGCAACTACTCCACTATCGAGTTAATTTTATTAAGGTACTAATTGTAAGTGATTCAATGTATCTGACAAGATTTCTTTCTCTGATATTTTCTCAAGTAATTATTATATTTTTATCTTGTGAATGGCAACAGGGAAATAGTTAAGATGTATAGAAGAGAAGACAACATAGAAAAAAGATTAATTGTATATAGTTGGAGTTTCAGTTATTTCTACCAAATCATACTCATTAGAGGGGGAACAACACCGAAAAAACTGCTCCTCTATCCAATCAGCTAAATGTTAATCGTTTGGATACTTGATTAAAGGCAGGCAATCTATATCCAATATACATAGTCCATAGCTATATAGTTAAGCATGACCCCAGAAAAGTTTAACTTACTATTTCTCTAAGAATTTATAATAATTTGCTAGACATGTACTGGTATGTGATAACAATTATAAGAATACTAAAATGTGATACCAAGATAAACACAATTGGATTTTGGAGACGAAGAAGATTCAGTTAAAACAAGTCACACCTCAAATGCATTCTTCAAATGATCAAGTTCCTTGTCAAGATCGTTGATAGCCTGATTATATGACTGCATTTGTGAAGACTGGCTAGTGGTGTGAATCTGTCAAACAATAACAATTGTCAGACACACAAGGATTCCCATACAAAGCATAGTACTATCAATATTAAAATTTTAGCATCATATTAGTACATACAAATACAATAAATAATTACTTTTTTGTTTGTCGGACAAGCATTCAATGATCATTTAGAGATATGTGGCCATCTACACGCCCAATTCTAAAACTGCACATCACTGACCCAGAAAATTCATGCTACTGATTTCAGACTTCCAACTCAACAGAGTACCCTAATCTACACATGACTATTCACATCCATCAGTCCTGCACACGTCCTTGTATCCTAAATTCATACCCATATATTTCCCACTATTTTTTTAGCTAACTGTCATCACATTATCATCTAAGATGGGGTAATACTGGGACATGCAGCAGCCGATACAAAGTCAACATATTATAAATAAGTGGTGATTTTAATTTATTTCACTATACTGGTTATGCAAAATTAGCAACTATAGACAGACAACTGGAGGTGTAATCACTCCGTACGGAATTTAAAACGCAATCAGCTAGCTAAAAAATGTAGGCATGGTAAAGAAGTTAAGTGAGATTTCAATTTATAGAATTAGTTGTCAAGCAATTTAACTAGAGGTTCACACTTCTGTCTTTATCTTTATGATACTTAATTTTAGCTATTCCTGTAACTTGGGAAGTTAAATGCAAATAAAGACAGAAGATATTCTAGTAGATTGCAGTGAGATAAGAACTTATACTTATTTTATTATTCCTTTCATAAGTATTACATTAAAATTTCATTGTTCTTTTAGTCCTTATCAACTAAATAGACAACAAACTTTCTGTTTTCTTTATTTTGGTATTTGCAAGTCACAAGTAGAACACAACTGGAATTTAAAAGAAAGGGATATAATTACATGCGGACGATGTTTCCAATAGTATGATCTTCTCTTTCGATCGTGAAGGAAGCTGTGTTTATGATCTTCGTGTCTCTTTCATAAGAAACCCTGGCATATTATGGAGCAGATTTAAGCTAAGAGATTATGCAAAATGTATAGAGACAGGTAAAGATATAAGAAGAGAAAGCTTACTTCTTGGTACCCTCAGGGACGACGAACCGCTCATACCGATCGGGAGCATTCATCTTACTGTATCAACGTCAAAATTTAGAAAAATGTCTAAACATAACATGTTGAACCAATCTCATTACCATTCGCATTAACTGAGTTGGAATCCGATGATCCAAACGGCACCCTAGTTGTGTTAAAATCATATGAATTAATCACTACTAATGAGTCGGTTAAGGAGACTTTTAGCAAGCATGCACACACAAATTCAACTACATAAACATCAAATGAACTCACCGGGATGCCTGAATCAAACAGGAAACAAAAGGGACTACGAAGGACGGTTTGTTTTATAAATTTTCAGTGTTCTTTCTAGTACTGTAACATGTCAATGCTAGTGCCTATATGTAAACACATTCCCAATGTAGTAAAAAATATTCCAATGTAATAACAGGACAAAATGTTGGTAAATATTAGTTCAAAATTGCTTTTATTTATTACTAAAACATTATTCCAAATAAATGGACTTTCGTCAAACACTCAAATGCACTTGTCACAATGTTACACAAGCGAGCGGGATATACGGAGTATGTTTAGTTTGTAAAATAAATTCACATTCTATTTCTACATAATAATAATACGTATATGACAGAGACAGAAATTAAATAAAAGAAGCACAAACCCAAATTAAACAAATTTAAACATGAAATAATAGAAAAAAATAATTTAAGTAAATACAAAAATAAAAAGAAAAATTTAGGGTTTTTGGGAACGAGTTGTTTAAACGCCTGGTCAAGTAGTGTGAGTGAGTGACTCGATGAATAGTGTGAGTGAGCAAGGACTCTTCAGTCTTCACTATTTATATTGGAGCTCTGTGAAGCGACGTCGTTTGCTTGATGGTAGAAAAGGTAAATGACGGGTACCTGTCTACTTGGTCTTTGTTTTGCTGTCTTTTTTATTTTATATATTTATATATTTATATTATTATTTATATTTATATTATTATATGTTGATAGTGATACTCGATAGTAATTAGTTTGAAATTTAAATTTTGTTGATTTTGGAATTTAATTTTTATTTAAATGAAGAATTAATTTTTAATTTATTAAAATATGTTGAAGAACTAACTAGTAAATAAATGTATTTAAAATATTTTTAGAAAAAAAATATATATAATTATTTTATAAAATTTAAGACAAATTGATACTTATAAAAAAGCAAACAAGATTATAAGATCATAAGTTAGGAGAAAATGTTAAACTCATGTTTGTATTAATAAATGATTTAAATTTATGATATCTTAGTAATATACAAAATAGGTTAAAATAAATGAATATGCATATATAATTGAAGTTTTAGAAAAAATTAAATTGTTTTATATAGAATTTTGCAATTAAATAATGAAAGCGTTAGAAAATATGTACAACACATGTATAAAAAAAAACATTATTTAGACCCATATTTTGTACTAAAAAGTAATATTATTAATTCAAGATAACAATCTATCTATACTATATTATTATAACTAAATTGGATAATTTTTTCATAAAAAAATCATAATCGTCCAATTTAAGTGAACCATATAAACGATTCTAATCATCCAACTTTAATAAAATCCAATTTTAGAAAAAATATATATCATACATACAACTATATTTCCGTAGTCTTCCTTTTATACAACTCATCCTCACGGATAATATTATATTATATTTAAATTATATTCTATATTTTATATTTTAAGAATCCTACTTATCATATAATTTTTATTTAATATATCATTAAATTTAATAATAAAACAAATTATTATATTAAATAGAATATTTAAATTATATAAAAATAATTAATATATAATTTATTAAAGGGTTATAAGCTAGTAATAAATAATTTGGTTTTTGAAATAAAAAATACTACATCATCTCAACTAGGCCTGTAAACGGATCGGATTCGGATCGGATTTAGCTATATCCATATCCTAATCCATTTAAAATTTTCGGATTCGGATCGGATCGGATCGAGAGTCGGATATTTTACGGGCCGATCCATATCCGATCCGTTAGGGTCACGGATAATCGGATCGGAGATCCGATCCGTTTAAAAAAAATATAAATTTTTTTTTTATAGAATTTTAGAGGATAACAAATTCAACTTTCTCAAATTTAAGATACAAGCTGACAAACACGATGCTAAACAAAACAAATGTTACTGGTTTTACAAATAGGGAAATGATGTAGTCTGAATTAATAAATGCAAGCTAAGACATAAAAAGGGCTTTGGAATCAACTTCAGCATAATCCACCGGCAAGGCTGCAACTAGAGGCAGGTTTCCATTAAAAGCTCCTTGAGAATCAATTTGAGGGAAATAGTCATTTGTCTTCCCTGTAAATAGAAGAAAAAAACATGAATATAAAAAGAAAGTAATTGTAGGATGTATAATGCAGACCTAATTAAATGACAACCAATGTTTAAATTCATAATTACTTATATAAAAAGAGCAAGGCTTAACAGAAGAATACAACATTGCAAACATATCAGGAAAGGAATAATGATATAATTGATATATATATATATATATATATATATAATATAGTCGGATCGGGTCGTTAACGGATTGGATCACACTAAATCCATATCCATTGTTTAGCGGATCGGGTCATTAGCGGATCGGGTCATTAGCGGATCGGATTTTTTTTTAAAGGATCCATATCCATTTATGTAGCTACGGATCGGATCGGATCGGATCGGATATCCGATCCATTTGACAGGCCTAATCTCAACCAAAACATATCTAAAACATGTTTTCAAAGTATAACGCATGTAAACGTGGCGCCAAAGCTCCACTCACCATTTATAAAAATGATTCTCTACAAGCATCTTCAAAACACACACTAATACTAACACAGTAACACATTATAGCATAGGAAGAGAAGGAAGTAGAAAGAATGGAAAGAGGAGTTGTGGTTGTGAATCCAAAGCCAAACAAAGGAAAAACATCAAGAGTTATTGATTGGTTTGAAAGTTTGATTGTCAACTTCATGCATGCTTCTTCTGCACCTAATCAATGGCTTTCCGGTAACTATGCTCCTGTCGACGAGACTCCTCCGTGCACTGATCTTCCTGTCATTGGTCATCTTCCAGTAACTGTATGTTGTTTACATTATTTTTCAGTAGCTAGCTAGTCATTGTGTATTTATGTAGGCTCGATCAAATACAAACTATTTTATCCTACATACTACAAGCTAGTGAATTAAACTTGAATTTGTAATGAATCTTCTGTTAATCTTAGCTTAGCTCTATGTATTTTGCATGAAATATTTTACGAGAAATTACCTTCCTAGTTTTGTTTATGTTTGTTGGCTAAGAAAAACTAGTCCAATTAAGGAGATATATTTGCAAATTAACATAAAGAAACTAAAGAAAGTGCACAATAGCTTTACTTTCTAAAGATTTCAAAATATTTTACGAACATATAATTTTCCTTTTGTTGCTTAATCGAAAGAAAATACAATACAGTATATTATGCTAGCCGTGGAGCCTAAATGAATAAATATCTGTGTACTAGAAAAAAAATATTTAGTTTCAAAATCATATTTAGGTGTATAGTGAATTAATCTTAATTTGTAGCACAATTTGACCCTACATATGTTACATATATGCTTGTGTTTAAATACAAGGTGTTAGGAGGAGGACTTAATTGGATCTTATATTATTCTAACAATATTCATATGAATCTTGTAGATTTGTAAAGTTCGTGTAAGATGGATTGTTAGGAGACCTTGATCACATAAATACAGCTTCTTGTCTTGCTCATCTTTGCATCACTGCAGTTAAACTATGACTAAAGTATACAGTTGTTCATAATACTTTCATAAATTCATATTTGGTACTTGGTTTCCGCAACTAAATTTCAATTAGTTCCCCTGTTTGTCAATGAAAGTAAATTCTGAGTTTGGGTTTTTTGGATGATTGTTCCGTAATGTAGTTATTTATCACAACCTAAATGTTTAGTATGTAAATTTTGAAAGTCTGCACTGTTGTTAAAACACTTCATAGTGTGACTATCTGCCACTATTTTGAGTCTTGAAAGTTTTAAGATTGCAAATTTGGTAACTGTTTTAGTTATATAACGCAATTTTGTGTTTCTTGAAGTGATAATTTAGAAACTGGGATGCTATTTATCACTGCTTATTCTTAAGTTTCTGAATTTCAGTATTTCACAGTTGGTGTACAATGTACTGGTGAGATTTTAGTTGGCCTTTTGTTTTATCGGTTAGTTTGATATATAAATATATGTTGCAGGACTGTCTGAATGGTGAATTTGTCAGGGTTGGTTCAAATCCAAATTTCTCCCCCGTTGCTGGCTATCACTGGTACTTCCTTGCTCTTTGGAATTAACTCACAATCGAACTAGACGTTCACCCTTGTGGTGTACTCTGTCAACATGAATTATAAGTAATTTTCTCATGATGCAGTCATTTCTTATCACGACTGTGCTACTATTCTTATTTTCCAAGTTATATGTTTGATTTTCTTAATAATTCAGGATCATACTTAATGTCATTTCTTCAACTATGCAGGTTTGATGGAGATGGGTATGCTTCATTCCTTATTCTTTAAATGGAAGTTAATATTTCTTTCTGAAGTGCCAATGAAAGAAAATATGAGTATTGCAGTCCATGATCCTTTCTGCCAAGATCTAATCTTAATTTCTCTCTACTTATTGTTTGCTGGTGCATCAATATGGCAACGAACTAAGTATTTTTGTCAATAATACTAAGCCCTGCCCGGCTGTCCTGAGCGAATCACAATAAGCTATAAAATAAACTACAAATAAAAAATTGTTATGTTCTATATGTAATTTTACAAAATCGGTAGAAGTAGCTGATTCCTTGCTAGCTTTCCAAGCAAGTATATGCTCAATTCCCCTCTTACAATAATCAAATTACGATTCTTCTTGTTTCCATCACTTAATTGTTAATTGCTGTAAATGAGTTGATGGTTACTGATAATGTACTGAGCAAGACATGTCAGATCGTAATATGAATGGCTCAATAACTGTGTTGTATACATGATAATGGTCATATATGATCCAACCGAGTCAAAATAGGACATGCCAATCTATATTATTCTTCTGCCTCTAAGTAAATTGAGGACCTGTCAAGAATATAATATATAATGTTTTGTTAATTGGGAAAAAAACTTAGGAAGGTGTTATTGTAGCAAAGTTCAATGCACAATCAGAAAAGGAAGGGGAAAGGGGACACTAATGGCTTACCTGGTGTCACTGTCTTTCCGTTATTCTTTATTGATAATGTATATGCAATAGCTTTAATCTGTATAGTATAATTTTTACTAGACACTGCAAGCAAAGTCTTTGAACCATTAGCTCATTGTTGTATTGTCCTTCATGGTTGTTGCAGCATGTTTTATGGATTATGCATTAAAGATGGAAAGGATACATACATCTCTCGTTATGTGAGAACGTCTCGTTTAAAACAAGAAGAGACTTTCGGGGGAGCTAAATTTATGAAGGTAAAATCTAAGCAACAGCAGCTGTACTTGAAACTTTTCTCCTGTCATGTCTTTGGAGTGGTCAATTTTAGGTTCATATTATTTTACAATTGGTTGTAGAAAAAAATTCCAAGTGAGTTGATAGGTGATAGCTAGGTTTGGAGCAGCATATAATTTTCCAAGATATCTGATTACCTTGTTTATCTTATCTCTATATGGTACTCATAATTTTATGCTTAATCTCATTTTGTTGTCCATAAACATGCCTTCACTACATCAATTTCAGATCGGAGAATCAAAGGGACTGTTTGGATTGCTTATGATCAATATACAAATGCTCAGAGGAAAGTTGAAAGTACTGGATATGTCTTACGGAAGTGGAACAGGTAAGTTGGTCAAGATTCTGTCCGAAGGCCAACTATTTAAGACATTCTTTACTGTCTCATGCTAATAGGAGAAACAAATGGAAGGAGCTTGAAATGACATCTCAGTTACTTTCTTGCAGCTAATACAGCTATGATATATCATTATGGAAAGCTTTTAGCTCTTTCAGAGGCCGATAAACCATGTAAGCTAGATGTGCTTCATTTGTAGGAAGCATCTATAATGTTTCAGTAAACTGTAGAATTTTATGAAGTTTCTAATTTACATTAAGAAGTTTTTATGCAATTCGTTTTATATGCTATTTTTGGTTAATGAGATTTTATTTGATCTGGTACACTCGAGCCTTCCCCTGCTCCACCTTTCTGGGTATATTAATTTCCTTTATAATGAAAAAAAAAATTCTTGGACTGTAGGTATGACTTGTGAGTGTAGTGATAGACCTAAAGTACTGTTTTTTCTAGCTAATTAACCTAAAGTACTTAATTAAATGCAAAATCAAAATAGAAATGTCTCATTTGGTTGTATCTATGCGTTATTTTTTTTGTTCATTCTGTTAATTGTATGCATTGCTTTTTACTACTAAAAATAGTATCTTTGATTTTTTTGTTTAGTAAAGCAGGAAAGTATGAATTTTATTACTTCCATACCTTTTTTCTACCTCCCAAATCCAAGCAAACAAATAAGAACCCTCCTTCAGGTTCCATCCGTTTTAGTTTTCCTTATGAATGTGCCAGTTATCACTCAGACTGTTTAAATATAGTTTTAGTCTAGGAATCAATTGATTTTTAAAGATATCAATGCATTTGTTCACCTCAATACTTTCGGAACTTCTTACTTTAGAGTATTGCACATGATCAATGCATAGAATTTGTGTTAGGGTGGAGAACTAAAATGTCACCTAATATCTTCGATCTGCAGATGTTATTAAAGTATTGGAAGATGGAGATTTACAAACTCTTGGCATGCTGGACTATGACAAGAGGCTCACACATTCCTTCACTGCCCATCCAAAGGTCAACCCGGTAAAAGCAACTGTCCCAAATATTTTCACGAAGTTCTATTTTTTAACTAACTTGAATACTTCTTTGATAAAGGTGCTTTTGCTTGTAGGTGAAATGTTTACCTTTGGAAATTCACCCACGCCTCCATATATAATGTACAGAGTGATATCCAGAGATGCATAAATAACATTATCAGACCCTATAATGATGCATGACTTCGCCATTACTGAAAATTATGCAATTATGATGGATCTACCCTTGTATTTCAAATCAAAGGTAAGATGACTTCTTCCATACTCATTTGCATTGGTTGTGTGATAATCATGGATATTTCTAAAAATGACCAATTACATGATATATTACCTTAATGTAATCTGTAATGATATGTTACCTGAGTGTATAGATAATGCCGATTTAACTTCACTAAAACTGGGATTTTAATTTTTAGGAAACGGTGACAGAAAAGAAGATGATATTCACATTTGATGCAAGTAAAAAAGCCCGGTTTGGTATCCTTCCACAGTATGCAAAGAATGAGCTGCTGATTAAATGGTTTGAGCTTCCAAATTGCTTTATATTTCACAATGGTGAGACACCAGGTTCTTGATACATCCGAAAGTAACCACGTCTCTTAGAGGTTGTAGTTCACCAGTTTACCACACACTTCATTTCTTTTATCTCACACTTTTGCATGTTATCTTTTCATGGGATAGTATAGTTATGATCTGAAAGTGTTGGCTTATATTTTTAAAGGAATCTTGATAGACAGTAAACAATTGGCTTCAGAATATATTTCTTGTTCATGCTGCTTTTATTTAGAGTTTAGTATTTACTCAAAAGAAAAATGCAAAAAGAAAAATGACTTGGCAAAAAAAATGCAAGTAATAAATTTTATAACATCTATGTTGGAATATCAGCATGAAAGCACCTCATACATGGATATTAATGGCTAGAAAGAAGTTTTTGTAACTCATAAAGTATGTTAGTTCAGGACTCAGGAGGATATAATTGTTTGTGGCTGGTGCTTCACTTTGATTGTTATGGCGAATATCACTGACACTTCATCTTACCAGCCAATGCTTGGGAGGAAGGCAATGATGTTGTTTTGATCAGTTGCCGCATTGAGAATCTAGACTTAGATCTAGACAACTATAACTCTGAACTGTAGGGCTCTCGCCTACATATAGAGATTAAAAATACTAGATCTTGTTATTTGGCAGGCAGCTACTAACTATAAATGATTCGCAGGTTTGAGATGAGATTCAACATGAAGAGTGGTTTAGCTTCACAGAGAAAGCTCTCAGCATCTTCTGTTGATTATCCTAGGATAAATGAGAGCTATATTGGCAGGTATGAAGCTACATTGTTAATGTTCTCCTAATTCATTAAAAAACATTATCAAAGATGATTATTAGTTATATTGTTTAGATTTTAGAATAAAAGGTGAAATAATTCATGGAAAATTATCGCAGCACATAAATATAATTATGTTTAGTTGTGGTAACATGCTGGACAGCTGGAGATGCTCTTATGTTTCAACGTTTAATTGCTGTCTACTTATCATACTTATTTTGATAATTTATAATTTATTTGACATTATTTCATTATAAGCATCTTACTGCGATTGACAATTATGTTAATCAATTTAGGAAACAACGATTTGTATATGGAACTACACTGGACAGCATGGCAAAGGTCACTGGAATTGTTAAATTTGATTTGCACATGGAACCAGAGACCGGAAAAAGAAATCTCGAAGTTGGAGGAAACATTCAAAGTATCTTTGACCTTGGAGTTGGTAGATTTGGTTCAGAGGCCATCTTTGTCCCTCGTCGGCCAGGCACTACTTCTGAAGAAAATGACGGGTACTTGATTTATTTTGTACATGATGAGAACACCGGGTAATTGACTGTCCCTCTTAATATTTTTACCCAATGATAGTTTAAATCATCTCGTTACACTTGCTTGTTCACGACATTTTGCTCTGTTAACTTGACTACCTGTGCAGAAAATCAGCAGTAAATGTAATTGATGCAAAAACTGTCACCTGATCCAGTTGCAGTTGTTGAATTACCACACAGAGTTCCATATGGATTCCATGCCTTATTTTTGACTGAGGTCGGTAGCTTTTTAAAATGATTTTGTTTATTGGATAATAAAATGATGTATGAATTCCACCCATATATAAAAGATACACTAGCATCAGTGACTGATCAACAAAATTAGTTACAAGTATTCTGTGTTGTGAAGTCATTTGTGATCATGTTTGGCCAATGGGATGATATTATAACAAGACTGTACTTTAGGCAGGAAGCTATATGTGCATCAGTGCATGCATGTCAAAATTAGTTTGATTCTATACAAATATACAAAGCCATAATTCTTTAAGATAGTAGCTAGTAACAATTTAGGCCCAATACAATAATAGAGATATAACCAATCTTGCAAAAGCTAGAGCCAGCCAGACAGGCCACTCAATCCTTTGAGCTCAGTTAGGGAGTTGAATTGACATCTCATCTGATCTCATCTGACTATCTGATGTCAGGTAGTTGTTCTCTAACAACTACCATTTGCAATTGGTTCAGTTTATCAAATTATGATTCATATCTTCTGCTTGTTTATGTTCTAAACAGGAACAACTTCGAGAACAGGCTAAACTGTAGAATCACAAAAGCCTAAGAATTGCAGTGAATCACTGAACAAAAACCACAGGCGCAACGAGACCCGTGTGTGGCTTGTATAGTCGTAGTCTTTAATATTCTCTGTGATGACTCTTTTTTCAAAGAGGAGGTTGATAGAGATCTGAAATAAATTCAAGTGTGTTGTTCCCATCAAATATACTGATAAGTTCATTACAACAACTGCTCAATTTTGTGCATTATTTTTCTTCCTTCAGTCATTGGCAGAACCAATTTTCTGAACTGTAGGGGTAAGCAGTCGGTAGTATAGGAGAGAAACATACAAACTTCACTAAAAGGATTCATATAAGCTTTTACAATGCGGTGTAACATAGATTTGAAAAAGAACATTCTCTTCGAATTCTCACTATGTAGATAAACAGACAGATAATTTAACATCACACGACCTGTTGTTTGCAATAGGATTTAGTGCTATGCTTATATAAGATCATTGCCATTCCCCTTGCACAGACAGAAATCATGAAAATATAGCACCTGACTGTATTTGATTTAATCTTTCTATTCATTGAAGACCTACATTAGTGGTTCTACGGCGTGCTGCATACCTGGAAGATTTATACTTGATACAGTTAGAACATGATCATAGTCGCATAGACCATATTAAAGGTTTATACTACTGATCTAGGAGATGTGAACTTCATTTTTTATTTGGATTTTTGAAATTTGTAGACACTCAAATCCTTTTTCGAGGAGAGCCTGAAAGCGATTCCAGATTAAATTCTGGACAAACATCCTCTCAGTTCACATTTCACAAAATTTACGAGACGAAAAAAATTTAATTTGAATCCCATTCAACATTGCTAAATGCTAGACGCCTGATGCCTGTTAAGAATTACTCCTGGTGCTATTTGATGGGGCAGGAATTTCACTTTTAGTTGCAACTGCAGGGCTGCAGGGAATTATGACATGTATAGGATTATTTTGATACTATAATATGCTATATGACATGTAACAAGATTTTAATATGTAGAAGATGCTCATGGAGATGCTGATCGCTAGTTTTTTGGCTTTTTATCGATGAAACATGTACAGGTAGTGCTCACCAAGTTGTTTATTTTCATATTAAAAATTTGAAGATTAAACAAAAACATTTAGCAATCATCGATGAAACATGTGTGTTTTAACTCAACTTGGACAAATAAACAATAATCTTAGGCTCCGTTTGAGAATGAAAAATGTTGTCCACTGAAAAAAAGTGCCGGTGGAAAAAAGTGTTACGAGAAAAATCGGATGAGTATTTGGTATTTTTTTTGATTTGTGCATATATTGAAATATAATATATAAAAACAATATTTTGGAGAGATTTGACGATGAAACTTGTAATTATTTCCTACAAAAGATGAAAAACAATTTTTTTTAGAATCAGGGGGACATGCTTTCACTAACAGTAACTTTTAGACCCAAAGCGTTTTTTCAGACAGTTTTTGGATTTCACCAAACACCTTACTGACAATTTTTAAGTAAAAAGTTGTTGTATCTACAACATCAATACCAAACGAGGCTTAAATCTTAATATATATCTATATTTCATTTCTTAAATTAAAACTTTAAATTTTATAGATATTTAAATATCAAAATCTAAATATATATCATGAAATATAATATAAATTTAAAAATTAATTAATTTTATCAAATAATAAATTTAATATTGATAAATTATATTCTATATATAATTAGACTAAATGAATTATTATGATTGATCATTCAGGAAAAAATTTCAAACATATTATTAATTAAATTAGAGTCAATCACAACTAAACATAACAATTTGAGAAATATTTTAAAAATAAATTTGGAACCTGTAACAATACTCGTATTTTAATATTTAAAAATTATTTCCGCTTGGTGGGGAGGTACGTAGTACATGCATTTCAATGCGTTCAATTTATAAAACATAACCGGCCGGCAGCTTCATGAATCATGTATACATATAAAACAACCACCAATTTATCAAATTATTATCATCACTCTTTGTTCATCAACCATCTCTAAAACACACACACACACACAGTAAACAATGGGGATAACAAAAGAAGAACAAGTGGAGAGAGTGGAAGATATAGTAGTAGTAAATCCAAAGCCAAACAAAGGATTAACATCGAAAGCCATCGATTGGATTGAGAGTTTGATTGTTAAATATATGTATGACTCTTCTGTACCTCATCACTGGCTTTCTGGTAACTTTGCTCCCGTTAATGAGACTCCTCCTGTTTCTCATCTTCCTGTTCGTGGTCGCATTCCGGTATTTTTTCCTTTATCTTGTTTTCCTTAAATTTTAAACTCGAAACTCGACTCAGCACTTTTTCTTAATTATCATGATCAGTAAATTTTACACTCAACTCGAATAAATTCAATATACCAATCTTTTTCTTAGTTATCATAACTAGTAAATTTTAAACTCAACTGGACTAAAATTCGCTATATACTATAATACTTTATCATATTTATTATAGATAGTACATTTTAAACTCGACTTGATTAAAATTAGATATAGTAGACTAGTAGTAGTACCTTTTATATATATATATATATATTTAGTGTAACTAGTAAATTTTAAACTCGAAACTCGACTAAAATTAGTATAGCAAAACTTTATCTTAGTTGTTGTAAGTAGTTGTAAATTTTAAACTCTATTACAAATGTAACTATTACAAAAGCGCTGATAATAATGACAAGTCAACAACCAATCTACTCCAAATCTAAGATCCTCGAAATCCAATGCACTACAATTTTCTCTTACACCAAACCTAAAAATTATAAGTAATGAGCTACACAGCCTTCTAAGTAACCATCGACTTACAAAATTCCACAGTCTTGCACTACAGTCACACTTTACTAGTGACCGACATCTTATTCTTATTCTTTACCACACTTTCCCAGTTGACGTGATCTAAAATTCAATAATCATGTGCCCCTTATCAAGTATCTAAGAGTGCACACTTGTGCCCCTAATAAGAGAATCTAAGACTAGTTCTGAAACTATAGTGTAAATTCCGAACGGGTTCGAAATGTAGAGACTCGGTTTCAAAGATTTGCATATCTTATATCTTATACAATTCTAAAACAATATTCTATCTTATACAAAATACGAAATTCACAATATCAATATCTTTTTCGAAAATAAAGTAAGTCAAAAGGTACTTACTTCCAAGTCGACACTAAAAATCATGTAACGCATATAACACCTCCGAAATTCAAGAATCTACACCATTCTTAAACACATATTCAATCCCTTACATCCAACCAATCAAATCACATATCAAAATTCGAACGTCTCTATAATTCTGAATCTGCCCAGATTTGTATTTGACCGTTTTGACTCTATACATGATGTTTTCTCGAAGAACTTAAACCATGAAAGTTGTAGAGAATAAAAAAAATCTTTCCAAAAAGTCTAAAATCACTGAATTACGACTTACAATGAATTTACTACGAATTTTATAAGATAACTGATTTGTTCTGGAAAATCCTACGAATTTTAATATCAAAGATGAAGAAAAATAAATCAAGATTTGTATCGAGAAAGATTTATAACTGTTTAGTCTTTATGGCTAGAAAAGAATACAAAAGAATGAGGAGGTCTTAATCTATATATAATATTTTAAAACCTCACGCCAAAATCTATTATGATTCAAACCCGACCCATATTCACAAATCTCATTATTCTTATCTAATTTTAATTCCTAATTTCTATCCAATTTGAATCTTTTATTATTATTAATCTATTTTATTATTTTAAAAAAAAATACGGGATATTACATTAATTTATGTACTTTTATTGATTTTTTTATATTTTTTGTCTGATATTTAAGTTTGAATTGTATGATGAAATTCATTTATACATTTAGTGAATTTTGTATATTAAGTAAGTGTATATTTGTTTAAATTATATTTAATATTCATCGGTCATATGCCGGTCAATATACTCTTATATAGTTATACGTTATGGCATCTATCATCATTTCAATCATTTCCTTTTGTATTCTCATGTTAGAGCTTGACTCGAATTAAATATTTGAATCTCACGTTTGAGTTTCACCTAATCACAAAATTCAAGCTTGAAGTTTTGTGCCAATTAAAATTGGATATAATTTTGAATATTAAATAGGCATATTTACATTTTGACCATTGAAATTTATCAATTTGTACACATAAATCCCTAAGGAAAATTTTTGTATATTTTTACCCTTCAGGTATGAGATTTATACTTTTTAACTATTTTTCCATATTTTCTTCCGATATTGCCCTCAAGGCTAACTGTGCAATATTGGCAGAAAACTTAGAAAAAGGGTAAAAGAGTACAAAACTCAGACTTGAAGGATAAAGAGAAACGGATTTTTTTAGGGTTTATATGTACAAACTGATAAACTTCAAGTTCACATGAGATAAACCGATAAGCAGGTAAAAAATAAATGAATTCTAAATTTATGCATAAAAGGATATATTTGTAATTTGATAAAAATATACAAAATAAAACATTATTTAGAATTGAATATTTTGATATTCGAGCTCAGGTTCAGCTCAATTGTTGGAAAGTCGAACCCTTTCTGTGTTTTTGGCGAATTTTATTGTATTATCAGTGAATGGTCTGAATTGTGTAAAGTGTAAACTATATTTCATGTTTAGATATTATGATGAATCCATAGGTTGTGCAATAATCATCATTGTGGATTTGTGGTTACTAAAAGTAAAGTTAACTGTCTACTTGTATTTTCATCAATTTATTATTAGTTTTGGTTTAGGCAATTAAATTATAATAATTTTTTCTTGTTTCTTATTAAAGAAAAATGATGAGTTCGAGAGTTTTGGATAATTGTTTAGTCATTTATTACAACCTAAATGTTTACTAGCTACTGTTCTTGATTTTAGCAGTCTATGAAAAATGCACACCTAGAGGGGGTGAATAGGTGTTATGGTCAACAATGACCGATTTTAATTTTATCAATAGCTAAATTCATTTATTACAACCTAAATGTTTACTAGCTACTGTACCTACAATGCAGTACAGAAAAGTAAATAACATCAGATCTTTTAGCCAGGTTCGACCCCTAATCCCCTATGGTTTACGTTCTGGTCCCCTATCAACTAGTAAGAGAGAATATTATTAATCAATGAACAACCAATTACAAGATTACAATAATATTCCTCCCTTCGTCCCTTGCAACTGATTCTAATTTGCTGAAACACTTATTTCCTGAACTAATTTGTCATCTAAGCACTATACTACCCTAGTACAGCCTTGAACCCTATTTCACAAGCCTTGAGCCCTGTTTCACAAGCATAGTAATCCAACCACAACCAATAACAGAAGGGAATAAATTACAATTCAAACTATAAACTCTTTCACGTGTATATATATAAGTATATAGAACACTAGAGCTTCAAAGATATTAGCTAAGAAAGATCTGAGTCTGAGAAGATGTGTGTATAATTTTAGCAAATCAGTATATGTCTTCCTTGGTGAAGAATAAAGCAATACACACGAAGTATATATGTGAACACTTACATTCGAATTAACAAAGCCAAACTAACAGATTTCTATTTTATATCATTTACAAGCTATTAGCTTGCTCACAGTGTTATCATCAAAATTAAAGGGTTTTGGGCTAGATCAGTGATAATTTTCTGACATCATATATTTACAATTCTTTGTAATAAATATTATAGATGGCACCACTTCATTGTGTGATTACCTACTAGTATTATTTTGAATGATGAAAGTGTCTACAGAATTAAACAGATATTAACTATACATAGTTATATAATGCAATATTTTTTGTTTTCTAGCTACATCTGTGAATCTGGGAAGCCAACATCTGTATTTGACAAGGTTTATGGTATTAGTCTAAGCTAAATAGAAGTACCAATAATTTTTTTTTATCAATATGTATCTTTTAGGTTATCAGTGGAATTTGCGATAATTTTGCACTAGTGATGGATATTATATGTTTCATTGAAGTAATAATTAAGAAATTGGAAAGTTATATGTTGCATCTATTCTTTAGCTGGAGGAATGAACCAAAATTGACAGGTTATGGGAGTTGGGTAATGTGGTTTTATTTAAATATCGGTGTATTTGATCTATCGGTGTATTTGATATTTAAATATTTGTTGCAGGAGTGTCTGAATGGTGAATTTGTCAGGGTTGGTTCAAATCCAAAATTCTCCCCTGTTGCTGGCTATCACTGGTACGTCCTTGCTCTTTGGAGTTAATTCGTATAGAAACTGAAAAGTTCACCCTTGCAGTGTCCTCTATAAACATGGATTATAAGTAGTAGTCTTTTTTATGTATTATTTTCTAAGATTTAAGTTGTGTTTTACTAATTGTGTCCTTTAGAATGACTTAGGATGATACTTATTGTCATTTCTTCAACTGTGCAGGTTTGATGGAGATGGGTGTGTTTCCTTCTTCAAATGAAAATTAATAGTTTTTTTCCCCTTAAGTACTGTAAATAAAAGGGGATTTTAGTGTTACAATCCATGATCCTTTTTGCATTAGTCTAATCGTAATTACTGTTAATAAGTGATTTTGTTGGTGCACCAATGTATGGTAGTAACATACTGAAAAATTAGCTCAACAATGCTTTGACCTGCTGCCCCTCCCTAATCACAATACGCTATAATTTAAAATAAAGGAAAATAATTGCTGTCATATTGATATTAAATTTAACGAAGTCATGAAAGTATATGATTTCTTGCTGATTTGAAGCTGCTTCAAGAATAAAAATGAAATCTTTAAGTTTTGTATAGATCTAGTCAACAGTAAGGTCTAGGCAAAAGTTGCTTAGAGATCTTAAATATCGAGCTCTTTATAAAAGTGTTGTCAAAAGGTGGTTATATGTTGCTACTTAACCTGATCTTATATGTTTATAATCAATTTCCTTATGTTTAATATAAGATAATATCATTACAGTGATGCAATATATAGTCCATTGAAAAGTTTTTTTTGTTCTGTTCTTTTAACTTGTATGCTGTAACTATATAAATCATACATTTCATGACATTATAGCAAGTGAATTACCTAGGAGTCCAAAATCACTAAGGCTGTCTTTGTTTGCATAATGGTATTCGACAGGTTATTTACTATATGTCCTCATTTTGACCATGCTTATTTCTCTAATATAGTTAGTCATGGAGTAATTTTTTTTAATTAGTTTTTAGTTCATTTGACGGTGACTATTCAATCCACCTTATATGTGGGTAAATAGTTTCTCTCATAGAACTAAAAAGGTGCTGATATACTCCATGGAATCATATCAAAGGATTTAGTGTAAACACACGTAGCCTTGATGGCTTGTGGCAAGACTTCTTAAGTTTGACTATATCCTGGTAACATTTTTTCAAGTGAGTACCTTTTTTTTTTCTTTTCAAGTGAGTACCTTGTGTGGAACATGCTTTACTAAGATTTCATGTTTATACTTTTTGATCATTAATTTTGTTTTAAAAGATTTGAATGTAATCAAACAGTGGCTTTGCAAGCAAGTATGCTCATCTCCCTTTCTTAATAATCAAACCTTTTGTGTATTTCCGGTATATGAGTTGGTGGTGATCAAAATGTATATATTGTATTACTAGCTCATTGGTGTATTGTCATTCATCGTTATAGCATGATTCATGGATTACGCATTAAAGATGGAAAGGCCACTTATGTCTCTCGCTATGTGAGGACATCTCGTCTAAAACAAGAAGAGTCTTTCGGAGGAGCCAAGTTTACGAAGGTAACATCTAAGCAACAGAAGCCAAGCTTTACATTTTCTCTTCACCCGTCTTTAAAATGATAATTTTTTTGATCATATTGTTTTAGATATAGTCATAGAACAAAATGCCAAGCGAGTTTATTGGTTATTGGTGTGAAGCAAAATATTATTATTTAAAAAAGTTATGAAATCCAAATAATGTCTCTCCCCACAATCTCAAGGTTTTAGGAGATTGGATCACTAACATGGTATCAGAGTTAAGGTGTGTTAGAATATAATATTATAAGATCCTGGTAAGTCCTTCTCCTAATACCTTAAGGTTTTAGGAGAATTGGTAACTTAACATGTTACTAGAGCTCTAGTAGGTAAAAGATGGACACAACTTTCAAGTGAGGGGGAATGTTAGAATATAATATTATATGATCTTGTTAAGTCCTCCTAATACCTTAAGGTTTTTGGAAAATTGGAAACTTAACAAGGTGTGTATGGAGTGATTGCGTGTTCGAGTCCTAGTTCCACCAATACTCATATTTTTGTTTTGTACACTAAGATTATCCTCATGAGCTCCTAGTGATCCACTCTTTAATCCGAAGATGGGTCTTCAATTCCCAGACTGACCTTTGAGTGAAGGAAGCGTTAAAGGAGATATAAGATCACATTTAACACCTTAAGGTTTTGGGAGAGCTGGTCTTTAACAGATTCTGTTGGATATCTGATTAATTTGTTTGTTTAGAACTCTTTATTATTCTCATTTTGATGTGCATAAACATTCCTTTGTTACATTAATTTCAGATTGGAGATCTGAAGGGGCTATTTGGATTACTTATGGTCAATATGCAAATGCTAAGAGGAAATTTGAAAGTACTGGATATGTCATACGGACATGGAACAGGTAAGGTGGTCAAGAATTTGACCAAATGCCATTTATTTTGAGGGTCAACTATAGATATGATGACCAAAGAGCAGATTTTTTCAAAAACTTTATTTATCATGTCATAATGTTTGGAGAAACAAATGGAAGGAGATAAAATGACCATCTCAATTACTGTCTCGCAGCTAATACCGCTATGATATATCATCATGGAAAACTCTTGGCTCTTTCAGAAGCCGATAAACCATGTAAGCTCTCTGCCCCTTTATGCTTCATTTATAGGAAACATGTATAAATCTCAACTAAGTAATTGTAGAATTTTATGAAGTTTCTATTTACATTATGAAATGTGGGTGCAATTTTTATCTTTTTTGCATTGTTTGTAATGACATTGATTATTTCTGGTGTCATTTTGTTCGGTTGCGCATTTTCCTCCCCCTCCTTCCCCTTTTTTGTGGATATTGATTCCTTCTATCGTGGAAACATATGAATGTTTTCTCTTTAACTCATATTATATTATCACTCTAGGAATCATTTCATTGTGTAAGATGTCAACGCGTTGGTTGTCATTTTTCAGTCTTACTTTACAGTGTTCATGAACAATTCATTGCACTTAGATTGGTTGCAGAACAAGAATCACATACTATCTTATATCTGCAGATGCCATTAAAGTGTTAGAAGATGGAGATCTACAAACCCTTGGATTGCTGGATTATGACAAAAGACTGACACATCCATTCACTGCCCATCCAAAGGTCGACCCATATACCGGTAAAAGCCACTTTCTCAGATATTTTCATGAGTGTTTTAAAATACTTGTTTGATAAACACTCTAATTGCTTGCAGGTGAAATGTTTACCTTTGGCTATTCGCACACATCTCCGTATATAACATACAGAGTGATTTCCAAGGATGGTTTCATGAATGATCCAGTGCCAATAACATTAGCAGACCCTATAATGATGCATGACTTTGCCATTACTGAAAATTATGCAATTATAATGGACCTACCCTTGTACTTTAAACCCAAGGTAAAGGATTTTTTTTGTACTTTTATCTGCATTTTTTGTGTTATAATAATGGATTATGATCTAAAGATCATTGAGTATATGATAGTTTACCTTACTGCAGTCTGTAATACGTAAGATATAGTATATGATGCTGCTTCAACTTCATAAATATGGTTTTTGAGCAATTGAGGTTGACTTACCAAGGAGTATTATGTTTAGGAAATGGTCAAGGAAAATAAGCTGATATTTACATTTGATGCAACTAAAAAGGCCCGATTTGGTGTTCTTCCCCGATATGCAAAGAATGAGATGCTGATTAAATGGTTTGAGCTCCCAAATTGCTTCATATTTCACAACGGTGAGGCACCAAGTTCTTGATTCATCCTGAAGTAAATAAGTACATTTCGTCTTTAGGTTGTAGCTCACGACACACTTCATTTCCCGTTGTTTAATATTGCACTCACAGATATGTTTGCATGTTATCTTCTATGGGTTAGCATACTTGTAGTCTGAGATGGTCGGTAAATGCTTTCCCAAGTATTTTGATGGACATCGAATTCTAATAAATGATATTCTATATATAAAACTGAACTTGAAAATTTATATATTGTTCAAGCTGGTTTATTTGGATTTTTTTTATTTACCGGAAAAAAGAAATATGCAATTAATATGTTTTATATCTTCTTTAAATATCAGCATGAAATCACCCCATAAACGATATCCCATGGCTACTGAGAACATATTTTAGTTCTGAAGGAGATAATTGTTTGTGTTTGATAATTCTTTTTGATTGTTAAGGTGAATTTTTTTGACACTCTCTCTTAACAGCCAACGCTTGGGAGGAAGGAGCCGAAGTTGTTCTGATCACTTGCCGCATTGAAAATCCAGACTTAGATATGGTTAATGGGAGTATGAAGCTCGAGAATTGTAACTGTGAACTGTGAGGCTCTTGTCTATATATATATGTGCATTGTTAATAAGAATACTACTTCGTGTTTTAGGGTAGCTGCTACTGACTATAAAAAATTCTCAGGTTTGAGATGAGATTCAACATGAAGAGTGGTCTAGCTTCACAGAAAAAACTCTCTGCAGCTGCTGTTGATTTTCCTAGAATAAATGAGAGCTATACTGGGAGGTATGAAGCTACATTGCTCATGTTCTTTTATTTCATAATAAAAATATAATTAAGGATGACTTTTAGTCATATGTTTCTGAATTTAGATAAAAGTTTGGGATAATGTTCTAGAAATTACCCCAGCCCGTTCGTATATCTTTGTTTAGTCACATGAATTAGAGGCTTATATGCATCCACAGCCAAATACCCCTATTTAGAATCTGATATATATAGTAGTCCTTCAATTATTATTATTTTTTAATTCTTTTATCTATTTTGTACGCATCACACTGAAATCTAAATTGTTTTGATCAATTTAGGAAACAACGTTATGTATACGGAACTATACTAGACAGCATTGCAAAGATCACTGGGATTGTAAAATTTGATTTGCACATGGAACCAGAGACTGGAAAAAGAAAGCTAGAAGTTGGAGGAAATGTACAAGGTATTTTTGATCTCGGGGCTGGTAGATTTGGTTCGGAGGCCATCTTTGTCCCTCGCCAGCTAGGCACTACTTCTGAAGAAGATGATGGCTTCTTGATTCATTTTGTACATGATGAGAATACCGGGTAATTGACTGTCCCTCTTTTTAAGATTGAAATTGTATCTGTTAATATTTTTTTCTACAAACTGATGTACTGACTATAAAATGTTAGGTAGTCTTTGTCTCTGTTATTGGTAAATTCTATCATATATGAGGCCTATAACCGAAGTCTCTTCAGGTAATAAAAACAAAAAAAAAGTATCATGCATACATTGTCTTTGGTTGATGGAATAATTTGCAAGCCACATGTGTATATTTACCTGTTTATATGGCTTTCTTGAAAGTTTAGCTTCAAATTATCAGTCGCCTTCTTATCCTTTATGCTAATATACCATTGCAACATATTTGCGTAAATAAATATTCTGCATGCTTGACACATGCAAAAAGTCGAGTGACAGATTAAGAAATGGAGGGAGTAATCAGCATCTCAATAACATCAGACTCAACAAGTCAACAATCATTTATGTTAACGAGATGCATGTATATACTAATGACTACTCGTTCAGTCTATTTAATTGAAGGATTAACCTTACTACCCGCACAAGTACTTTCTGAAAGAAGATAAACAGATTTGAAAATTTCAAAACACAAGATGTCAAATAGGTGAAGGCATGCAGCAGTGCTTTTTGAGTTTTACCTCTGAGTTTCTGTTTGGGGCTTTCAGTTTCTGGTTGTTAAAAGAATTGTAGCCGTCTTAGTAACCTAGTATTGGTACCACGAGGATACAGGAGAGACGATTAAGAGAAGCCTACATAACTACTAGTATTATGTGCTTTGCAGAAACATGTTACAATATTTATTTGCTTATTTGCAAGCAGTTACAAGATTAAAAATTATACCTTCTCTAGAATGTCCAAGTGAACTAACAATTACTTGATATTTAAAGATCACAGAGTTCTGTAACCAGTCATGCTTATTCATTGTAAGTAGCAATATTTTGCCTCACTCTTCTTGATACTATTGTATCTGTGTTCGTCAAGAATCAAACAGGTGCTAGCTACTGTGGCACCGACCACAGTATATTTATCTAGCAAACAAACTTTAAATGAATTCCTCACATGCCATAACATGCTCATCCTTTTCTTTGGCTACCTGTGCAGAAAATCAGCAGCAAATATAATTGATGCAAAAACAATGTCACCTGATCCCGTTGCAGTTGTTGAATTACCGCACAGAGTTCCATATGGATTTCATGCTTTATTTGTGACTGAGGTCAGTAGTTTCTTAATATCCTTGCATCTTTCATATCATTTCCACCTGCATCACCATTCCTTTAAAGGAAGCACGGCCTTAGATTGCATATACTAATTTCAGTTATTCTAAAGAATACTTAAAAATATTATATGTCTTCATTTGCATTTGTTCTACCACTAGTCCACTGCTCCCTCCGTCCCTATTTACGTGTCCATTTTAGAAAAATTACATATTAATAAAAAGTTAGTTTCCGATATTTTTTTTCCGACAGCATCGTGAGAATGGATACGAAAAAAATATTTTCATTTCCAGTATCCTTCTTTTATTTTTTTTCATTAGGAAATTCAATCTTTCTATAATTATAACAGAAAATCTACATAGAAATTATAAGAATTTATAAAGGTATTTTTTATCAATGATAAAATTTTCCCATCCATACCCCTAATTATTGTCTTGGAAAATGACAATCTAACTAAGTTTTAAATGAACCAAACTTTGGAAATAATAAATATTAGGATAATTTTGGAAGATTATCATTATATTTGTTTTGAAAATAGAAATGGACATGTATTTAGAGACAAAATTTATTTTGAAAGTTGACATGTAAAAGGGGGCGGAGGGGGTATAATTTATCATAGATTTTTCAACCTATTCGTCTTAATATATAGTGGACTAGTGGTGGTTGTTTCAATTCTTGCCTTAAACTATTCAGTTTTCTTATAATATTATCTCACCTAAAGAACAAAATATACTACTTCCATTTTCTTCATTTTAAAAAAACTACGCATATTAAAAAAATGTTTGTTGATTAAATTTTTTCATGAGTATCGTAATTATTATCTTAAAAAGGGAGAATTAAACCAATATAAAAAACAGTGTCAAATTTTGAAAATAATAAATATAGAGATAATTATGCAAAATATTATATTTCTTTCGATATTTTGGAAGATTATCTCTAAATTTACTTTGAAAATAGAAATTAACATTTATTTAGAGATAAAATTTATTTTAAAAATGGACAAATGTAAAAGACATGAAATGAGTATTACTACACGGATTCGGTAACTAATTTTCTTAGAGCAAGTCCATTAACTTATCTCAATGAACTCCTAAACTCAAACCTAGGGACATTAAATGGTGCTCCAACATTATTTTCATTCCCAAATTCCTAGTCATCCCCTATTTTTAGGGATCCTCTAGTCATCCTTTATTTCATTTTTATGAATAAAAAATTCATTGGAGTTGACATACAAAATCAATTATCTAAATTACTAGTATTCATTATTTTATAATATTTATATGTAATCAACTAAGATACTATTTGATTTGTTCTTAACAAGCCACCGTTCTTCATATTCAGATTAATTTTTAATAAGTTAAATTGACCTAATAACTGTTTTCATTGCATCCCGGTAGTATGGCTATGATTACCATTTTCAAATATTCGGTTAATCAATTTTCAAACATGGGTCTTATTCTCTGTTTGCCTCTTTGTAAACAGGAACAACTTCGAGAACAAGCCTAACTGGAGATTCACAAAAACTTGATGTTTGCAGCAAATTGTTGTACACAAATCCTTGTACACTTCATAGTATAAATATTCAGTGTAATAACGTTTCTTTAGAGCGTCTATTGGGTTGGGATGTCAAGTTTATGTGACATGACATTCTTGATTGTCTTCTATTCGAATTTTAAGGATATCAAAATAGATAAAAGTCAATATTCGATAAAATATGTACAACTTTTACTTTTTTTTTATTATATCTCTTTTTTTATATATTTATCCAATAATTATTTATTGATTATCATTCTATTCGAGTTCTAAAGGTACCAAGAATTTTAAGGGTGCCAAGATGGTACCAAAATTGATAAAAGTCAATATTTGATAAATTATGTATAACTTTTACCTTTATTATTATGTCTTTTTTTATATATTTATTCAATAATTATTTATTGAGTGCGATTGAATAACTTAAGAGCAAGTCCAGCGCAAGGGACTCCTTGCCTTGGGACTAGCAAAATGTCTTAATTACTTGAACCAAGCGTTGTGTATGTTAGAAAAGATAGTGGTTAAAATGGTCCAGGGACCTTGGCCACTTCCTTTTTTTATTTTTTTTTATCAAATGCAGTATGTATTGACATGTATATTTTGGCAAGAAAGCCGACTCCAACGGTATAATTATAACGTTATAAAATTTTTCTCCTATAAATACCAATCCTCAAACCCCTATTATTTACACTCCCTACTTCTAAAAATATTCTATTAGAAAAAGATGAATCCAAATAATCCTCCATTTTCAAATCAAAATTCAAACTCTCAAAATCTAAATCCTCAATTTCCATATCCATATCCAAATTTCTATTTTCCAAACCCACAAAATTTAACCTTTAATTCTCAAAATCTGAATTCTCAATACCAATTTCTACATTATCAAAATTCTCAATTTCCATTTTCATATCCTCAAAATTCTCCATATCAATTTCCATTTCCTCCATTTTTAAATTCACAATTTGAAATCCAACAAACACCTATCAATATTAAAAATTCTCCGGAAATGCAAGTCCCGGCCTTTGGTCATGAAAACATTATTGATCTAAATGATGATTGTGAGAAAACCAAAGAGGTACGAGAAATAGTGTGCAGATGCGTGATAGACGGGCACATCGTCAGCTACAAAATGACTTGGTTGAGCATATCTAGCAGTTCCACAATAATCATTAATATTTTTTTTATATTATAACGTTTAAATTTAATGTTTTCTTGTGTGCTATTTTTTATTTCATGTTTTTTTAATAATATGATTCATTTTAATTACGAGACATGTTTTTTATTTTACTAATATTTTTAAACACTTTAATTTGATTATTACAATTTTAATTCATGTTTAATTTTAATCACTTTAATTTTTAAAATTCATGTTTTAAAATTTTAATTAAAATTTTAAAAAGTTTCCATTATATTAAAGGGGTTTCCGCTATTATAATATAATAAGAATATATTGGGTCTTACTTTTTGCACCAACTGGGCTCAGCATCGTAGGTGCTGTCCCATTTTTTTCATAATCCACTTTTAGATTATGTGACATCCAAATGACATCATTTAACGGGGAAATGGTGGTCTTTGGCGTTGTGGATGCTCTAAGTGGTAAAGGGATTATTCGCCGCCGTCTCACGTTAATATAGTACTAACGGGTACTCATTTATAAGATTATAAGTTTAATTATTGAAAAAATATTAATAATTATTTATTTATTTATCTAATAATTAATATATGGTATAAATTTGGACAACGTGTATCATAACATATTTTAATTAATATGCTAGAATTTATTCTTTTTCAAATTACGTAATTAACTTTTATAATTATTTTTGTTTTTATATTTTCTCGTCAAAAATTGAAACGGTTTATAAAGTTTGCAAATATAAACATACATGATAAAAAAATATCACTTCTATGTTTTGACAATACATGATTTTCCTTCCTTGGAACTGCCTCAATTTTTTGTATTTTCCTTCCTTTTTAATGCTTACTCAGCAGTAATTGCTGGATTTTTACTCAACACTTATTGTGTTGGATCCGAGTTATTTATTGTAGTACCATTTTGTTAAATACTATATATAATTTGAGATATCTCGTGATCCTTATATGGTTCCCATTTGTATCGTTTTATTAAAATCTTTATTGAGTTTTTGTGTTGGTAAGACACAATCCACTCAGTTATATCAAAATACTTTTTTGTTTAAAATATATTCATACCGGACATTTGGCTCACTCGTATTATTTCCTTTCCGCAGGTAATCAGGGGTAAAGCGGGGAGAGTGATGAGTGTTACCGAGACCTTAGTTTCATTTTATCTAGATCATTATAAGACTTGTTCGAACTTATTTTAGACTTGTTAGTATTTTCATTTTAGATAGTTAGACATTGATATTTATCAGGATTATCACTCGGTTTCTTATTTCAGTTTATTAATATTTCGATTTGTTTTCGAATACTCCGCTATTAGATAATAGTCAAAAAAGTCGGGCTATTATAGTTGATATTAGAGCTTGGATATGATTGTGTAGACTACCTTTAGATTTGACCTGTGAGTTGTGGGTTTACTACGTACGGGTAGATTCTAGTATTTTGATCTCAAAATTTATGATGATATGATTTTATAGTTTTGATATGTATATAATTCTTTTCATGACAAAAACCTCATTAGTTATAAGAATATTATTTATTTTTGAAATATATATGTTTGGAGTTTTCTTTTCTAATTCTTGTCATTATTTTAAAGTTGATGTAATGACTAGTTCAGTGTTCCGGAGATAGGCTTGTAGTCAACTTTTTAGGAATAGTTTTCTTGTGTGATTAGCATATACGAAACCCTTATAATGTTTTTATATATAAAAAAGGATAAAATTATTCACCATTCCTTTAATTATTTGAATGAGAGATTTGTATTAGTTGATTACAAATAGTGCTCCCTTTGACCTCTTTATATATTGTTTTCCTCGAATCCACCTTCTTATTTAATAATTATTCTTACAAGGAATATGAATCTTTTTAGGTCTTAGTATTAGATATTTCTTATTATTATTATTATTTTTGTTTCTATTGTTACATAGGAAAAAAAAGATCTTCTTGGAATTTCGTGTAATGCATATTTTCTAAATCTTAATAATTTAGTTATTAATTTTGGGGACGCTCAAAATTAATAATTAAATTAGTTGATATTATTGATTTTGGGGACGCCTAAAATTAGTAATGCAATGAAATGAGATTGATACATTATTTTCAAACAGTGGAGGGGACGGGGATACTTTTAAGGATCCATAACCTGCATAGGCAAAGAGTTCATATTATGCTTTATGTCCTTTTGTTTTCGGTACTTAAGAATGAAGGCACAAAATAAAATTATTGTTTCACAACCATTTTTTGTGTATCTTTAAGACCATTTCCAATCCACAACACCAAATTAGTATAGTGTTTGCTCTATTTTGGTACGGAATTTACACTATTTTTAATATCAATTCCAATTCATTTATACCAAATCTTATATTAAAATGTACATCTATACTATATTATTAAAGACGAAAGATTAAAAGTTTTGGTAGGTATGGTACTAGGTGAACCATAGAAAAGATCTTGACCGTCCAATTTTAAGTGAACCATAGAAATAATCTTAACCGTTGAATTTTAATAAAATATAATTTTTTAAAAATATAATCATACATACAATTCTAACACTAATAATCATTCTTTTATGCAAACAACTCATAAACATTATAATTCTAAAGAATATAAACATTACTACTAAAATACAATCTCATATTAATCTTCTAACTAAAATATCTCACATTAATCTCCTAAGTAAAATACATCTCTATACAAAACAAACAAAAATTATCATATTAAAATATAAATACAAATAAATTATATAAAAACATATACATATAATATTAAATAAAATTTAAATTATTATTATACAAATACAAATAAATTCAAATCATTAAAAAATATTAAAATAAAAATATTAAAAAATTAAAAAAATTCATCCGTGCGTCGCACGGGATATATGCTAGTATATAATATTTTTTGATAAAAGAAAATGTGACTTTTTCCACTTTTTGTTAGGATATGAAAAGGACATATTTGTTTTAGTTATTGAGTAAAAGATCACCGATGAAATTTAGCATTTGATGTCACACTATCTATTTGGTGTAACTTTTATAACATGTTGAGGTTTAACATCAAAATAGCAGCATTATAGTGTTTTAGTGTTATGTTGGAGATGTTTTAAGGTACATTACATGTTTTACATGGAAGTTTTGAATCTTAACAAATCTTGAATGGTTACTAATCACCAGTAGTATGACCGTGTTAATCTTAACTATGAAAATGAAATATGTGCTTCTAAGGAGATTTTCTAACACTTGATATAACTCATATATGAACCATATTAAAGAGTTTATAAATAGAGCAGTTGGCTCTATCTCATCTGTTCCTAGTACAGTGATCAAGCATAAACTACTTGTGCATCTTGCTGAACCTCAAGTCACCCCCAACAAAACTCTGCATCCTTTCAACAGATATTGGGTTCAAATATGTTCAAGTAGAATATCTATTTCATCTGCAACTCTAAAAGACAAATAAATATAAGCAAACATTTCTAAGTATATTGCTGACGAGTACTCATTGAATCTATATAAGTACTGTATCTACGTTAATTGAGTTTTCCCACTGTCTGTTTGGGGACTTAAGTTTGTAGCTGGTAAAAAAAATCTTCTTTAGTGAATGATCTAGTACTCTCATAAAATAGTAATGAATTGATATGACTTTGCAATATGGTCTAGTAAATTCTGTTTTTTTTGTTCAGTTACTACTACTCTCGGAATTTGTAGCAGTATAATGTCACAGCTTTCTTGATCAAAGTTATATTATGATCTCGAGTCATTAAGAATTCAGAACGTAATATCTAGCTGCTAGCCTTGGCACCTTAATGTTTTTACCCGATGAAAGTTTAAATCATCTCGTTACACTTGCTTGTTTCGCCACATTTTGCTCTGTTTACTTGGCTACCTGTGCAGAAAATCAGCAGTAAATATAATTGATGCAAAAACAATGTCACCTGATCCGGTTGCAGTTGTTGAATTACCACAGAGTCCTATATGGATTCCATGCCTTATTTGTGACCGAGGTCGGTAAGTTTATAGTTTTCTATTTTTATTGGATAATAAAATGATGTATGAATGCTCATAGCAAATTCTCCTAATCCAAGAGGAAGCATCAAATGAGATGTCAATTCAACTACCTACCTGAGCTCAAAGGACTGAGTGGCCTGTCTGGTTGGCTCTAGCTTTTGCAAGATTAGTTATATCTCTATTATTCCATTGGGCCTAATATTATAACGAGCTACTATCTTAAAGAATTATGGTTTTGTATTTGCATTGGCCAAACATAATCACAAATGACTTCACAACACAGAATACTTGTAACTAATTTTGTCTATCAGTCACTGATGTTAGTGTATATTTTATATACTTGAGGAATTTATATTAAAAGAACTAATCTGGCAAAGGTTTACAGAATCAGGGTGCTACCGTCTGCAAATGTTTCAGTTTATCAAATTATGATTAATATCTTCTGCTTGTTTATGTTCTAAACAGGAACAACTTCGAGAACAGTCTAAACTGTAGAATCACAAAAGCCTAAGATTGCAGCAAATCGTTGAACAAAAACCACAGGCCCGACGAGACCTTTGAGGCTTGTATACTTGTAGTCTTTAATATTCTCTCTGATGACTCTTTTTTCAATCATAGTAAGAGTTTATACTACTGATGTAGGAAACATAAACTTCATTTTTGATTTGGATGTTTGAATTTTGTAGACACTTAAATCCTTTTTCGGGGAGATTGTAAAAGCGATTCAGGATTAAATTTTGGACAAACATCCTCATTTCACATTTCACAATCTTTACGAGATATGAAAATAAATTTGAATATGCCTGTTAAGAATTACTCCTATTTGAATACTTTGTGGCTTTGTGCTATTTGATTTTGACATGAATGCATACATAGAAGATACTCATGAGATATGCTGATCACTAGTTTTTTATCATTATCCATAACAAATATGAACCGAATTGTGATTTTTTTGATGAAACACGAAGACAGTGTTTAGCCTAGTTTACGGTCCCATCTTGATAATCAAAGTATTTTTCTTAATTTTAAACTTCAACTTTTAGTTAAAATTTAATATTTTTCTTTTTCTACTTGAACAATTTTTTATAAAATTAGTGAAATTTTTATATATATATTTTTATCTTCATGTACTAAAGATATTTTATTTCTTAAAATAAAATTATTTTATTTTATAAAATTCAGATATTAAAATTTAAATATATATGTATATATAGTATTTTTAAAATGAAATATAATAAAATTTTGTTAAATAAATAATCTTATGAATATAATAAATTTAATCTTGATAAATTTATATTATTATAATATTAAAATCGAAATAACAAAAGTTTGGTTGGTTAATTGATATTATGAAATCGTTAATTTATACTATAACTATTAAAATTTTAAAATAAATAAACGAGAATCGGTAGATATGATATTAAAAAGTATTATATAATTAATATAATCCTGTAAATAACATAATAAAATTAAATATTAATATTATTAATTCTAAAAATTTAAACAGAATATATAATTATATTATAATTAAAATTAAAAAATTATATATAATTATTATTTTATGTATATAATAAAATATTATAAAAAATAAACTTGTACATAAATTTCAATGCGTACAAGTTAGAAGCATAAACGTGACCTGCAGAGCTTCGTGGACCGAACAAATTAATCAATCAATCAAATTATTATCATCACTCTTTGTTCATCAACCATCTCTAAAACACACACACACACACAGTAAACAATGGGGATAACAAAAGAAGAACAAGTGGAGAGAGTGGAAGATATAGTGGTAGTAAATCCAAAGCCAAACAAAGGATTAACATCGAAAGCCATCGATTGGATTGAGAGTTTGATTGTTAAATATATGTATGACTCTTCTGTACCTCATCACTGGCTTTCTGGTAACTTTGCTCCCGTTAATGAGACTCCTCCTGCTTCTCATCTTCCTGTTCGCGGTCGCATTCCGGTATTTTTTTCTTTATCTTGTTTTCCGTAAATTTTAAACTGTTTGGGATTGCGGTTTTTGAGAAAAAGCAGGTAAATAAATGTTTGGTAAAATTTAAAACCACCTCCATGTAAAAATGTTTTTGGTTTAAAAACTGATTTTAGAAAAAGTAAGTCCTAAAAAATCTGCTTTTTAGTTTTTGCGAGAAGTAATTATAAGTTTCACTTCAAACCTTCTCGAAAACATTATTTTTTATATTATATTTCAAAACATGCACAAATCAAAAATATTATTACCAAACAATCATCTGACAACACCTTTTTCAACATTATTTTTTTTAACAGCACAACAATTTTACACAGCAATTCCAAACGGAGCCTTAATGTACGTAGTATTAACAAAAAATATGTGTTTGTTTCATGAGTATGTATAGTTTTTTTGTTAAAGTATAATAATAAAAATATACAAATAAATAAATAAAATTATAAAATATGCAATATTAAAAAATATTTGTTTGATTTATGAACTAGAAATTACATAATTAATTGTTGATGTATAATAACAAAACAATTTACTTATACAAATAAAATAAAATAAAGTTATAAAATATATAATATTAAATTTCTATGTAACATTTAAACCAAAAACAAATATTGAGATTAAAAAAAATAAAATGGCCATTAAAATGAGTCAATATATTATTACTCTATTTCAAATAAAAAATAACACAAATAGAATTGAATAATACATTTTCAATAAGATTATATATAGATCATAACATGTATAAATACATGTATGTGTATTTGTATGTAGAATATTATAAGTAATTTTAAATAACAGTTGGTCTATATATCTTAACATTTTAATAAGAAACTTATTTTATGCATTTCAATTTTTTAATAACTTCATGATCACTTTTTATTATATAAACATATAACAAATGTGTTATCTATTTGTCACATGAAAGGCAAAAATTATTTTTAACATTTAATTCGGATATAATATTTTCAAGTTAAATTTTGATGCATATTATATAATTTTAGTAATTAATATAATTTAATATATAATATTATATTTTTTAATGAAAATAAAACACAACTATGTAACTCACAATGACCAACCGTGACCTAGGTAAGTGCAGTAACTACAATTAACTTGGAATTGCGAGTTACTTTGAATTTACAAAACCAAACACAATTAATGGGAGTAGGAATTACTGTGTTGAGTAACAACAAACCAAACGAGCCCTAAATATAGGAGTACTTTTTCTCATTTAGGATAGCATGTAAATTCTAAACTTGAAACTCTACTAGACTAAAACTCGATATACTAGTACTTTTTCTTATCTAGTTAAATATCTCAAGTTTGAGTTTCACCTGATCACAAAATTCAAGCTTAACCTTTTTTCCCGACTGAAATTGGATACAATTTCGAATATTAAATATTATGTTAGATTTGACTCGAGTTCAAATGAGATAAACCGATAAGTTTCGCTGAGTTTTAATTAACCAGGTAAAAGAATAAATGATTCATTTATGCATAAAAGGATATATTTGTAATTTGATAAAATATAAAAAATAACACATTGTTTAGGCTCGTAAGTCTCACGAGTCGAATAGTTTCGTATTTGAGCTCGAGTTCAGCTCAATTATTGGTAAGTCGAACATTTTTATGTATGTTTGGTAATATTTATTTGTATTATTAGTGAATCGTTTGAATTGTGCATTGTAAAGTGTAAACTATATTTCATGTTCGGATTTTATAATGAATCTTATCTGTATATTCAGTATTATAGTAAATCGTCATTGTTTTTTTTTTTTTTGCTAAGCTAAATCATCAGTGTAGTTACTAAAAGTAAAGTTAACTGTTGGTTACTTGTATTTTCATGAATTTATTATTTGTTTTGGCTCTATGTGCATACATTTTAATTTATTATTTATTTTCATTAAAATTTGATATAGTAATATTTTATCTTATTTATTGTAAGGGTAGTCGTAAATTTTAAACTCGAAACTCGACTAGTAAAACAGGTGAATAGTATTTGTATTTTTAGTGAATTGTACATTTTAAACTCGAAACTCAAACCAAAATTGACAGCTTATGGGAGTTCGGTAATGTGGTTTTATTTAGTTTTGATCTATCAGTGTATTTGATATTTAAATATTTGTTGCAGGAGTGTCTGAATGGTGAGTTTGTCAGGGTTGGTCCAAATCCAAAATTCTCCCCTGTTGCTGGCTATCACTGGTATGTCATTGCTCTTTGGAGTTAATTCGTATAGAAACTGCAAAGTTCGCCCTTGCAGCGCCCTCTATAAACATAGATTATAGGTAGTTCTGCTTATACAATAATCTTTTTTATGTATATTATCCAATGCCGGTCTTGTACTTCATATTTTCTAAGATTTAAGTTGTGTTTTACTAACTGTGTCCTTTAGAATAATCTAGGATGATACTTATTGTCATTTCTTCAACTGTGCAGGTTTGATGGAGATGGGTATGTTTCCTTTTTCAAATGAAAATTAATAGTTTTTTCCCCTTGAGTGTAAATGAAAGGGAATCTTAGCTTTACAATCCATGATCATTTCTGCATTAGTCTAATCGAGATTACTATTAATAAGTGAATTTTTTGGTGCACCAACGTATTGTGGCAACATACTGAATAATTCGCTCAACAATACTTGGACCTGCTGCCGCGCCTAATCACAATATGCTGTAATTTAAAATAAAGGAAAAGAATTGTTGTGATATTCTTATTGTCTTATTGATATTAAATTTAACGAAGTCCATGATGAGTAGATGATTTCTTGCTGATCTGAAGCTACTTCAAGAATAAAAATGCAATCTTTAAGTTTTGTATATATCTAGTCAACAGTAAGGGCTAGGCAAAAGTTGCTTAGAGATATTAATTCATGAGCTTTTTATAAAAGTGTTGTCCAATGGTCGTTATATGTTTCTACTTAACGTGATCTTATTTGTTTATTATCAAATTTTAAATTTATAATACCATTACAGTAATGCAATATATAGTCCATTGAAAAGTTTTTTTTATGTGTTCTATTCTGTTCATTTGACGGAGACTATTCAATCCACTCTCTGTGGTATTAAATAATTCCCTCAAAGAACTAAAAAGGTGATTATATATTCCATGGAATCGTATCAAAGGATTTAGTATGATAAATGAAAGTGCATAGTAAGTATTCCATGGATTATTATCGCTGTGAACGCACGTAGCCTTGATGGCTTGTGGTAAGACTTCTTAAGTTTGTTGACCAATCTTGGCAACATTTTTCGAATCAGTACCTTGTGTGCCATATGCTTTACTGAGATTTCTCATTTATACTTTTTAATCATTAATTTTGTTTTTAAAGATTTGAACCTAATCAAATAGTGGCTTTGCAAGCAAATATGCTCATCACCCTCACTCAATAATCAAACCTTTATGTATTTCCAATATACAATTTGATGGTGATCAAAATGTATTATACGTATTACTAGTAATTGAAATGAAATGCATAGATGTGACAATGTATCTCATGCTACACATTGTAAGGGAAGTGTTTAAAACATTAGCTCATTGGTGTATTGACCTTCACCGTTATAGCATGATTCATGGATTACGCATTAAAGATGGAAAGGCCACTTACGTCTCTCGCTATGTGAGGACATCTCGTCTAAAACAAGAAGAGACTTTCGGAGGAGCTAAGTTTATGAAGGTAACATCTATAAGCAACAGAAGCCAAGAATTTACACTTTTCTCCTAACCTGTCTTTAAAATGGAAATGTTTTGGTTCATATTGTTTCAGATATAGTCATAGAACAGAATGCTAAGCAATTTTATCAGTGATAGGTGTTGAAGCAAAATATTATTATTTAAAAAGGTTATGAGATCCAATTAGTGGCTCTCCCCACAAGTTTAAGGTTCTAGAGAGTGGGTCACTAACATGGTATCCCAGAGCTAAGGTGTATCGAGTGGTTGCGTGTTCAAGTCCCAGTTTAGTTCCACCAGTACTGTCATATATTTAATTTGTACACCACGGTTAGGCTCATGGGCTCCTAGTGATACACTCTTTAATCCGAAGATGGGTCTTTAATTCACAGACTGGTCTTCGGCCTTCGAGTGAGGGAAGTGTTAAAGACTTAAAGGAGATATAAGATCACATTCGACACCTTAAGGTTTTGGGAGAGCTGGTCTTCAACAGATTCTGTTGGATATCTGATTAATTTGTTTGCCTAGAACACTTTATTATTCTGATTTTGATGTGCATAAACATGCCTTTGTTACACTAATTTCAGATTGGAGATCTCAAGGGACTATTTGGATTACTTATGGTCAATATGCAAATTCTAAGAGGAAAGTTGAAAGTACTGGATATGTCATACGGAAATGGAACAGGTAAGGTGGTCAAGATTCTAACCAAATGGCATATATTTTGAGGGTCAACTACAGATATGATGATTAGTAAAAAGATTTTTCCAAAAACGTTCTTTACCATGTCATGATGTTTGGAGAAACAAATGGAGGGAGATACAATGACCATCTCAATTACTGTCTCGCAGCTAACACCGCTATGATATATCATCATGGAAAACTCTTGGCTCTTTCAGAAGCCGATAAGCCATGTAAGCTATCTGCCCGTTTATGCTTCATATATAGGAAACGTATAAATCTCACGTAACTGTAGAATTTTATGAAGTTTCTGATTTACATTATAAAATGTGTGTACAATTTTTTTCTTTTTTGCATTGTTTGTAATGACATTGATTATTTCTGGTGTCATTTTGTTCTGTTGCGCATTTGCTTCCCCCTCCCCACTTTTTGTGTATATTGATTCCTTCTATTATGAAAAAAATATTTATTATTAAACTAGAGGGTTTGAATGTAGTAATAGTCCTCTAATAATTATGATATGGTTAATTACATCTAAGTTTGCATTTTGCCAGCAAGTAAGCTCGGAATCACAATAAAAAATGTTTAAATGTCTCCTCTGTTTTTTTATGCATTGGCTTTTTGAATACATAAATATGTTCTATTATCCTTCTTGTACCTCCCAAACCCCGCACTGCCTAACAAACAAGAACCCTCTCCCAGCGCTTTTGGTTTCTCTTAAGAGGTCTTCCCCTGCAAGAAAGAGTATGCCGCTATTGTGGAAACATATGAATGTTTTCTCTTTAACTCAGATTATATTATCATTCTAGGAATCAATTCTTTGTGTAAGATGTCAACGCGGTGGTTGTCATTTTTTACTCTTACTTTACAGTGTTGTTCTAGAATAATTCATTGCACTTAAATTGGGGGCAGAACAAGAATCAACTCTATCTTGTATCTGCAGATGCCATTAAAGTGTTGGAAGATGGAGATCTGCAAACCCTTGGATTGCTGGATTATGACAAAAGACTGACACATTCGTTCACTGCCCATCCAAAGGTCGACCCATATACCGGTAAAAGCTAGTTTTCCAGATTTTTTCACAATTCTTTTGAAATACCTGTTTGATAACACTGTAATTGCTTGCAGGTGAAATGTTTACCTTTGGCTATTCGCACACACCTCCATATATAACATACAGAGTAATTTCCAAGGATGGTTTCATGAATGATCCAGTGCCGATAACATTAGCAGACCCTATAATGATGCATGACTTTGCCATTACTGAAAATTATGCAATTATAATGGACCTACCCTTGTACTTTAAACCCAAGGTAAATGACTCTTGTTATACTTTTATCTGCATTTGTTGTGTGATAATAATGGATTATGATCTGAAGGTCATTGAGTATGTGATAGTTTACCTTACTGCAGTTTGTAATCTGTTGTATAGTATATGATGCTGACTTAACTTCACAAATATGGTTATTGAGAAATTGAAGTTGACTTACCAAGGATTATTATGTTTAGGAAATGGTCAAGGAAAAGAAGCTGATATTCACATTTGATGCAACTAAAAAGGCCCGATTTGGTGTCCTTCCACGATATGCAAAGAATGAGATGCTGATTAAATGGTTTGAGCTCCCCAATTGCTTCATATTTCACAACGGTGAGGCACCAAGTTCTTGATTCATCCTGAAGTAAATAAGTAAATTTCTTCTTGAGGTTGTAGCTCACAACACACTTCGTTTCCCGTCTAATATTGCACTCACAGATATGTTTGCATTTTATCTTTCTTGGGAGTATGGGATAGCTAGCTTGTTGTCTGAGAGGGTTGGTAAATGTTTTCCAAAGTATTTTGGACATCGAATTCTAGTAAATGATATTCTGTATATGTAACTGAACTCAGAATTTTATATATTGTTCAAGCTGGTTTATTTGGATTATTTTAATTTACTGGTAAAAAGAAATATGCAAGTAATATGTTTTATATCTTCTTTAAAAATCAGCACGAAATCACCTCAGAAAGCATAATTTAAATGTTTTATTTGATAATTCTTTTTAAATGTTAAGGTGAATTTTTTGACACTCTCTCTTACCAGCCAACGCTTGGGAGGAAGGAGATGAAGTTGTTCTGATCACTTGCCGCCTTGAGAATCCGGACTTAGATATGGTTAATGGGAGTATGAAAGAGAAGCTCGAGAATTTTAACAATGAACTGTGAGGCACTTGTCTCTCCCTTTATATATATGCGTTTGTATTTGGTAATAAGAATAGTATTTCCGGTTTTAGGCTAGCTGCTACTGACCATAAACAATTCTCAGGTTTGAGATGCGATTCAACATGAAGAGTGGTCTAGCTTCACAGAAAAAACTCTCTGCATCTGCTGTTGATTTTCCTAGAATAAATGAGAGCTATACTGGGAGGTATGAAGCTACACTATTCATGTTCTTCTATTTCATAATAAAAATATAATTAAAGACGATTACAAGTCATATATTTCTGATTTCAGAAAAATGGTTGGGATAATGTTTAAGAAATTACCCCATCTGTTTGTATATCTTTGTTTAGTCATATGTTGGAGATGCTTATATGCTTCCACAGCCAAATTCCCCTATTTAGAATCTTATATATTTGGAAGTCCTTTAATTGTTATTATTTTTTAATTCTTTTATCTATTTTGTAAGCATCGCGCTGAAGTCTAAATTGTTTTGATCAATTTAGGAAACAACGTTATGTATACGGAACTATACTGGACAGCATTGCAAAGGTCACTGGGATTGTCAAATTTGATTTGCACATGGAACCAGAGACTGGAAAAAGAAAGCTAGAAGTTGGAGGAAATGTACAAGGTATTTTTGATCTCGGGGTTGGTAGATTTGGTTCAGAGGCCATCTTTGTCCCTCGCCAGCCAGGCACTACTTCTGAAGAAGATGATGGCTTCTTGATTCATTTTGTACATGATGAAAACACTGGGTAATTGACTGTCCCTCTTATCAACATTGAAATTGTGTCTGTTAATATTTTTTTCCTACAAACTGATGTAGTGACTTTAAATGTTAGGTAGTCTTTGTTTGTTTTCTTGGTAAATTCTATCATATATGAATCCCTATAACAGAGGTCTCTTCATGTAGTAAAAACCAAAAAAAAAATATTGTATTGTGCATACATTGTCTTCGGTTGATGGAATAATTTGCAAGCCACGTGTATATATATTTACCTGTTTGTATGGCTTTCTTGAAAGTTGATTGCTAAGGTTTAGCTTGAATTTATCTGTCTCTGCGATTGGCATCTTCTTTCCTCTGTTGGTAGAATATTGTAGGGAAACCCACTATGTCAAAGTTGATATCAGTATCCATTGGCTTCTTAACCTTTATGCTAATATACCATACCATTACAATTTATTTGCATAAATAAATATTCCGCATGCTTGACACCGTGCTTCATGCACCATGAAGCACATGCAAAAATTCGAGTGACAGAGAAATCGAGGGGGTAAATATTATCTCGATAACGTAAAGCTCAACAAGTCAACAATCATTTATATTAATGAGATGAATGTATATACTAATGACTACTCATTCAAGCTATTTAATTAACGGATTAACCTTCCTATCCACACAAGTACTTTCTGAAACAAGTTAAACAGATTTGAAAATTTCAAATAACAAGATGTCAAACAGGTGCAGGCATGCAGCAGTACTTTTTGAGTTTTACCTGTGTTCCTGTTTTGGGACTTTCAGTTTCTGGCTAGAAAAAGAATTGTAGCCATCTTAGTAACCTAGATATGGATACCACGAGGATACAGGAGAGACGATTAATAGAAGCCCACATAACTATTAGTATTATGTGTTGTGCATGCCAAAGTATACACATCTAGCCCGTTTGGCAAATCTTATTTTGTCAGAATAAGTATTTAATGTAGTATAATAAACTTTCTTTTCTCTTTGGTTTCAAAAAGAAAAACTCTGTTCTTTTTCTTTTCTGCTAGTTAACAAAAGTTTCTTTCATCAATTATTGTTTTACTTTAAAAAATTTCAACCTCTGTAATTTATATGAATTAAACCATCAAGATACTAACATATATATGCACACCCTTCTGTAGAAACATGTTACAATATTTATTTACATATTTGCAAGCAGTTACAAGGTAAATTTTTTTACCTTTTCTAGAATGTTTAAGTAAACTAACAATTACTTGATCTTTCTGTTACCCGTCAATCCATCATGCTTATTCATTGTAAATTTGAAACTAACAATATTGCGCCTCGATCTTCTTGATACTGTTATATCTGTGTTCATTAAGAATCAAACAGGTGCTAGCTACCGTGGCACTACTGACCACAGTATATTTATCTAACGACAAACTTTAAATGAATTCCTGACATGCCATAACATGCTTATCCTTTTCTTTGGCTACCTGTGCAGAAAATCAGCAGCAAACATAATTGATGCAAAAACAATGTCACCTGATCCCGTTGCAGTTGTTGAATTACCACACAGAGTTCCATATGGATTTCATGCTTTTTTTGTGACTGAGGTCAGTAGTTTCTTAATTTTCTCACTAAATGATTATTTTATTGATTATAAAAAACATACATGTATGCTTAAAACAAATTCTCATAATCCAAGGTGAAGACACCAAATGAGATAAAAACCCAACTACCTACCTGAGTTCACAAATTGAGTGGCCCATGTACTTGGCTCTAGCATATGCAAAATTAATAATATTTGTAATATTGCACTAGGCCGAAATTTACTATAATTTTAAAGAATTGGGCTTATGTTTACTGAACTATGACCAGCCTGTGCTTAGCATTAGCTGGATGGATTGGAATGAGATTTAAAGTAACTTTATATATGCATGCAAATATATCTTGTTTACTCCATTATAAATTAAGGTTCAAATATTTATATTTTTTGAAGACAGGTTCACATATATTTAAACATTTATTTATTTAATATTTTCTGTATCAAACTTTGCAGTCCCTCTATCTTTCTTTTCATCTCACGGTCCTCCTGTTTCTTTAAATATTCTTGCATGTTTCACTTCATTTCCACCTGCATCTCCATTCGTATAAAGTAAGCATATACTAATTTCAGCTATTCTACCAAAAAATAGGGAGAAAAAAGATGCTTGAAAATATTATGTCTTCATTTGCATTTGTTTACCATATTTGTACTTTGTAAATTCCAATTTAACAGGTGGCTATACTTCAATGAGGTCCTTTTTGTTGAGTCAAAATGTTTTTTTATCATAATAACTTTGACTTGAGATATGATATTATTAGAAACAATTATCACCACCAACATATAAAACATATATCTATATTATATTCTGTTAGTCACAATTGACATACATAATATATTATAGATTTTTTAAAAGACCGTTTGTCTTGTGTAAAATTCTACTTAAAGCCGTAGAAAATTAAGTACAAAGGTACTTTTTTTCTTTTTTGATAAGCCAAACACCACCTAAGCCGGTGTAACCAAAATCATCAAACCACAAAATTTAATTTCAGTAATATAGGGGACTAGTGGTGGCTGTTCGAATTCCTGCCTAAACCATTCAGTCTTCTTATGATATTATCCCGACCAAAGAACAAATGGTATAACTACATGGGATACTTGGTAACTAATTTTCTGAATAAGCCACCGTTCTTCATAGTCAGATTAATTTTTAAAAAGTTAAATTGGCCAAATAACTGTCTTCATTGCATCCTGGTAGTGGTACTATATGATTACCATTTTCAAATATTCAGTTAATCAATTGTCAAACATGGATCTTATTCTCTGTTTGCCTGTTTTGTAAACAGGAACAACTTCAAGAACAAACCAAACTGTAGATTCACAAAAGCTTAATGTTTGCAGCAAAATTGTTGTGCACAAACGACAGGCACTATGAGGCACTTGTGGCTTGTATACTTCATGTTATAAATATTCAGTGTAATAACTGTCTCTTTATAGGAAATGTTTATAAGCAATATAGCATAAATTCAACTATTCAAGTATGTGTTGTACGTGTACCTATCAAACATACAAGACTTCCATATATAGCAAAGGCACAAGGTATGTTTATGGGAGCTATGTGTAAAAAAATAGAGGGGGCTTGGAGACCAAGAGAAGCGGAAGTTATTGCATTAAAGGAAGCGTTGTCTTGGATTGTTGAGTTAAAGTATGAAAAATGTGTGTTTGAAACCGACTTAAAAGTATTAGTGCAAGCATGTAAAAGAGCTCCAGGTGAATCATTTTCTGATACCATAGTGGGTGATTGTGTTCATTTGTTAAAGCACATAAATCAAGTACTAATTCAGTTTGCGTTTAGATCTGCGAATAGTGTGGCACATGAATTAGCTAGAGCTACCTATTCTATGTCAGATAAAGGAGAGTGGTACGTCACTCCTCCTAATTTTCTTTCTCATATACTAGAGAGCTTGATATGATTATTTGAATGCTAGTACGATTTACTCAAAAAAAAAGTTGACATCTACCTCAATTTTCTGCATTTTCCTTCTTTTTTTAATGCGTACTCAGCAGAAATTTCTGGATTTTTAAACAGTGGAGGGGAAGGTGATACGCTCCATAACCTGCATCGGCAAAGAGTTCATATTATGCCTTATCTTGTTTCCTCTACTTGAGAGTGAAGGCAAGAAAAAAATTGTTGTTTCAGAGCCATTTTTTGCCTATCTGTTCTAACTTATAAGATCATCTTTGATCCACTAGTGTAGTTTTTGCCATATTTTGGCTTAGAATTTACGCTATTTTCAATATCAATTCCAACTCATTTACACAACTAGAAGCCGCAACAATAAAATAGTATCAACGAAAGGTTCTTCTAGTATATGTTACGAAGAGCTTGCTCTCCAAACTTCTATATCTCTGACTCGTGTTTATGAGATAAAAAATATGTTAGAAACTAATACTTTCGTTTGGATTAGCTTTTACACCATTATAACGTTGCACTAGAGTTGGTTTAACATCAAGATAACACAATTATCATGTTCTAATGTTAGGTTGGAGATGTTTTAAGGAACGTCCTGTGTTTTACCTGGGAAATTTTGCATCTTGACTTGCTAATCACCAGTAGTATGACCTTGTGGTGTTGATCTTAACTACGAAAATGAAATATTTGCTTCTAAAGAGATTTTCTCATACTTAATATAAAAACCATGTTAAAGTGTTTACATATAGAGCAATTGGCTCTATCTCATCTGTTCCTAGTACAGCGATCAAGCATAAACTACTTGTGCATCTTGCTGAACCTCAAGTCACCCCCAACAAAACTCTGCATCCTTTCAACTGATATTGGGTTCAAATAAAATGTTTATTTCATCTGCAACTCTAAAAGACAAATTAACATAAGCAAACATTTCTAGGCATTTTGCCCTTGACCGTGAAATTGTTGTCATTGAGCCGGAACCAATGCATAAGTAACTAATAGAACAGTTTAGACATGTATGTATCTACAAGTAAAAGAACTACAAAAGAAACACCTCAGTAGAACAATTAAACAATGCAAAAGGTAAATTTATTGTCAAGATAAAAGTCAGTATGAAGGCAGCAACAAAAAGATGCCAAGTAAACCAAAACGAGGAACAAACTTAACAACCAAAACATCAACTCACTCAAGGAGAAAACTAGACTTTGAACATCACACTGGTAATTGACAAATTGAGAGGAGTTGCAATAAAAACAAAATCTCACAGAAAGATGTTGTCACACTGTGGAAGGTATTAAATTGTTCCACGGTATTGATCCTTCTCAAACTTTACATGTTCCCAGTTATAGGGATTTTAGTAACTCGTAATTTCCAGAAAGAGAAAATAAAGATTTGGAAGTTACCACAGGCGAAAAACAGTAAGAGGCCCACAGTACATTCTCCCCACCAGCAGAATACAAGAACAAAGCCAAGAATGTATTGCCTGAGAACAGCCACAAAGGTCGACTTCACTGGTGTATCCTTAGTGAATGCCTCTACCATGAGAGAAAAAAACCACCATCCTCAACCTTGCAAACCAGACTCACTTGATTGGCTTGGCCCCATACAGGACCTGGTTCATTAGTGCATTTCCCCTCTGCTGATGTAAACTTACCTGCCTTCCACTGTCAGTCGAACTAAAATTGTACATCAAAGACAGGTCACAACCATTAGTATTATCACTGGTAAAAGCCTCTTCAAATGCAGACCTCTTCTCTTTCTGCTTAAAATTCTCACCACTCGGGGTCCGATGAATTCGAAGGTCTTCCAGAACTCAGCTCCTTTGATATGGGATCTGCAACATTACCGTCAATTTTCTTTGTATTAAGGAACCGTCCCCTTGCCCTTCCCATAGCATGTTGGTGGCGAGACTCGTGCAAATATGGCTGACAAGATAAAGCCCGAGAAAAGACCCTATATGTCACAATTTGGGGAGAAAATGCCCTAAATGACACAACTCGTAATAATGGCCCTAAATAGCACTCCAAAACGCTACATAGTGTGGCGTGCTGGAAAAGGGGTGAAAACGCTACTTCGTATAACGTTTTGCACTTTTTTTATTTTTTTTTATTTTTTTTCGGGGGAAAACGCTACTTCGTGTAGCGTTTTGCACTTTTTTTAAAAAAAAATTTAAAAATTTTTCGGGGAAAAACGATACTTTATCTTGGGTTCTAGGCTAAAAAACGCAACTTAAAGTAGCGTTTTGGGGAGATTTTTTTTTTCAAACTCTACACGATGTAGCGTTTTGGAGTGCTATTTAGGGCCATTTTTCTGGGGTATGCCATTTAGGGCATTTTCTCCCCTAAATTGTGATATATAGGGCCAACACCATGTAGTTGAAAATATATTCAGCTGATCAATTTTGGGAGCAACAAGTGCATATGAGATTGTATTCAATATATTTCATCTGAATGCCTTCTTGAACAATGCTAGTCTCTCGGTTTTTGGAAGATATGGCTGGCAAGATTAATCTTGGTTGCGCTATCAAGTAATCATAACATATTATATTTCAGATAGCAACAAGTTTATACGAATTTATATTTAAAGATATAAATTAAATTAACTCCAGTTATACTTCACATTCTTTTGATAAACCAGATACAGTGACTATACTTGATGCATAGCACGTAAAATTATGTTTGATGCATGTTTATGGAGAAATCTGGTAATCAACAAAAATTGTTAGGTTTCAGAATAATAAAAGCTTTTTGTTCTTTGACGATTGTGAGCTCTAATCATTTCGACCCCTCACAATGTGTCTACGTACCTTTATTTATAGGAAAATAGAGGATCAAGCCCACGTAATTCTTGGTAAAGCAGAAGCCCATTAGGAGAACGAAGCCCTAACTTGAATAAAATTAGGTAACTGGCAAGAGGAACCTTCCTGGAAGAGGACTCTACATTCGGGCTTGTTTAAATAGGTCAAACCCCAGTATAAAGTCCAAGGACTTCATGGATCCGACATTGACCCGGAAACCGTGGGCTCTAGCCGGTTCACTACAGCTATTTCCTTGGATACTTTGGTTGGAGGCCAGCACTAGATCTACCGCAAATGTAGGTCACGTCCTAAGCCCCAGACCAGGGCAACCCGCCTGAGTACGGGGAAAGGATATACCAAGATAAGGTTGGCGACACACCATAACTCCCCTACGAGGGAAATCCGAGGAATATGGAGCCATGACCTTCAATTGACATTGATAGACGTAAATGGCGGAGACATTAACAAACTAGGCGAAGTCACTGCAGGAGCATTAGCCAAATTTCCCTTCTTGTGGGCGCGCCTCCACACGAGGCATATGAAGACGCACATAAGGTGGTGAATAATAAAATCAGACACAACAACTACCCCCAAAATCTTGAGATCATTAAAAATGTTCGAAAGAGTTTCCTGTGTTTCTTCTCTCCTTGTAAAATTTCACCATTAAGGCGCGTCTTGCATGCGAGCTTCAACCTGGGATTCAACTTTCTTTCAGCATGTATTTCACTATGTATTTTTATTTCACAACTCGACTTTATGCCAACCATAGGGTGCACCCGAAACAATGGTGTGGCCCAAAAATTTGAACGAGCCTTCCGCGTTTCAACCCACAAACTGCCAGCTATAATCACGTCCTTTGCACAAAACACAACGGTTATCAAGAACCAATAAAAATGAACCACATTACCCCTGTCTCTTCAATATATATATATATATATATATATATACATCTTTTACCTTTTTACTTTAACACTACACAATTTCTTACTCTCTCCTTCATATTATTTACCAAGTCGTAGCAAAGCTTTATAAGAACTTCCCAGATGGTTTCTTCGACCAAAAATTGCATTCTTGGACTCAAAATATCGGCCTCAACAGTAGGTACGTAATGCATCTCTCTTTGTTTGATTTCATTCAGTATTTGTGCTTCAACTAGCAAAAGTCTATTCGAGTTCTTCGATGTTCTTCACGTTCTTGCATATATAATTGTATGTATACCATGTTTGATCTTGTTTTTATCTATGCCATTATCGAATACATGTTTTTGGAATTTGAAAAGTCACACTCTAAGGCGCGCCCACATTGCCCACAGTAACATTCTCACTTTGATTAATATCAATCACCTCATACGTTGGGTTTTAGACCTTGAATTTATCACGGCGTGCCCTGTTTTCGTAATGCATGCACAACACTTTTGCACAAACACTATTTATAGATCACGTAGCATTCTACACTTAAGTCGTGTTGATATCTACCTTTTTCTAGCGAAGGCGCGCCTTCACCACCATTCAATACTTGAACTTTAATGCTTTTTCCAGGACGCGCCTTCATATGGACTAAGTAATGATTCTTTATCTTCATTTCAGATGGTCCCTGAAGGCGCGTCACATCTCCCCTTTCATCCATTTCACGAGTTTGTTTTCAGAAGGTATAGTGGGACCATCACGCCTACAAGAATTCATCCCCCTCTTTCGCCCGGAACAAAAAGGAGAGTTCGAAAATTCATGGAGCATTTAAGTAGGAACATACATGAATTAGGTTTTGGTGAGAAGACACATTCACCACCCGTCCTTCCTGAAATTATTCCCCAAGAGGTGGCACCTCAGAGTGAGGCGCGCCCAATTTCCGTAAATATAGACCCTGAAACCGAAATGGAAGAAGGAGAAGTAGCGAAATTAGAAAGGAAAAAGAAAGGCAAGAAAACCATCGAGGAACCAACCGAAACATCACATGTAGATTGTGAGGACACGCCTGAAGAAGAGGACTCATTGTTTTCTTCACCTCCCTCCCCCATCCCTTGTCCATTGGAATATAGCAGACCACGAAGTCGACATTGACTGGGACGGGAGAGAAGTTACAGAAAAGGAAAATTGGCATGTGTAGGATTAAGGACTTCTGTTACTGATGTGGAGGTCGCCTGGACGATGAAATACGATGACCAGGAAGGCATGTGAGAGATTATACATCCTCTGATAGTGGATGATGACCTCACATTTTGGTCATCCATGAAGGAGGATGAAGTTGATTACGCCCTCATCCGCTCTACTGGAGAATTATATTTTCACGTGATGTCCAAGTCATGGTCATGGAATGAGGCTAAGGCGCACCTCAAGCAGTTAGAGAAAGACAAGGAGCTTCATCAGACGGAATTGATAGTTGCATCCCAAGCTAAGGCATGCTTGGAGAAGGATTTATCTTCTGCAAATGCCAAGTTTTCCTCAGCTGAAACCAAACTCACCCTTACTAATTCTAAGTTGAAAAAGATTAAAAAAGATAAGGAGGACATGGCTAAGGTGATAGATGTTTTTTATATAGAGAAAAATGAATGGGATGAGGGTCTGAAAGCTGCCAAGGAGGAGGGCAATGAGCTAGGTTTCCACGATTTTTTACGTGGATTCCTGGCCTTTGATCCTGATTTTGATTGGAGTAGATGGGGCCCTTCAACTAAAACCTTCATGGTAGAATTAAAGGCTGAAGAGTCAGAAGCCATTGCTGCCAAAAAACTAGAGTTGGAAGAGGATGTTAAGGCCTAGTTGGAAGATGTCGCCCAACCTTCAGAAGAGCATGCTGATGAGGTCCATGTGCGCCCTGATCCACGAGAGGCACCAGCCGGCATGATCATGCCTTCCGAGTTTCTCCTATCCAATATTTTGCTCATTAATTCTCCTCCTAAGGATGTATGACTTTTTACTTATGGGGCATGAGTCCTCTGTAAAACCCTACACTTTGTAAACAGTATCTTGATCTCCTCTATTATTTTATTTTGTTATTCTGCTTTTTGTCTCAATGCTTTGTTACCGTTCCCCGTATAACTGAACTTTATGAAATATGTTGATATTAATTCATAAGGGCTCTCCCTCTTTAATCAGATTTTGAAAATTAAGTTGCTTGTAATGATATCTGCAAAATTATACTAGCATTAATGTCAAAACCTCAGTGCATATTTTTGCACTGGCCAAAACTGCATAGTTGTAAAGTTTCAAAACCGCATATACCAACTACCCCCTAGAGTGGGAGTAAAATTAAGTTTTACTTCTACTTCTACTAAGGAATCTGAAAATTGTCTTGAAAACATAGCACAAAGCATATAGGGCATGCCCTACTGATAATACTTCTTCAAGTGTTCCGCATTCCATGCCCTTGGAATGGGCTTGCTCTCAAAATCTGCCAAGTAGAAAGTTCCTTCCCACGGTGCTGCTCTGACTTTACAAGGCCCTTCCCAGTTAGCCCCAAATACTCCATGATATGTTGTCTTGGTGTGCAACATCACCTTCCTCAGCACTAAATCTCTTACTTGAATTAGCCTCTCCCTAACCTTTGAGTTGTAGTACCTTACAGTTCTCTACTGATAGGCTGCTAGTTTCACCTGAGCATTGGCTCTCGTTTCTTCCAGCATATCTAAGTAAATCCTGTGATTCACTTCCTAGACCTCTTCCTGAAAAATTAAGTGATTTGACGATGATAAGGCTTGAGATCCTTCAACAGGACTGAGATCTAATGTAATGCCCCTTACCTGAAAATTATCTCTTTTGAAGGATCCTGCTCCGATCTCAACCGGGACCATGGCTTCACACCCATATGTCAAGACGAAGGGTGATTCCCCTATAGTGCTTCTAGGAGTAGTGTTGTAGGACCACAATACCTGGAGTATGAATGTTTTCTAATAAATATCATCCTATCACAAATACCATACACTGAAATTTTGATATACCTGAGGCAATTCCTCCGGCCAATTCCCTTCTTTCTTCTAACTTGGCATTCAGGGTGTGTTTGATGATATTATTGATGGCTTCATTTTGCCCATTACTCTGATGATGGTACACTGCTGTAAAATCTTTCTTCATAGCCAAGTTCTCACATAAACTCCTAAGCTCTTTGTTGTTGAATTGCTTCCCATTGTCATAGATCAATTTATATAGGATACCAAACCTGCAAACAATGGCGTTGATCATAAAACTATCATTCATGTTGGACTGCTTACCAGAAATCAACATATACATTTGCAAACATTTGGCACTTATCACATGCTCTAGCAAATTCATAAGCATCCTTCTTCATAGTAGGCCAATAATATCCTTGCCTAAAAATTTTCATAGCTAAAGAATTACCCCCCCCCCCCAATGATTACAGTAGATGCCTTCATGCACCTCTCTCATGATGCAAGTGCATTCATCTCCATTGATGCACTTGAGTAAAGGTTGGTTGAACCCTCTTCTATATAAAACCTCGTCATACTCCACATACATGGCTGCTTTATAACGAAGCCTCATGGCTTCTCCCTTATCTTCAGGAAGCTTCCCACCCTTCAAAAACTCCCGTATGGATGTTTTTCACATAACTCTTCCCTGAATTTCTTCACCAATCACCATAATTTAAACTTCTGAAACACTTGGCTTTTCCTGAATTTCCAAGGGAATAACCCCTAACATCGTAGCATCTTTTTGTGACCCCAATTTGGTCAAGGCATCATATTTGAAGTTTTGGTCTCTAGGCGCTTTCTCTATGCGAACCTCCCGGAATTTCCATACCAAACATTTGGCACATTCAAGATACATCTCTATCTTACAACCCATTGCCCGGTAACCCCCTCCTTCACTTAATAAACCACCAACATAGAATCACTTTGAACAATTAAGTGAGTTATTTTAATCTCTAGGGCAAGCCTCATTCCAGCAATGAGGACTTCGTATTCTGCATCATTGTTAGTAGCCAGAAAAGCAAAGTGAATTGCACTCATAAGGTGATGCCCTTCAGGACTAATAAGTATTATGACATGCAATGTCCACCATAGATCGGAAATTTCATTCCCCCTCCTTAGAGAGATGTGTTCTGCCTCTATTGGAACCAAGGCCTGTTCATAATTTTCAAAGTTGAAGGGAACTCTAAGATAAAATCTTCTAGGGCTTGCCCTTTAATAACATTCATCGGCTTTTACTTGATGTCAAATTTTCCCAACTCAACTGCCCACTTCAAAATTCTTCTTACTATTTCTGGCCAATGCATGACTTGTTTCACTGGGTAAGTTGTTCTTACCTCAATTTTGTGTGCTTGGAAATAAGGCCTTAACTTCCTTTTCGCCAGTATCAAGGTGCAGATTAACTTTTCCATGTCGAAGTATCTTGTTTCAGCATCTAGGAGCCTCTTACTCATAAAGTAGACATGCGATTGTAGGTCGACCTCTTCCTTTACCAAGACGGCACTAACTGAATATTTTGAGACTGCCAAGTATAAAATTAGTGTTTCCCCCTCAGTTGGCTTGGCTAGTAAAGGAGGATTACCCGAGTGTTCCTTTAACTTTTGAAAAGCTTCCTCACATTCTGGAGTCCAAACAAATTCCTTAGCTACCCCTTTTATGGCTTGGAAGAATTCTCTGCATTTTTTTGATGACTTTTACACAAATCTATTGAGGCGGCGATACTCGCGGTTAAATTTTGAACTTGTTTCACAATGGTTGGTGATTTCATGTCAAGAAAAGCTTAGATTTTGGCAGGGTTTGCTTCAATTCCCCAATGATTGACTATGAACCCAAGGAATTTCCCCGACTCCACCCCGAAAATGCACTTCTGAGAGTTAAGCTTCATTATGTACTTTCTCAAAATGTTGAGCATCTCTCCCAAATGCCTTACATGATCATTAGCCTCCTTGGATTTTACCAACATGTCAACTACATATACCTTCATCGTCTTCCCTATTTGATCTTTGAACATCATATTTACCAACCTTTGATAGGTTGCCCCAACATTAATTAGGCCGAAGGTCATGCCAATGTAACAATACAATCTTCTATCTGTGATGAAGGAGGTGTGTTCCTGATATGGCTCATATATTGGAATTTGATTATACCTTGAGTATGCATCCATGAAACTGATAAGAGCGTGACCAGCCATTGCATCTACCAACTGATCAATTCTTGGAAGAGGAAAGCTATCTTTAGGGCAAGCCTTGTTTAGATCAGCGAAGTCGATGCAGGTCATCACTTCTCCTTAGGTTTTTTCACAGGGACACGGTTTGCCAGCCACTCGAGATAGAATGATTCCTTGATGATACCAACTTCTAGCAACCTATCAACCTCTTCATGCAGTGCTTGAGCGCTTTTCCCACTAACAGGGTGGCGCTTCTGCCTCATCCCTTTCTTCTTTGGATCAATATTAAGGCGGTGACACATTACCTCAAGATCAATTTCTATCATATCGGCATGACTTCATGCGAATACATTTAGGTTGGCTTTGAGGAATTTGACCAATTCTTCTCATAAGACCGGTTCCAAGAGTGAGCCAACTTTCAGGACTTTCATAAGATCCTTCGGATCTATGGGGATAGAAAGTGTGTCTTCTATTGGCCCCATTTCTTTTATTATAAGAGACATCTGAGGGTCCAAGTCAAAATCGAAATCGTCTTCTTTCCTTGTAGGGCAAGAGGGCGCGCCCTCCATGGCTTGTGATGAAGGAACACAATTTTCTTCTAACTCAATGATGGGGAGAGATTCAGGAATGAATTCTTTACCCTTCCTATCCCTGACCAAGATTTGTTCTTCAATCTCTTCATCACTGGCATTTTCCACAATCCTTTTGACGAACTCCTCCCTAGGGAGTGGTGCTTCCAACATTAAAATTTGAGGATAGGGTTTGTCCTCGATGTACAAGGCTTCTTCTACTAGGTCTTCTTTTTTCGGGAGTTCTACTGTATATAGAACATTGACTATGGCCTCTCATTGGCTTTCCACCATATTATTTGATTTTGGTTGTCTTAAATCCCTTGTCTTCTCAAACACCTTCACTGACTTATTGTAGCATTCTCTTGAATCGAACTGGCACCCCTTAACACTTCCTATCCTAGCTGGTGTGGGAAATTTTATAGACAAGTGATAGATAGAAGTAATGACCCTCATCTCTTTGAGAAGTGGTCTCTCAATTAGAGCGTTGTGAGCCGACTCCTGATCTAGTACTAGGAAGTCAATGATTTGGGTCGATGATAGCATTCCCTCTCCGAGGGTAACAGGGAGGCGAATGGTTCCCTTAGTAGGGATAGACTCTCCTCTAAAACCATACAGGAATATGTTTTCCACTATCATGTCCTTATCAAGGAGTCCTATTTTCTGGTATGAGCTATATTACAAGATGTTTACTGAGCTTCCCTTATCTATAAAAACCCGATGGAAATTCATCGTCCTAATTTTTATTGTTACTACCAAGGCATCATTATGTGGGTGATGCACTCATTTGGCATCCTCCTCTGTGAATGTGATGCCTGTGGATTCTTCTCTGAAAAGCTTTGTAGGGCTTGAAGTTAAGTTGTTGACATTAGTAAGTGGTCGGTATTTGGCTTCTTTTGCATACATTTCCATTATGTTTCTACCATCTCCTACAATATGATGTCCCCCAAAAATAGTATGTATATTATTGGCCCTGATAAAGGTAGGATCCGAGGTTGGCTCCTACTTGTTGGCTTCTAGGCTGGGTTTATTGTCCCTTCTTGGGGCAGGATGATCAACCCTGTACTTCTTCACCCATTCAGTGAGGTGTTGTTCCTTTATTAACACTTCGAATTCGTCTTTCAGTTGTGGATACTCATGAGTGTCGTGCCCAGTGAATTTATGATACTCACAATACTTCTTCTGATCCTTTTTTTGCCAAATAGATGAGGGAGGAGGCCTCCTGAACAAACCCTTATTTTTGTTGACTTCATAGATATATTCTACCCCGGTGACTAGAGGAGTGTACTCATCTCTTCTGATCTCGTAGGAAGGAGGAGGGCTCCAGTTTCTTTTGTCGTTTGTCATATTCACCTTATTCGGGCTTCTGGGCTTCCCCCTATATTCAGATGGTGGAGTCATGTCCCTTTTCTTGGCTTTGAACTTTGACCCTGATTGAGTGCCCCCATTTTCAATATCTTCCAAAGATTGTTCAATTCTTTTGAAAGGTTCTGCCTCGGAATAGAGGGAGGCAAAAGTTGACGGTTCATTCCCTTACAAATGATTCCAAAAATCTGTCCCAACCTTCAAACCTGCAATGAGAAAACTCTTCAAGTTATCATCTGTTGCCCCCTAACCCCTGTGGCTTCAGAGTTGAATCATTTGAAGTATGCTTGGAGGGATTCATTGTCCTTCCATGTTGGGTCCCGAAAGTATCGTATAAGGGGGGTTGAATGCGATGCTCACAATAATTTAAAATTATTTTCAGAATTTATGAAATTAAATTATTACTTTGGCTGAGGGTTCGAGTCTTTGTAGTGTTTGAGAGGCTGACTTACTAGCTTTCTATTTTCCCGATAAAACATTTAAGATCAAGAAAATTAGTAAGTAAATAAACAAGATTCAAGTTAAATACATATATTAAACTTGAAAGGGTTTGTTCCTTGATTCCTTAATTCCTTGAACAAATTTGACATAAATTGTTCTACTTAAGGACTTAAATTCAAACTAGCACAGAAAGTGTGTAAATATGACAATCAGACAAATTGTTGAATTTGAATATTTTTATACTTAAGAAATATGAAGTGCAAACCTCATATTTATAGAGAATGAAAAACTGATATGACTTTCTTAGATCAGGACATTTTTCAGACTTTATTTAAGCATGTATGACTTTCTAAAAGAACTTGTATGACTTTCCAATAGCTCGGTATGACCTTTGAAAATTCGGTATGACTTTTCAATTTGTCTCAGTATGATTTTTTACTCCAAGCTTCTGTATGACTTTTATTTAAAAAGTTGGTATGACTTCTTAAATAATTCGGTATGACCTTTTGATTTGCTCGGTATGTCTTTTCTTAAATCAATTCGGTATGACCTTTTTATGTGCTTTGGTATGACTTTTCTTGAGCTGCTCGGTATGACTTTTCTTGAGCTGCTCGGTATGACTTTTTCTGAAGAAATCGGTATGACTTTTTAATCAAGTTCGGTATGACTTTTCTGTTTCTATTTGTATGACTTTTAAAACAGAATTTCGGTATGACTTTTAATAAATTCTTTTAGACTGTATTAAAAGTCATACCAAGTCATATCTTTTATAATAAATTAATTCTACTTAATTTAATTAAATAATTTATAAATTAAACTAAATTCACTTTGAATTAATTTAATTAAATTAATTAAATAATTAAATAACTTTTGATAGTAGAATTAAAATATTATCTTGACTTGTATAACCTTTTTGTTAGCTTCGAAATCTTTCCCCATTTGCTCTGTCTTCTGTCTAACCACTTGAAATTTTTTATAACGAATCTTCACTAACATTTTTGACACCCTGTGCAATGGTCTAGTTCACGGATGACTAACTACAATGTTGATTCTCATTTTTGTTGTAGTAGTCTTTGTGTCTTGTCAGGTCTTATCTTGGCTTCTTTTTGTTTTTCCTCTATATTCTTCTTCTGGAATCTTTCTATAGTAGGTACTTAAAACCTTCTGTATCTTCTAAACTCTTTGAGATACTACACTTTTATTTTACACTGACGCTTGATCATATAAATGAACTTCTTTTAGTCTTGAGTAGGAGTCTTGTCAGAATTCTTTTGATATTCTGATTATTCGTGTCTAGTTGACATTCTTCGTCTTGATTCCTTATTCAATATTTATTATTTAATTCGCTTGCTTATCTGAGTTGAGTTTTCATCCACTTATTACAAATAGGCATAGTCATATAACTTTCAATCTCCCCTTATTTATTGTTAAACATTTAACACACAAATTCCTAGAGGATGACTCAACTAACAAATAAGAAAATAGATAAAACTTTAAACTATATAAATAATAAAATGTTTTCTGGATTATATAATACATTTCCAGATTTCAAGCATGAAAGATAAATATAAGATAGATGTTCATCTAGATTGAACATATTTAACAAAGTTCTATCTTGACTTTTCTATCATTACTAGCTTCAGAAGTATCAACTTCACCTTTTTCTAGAGTTGAACTTTTGTGAACAGGTGTCATTGATACATCTTCAATGGATGGTTACTCTGATTCAGATTCTGTATTTCCAAATTTCTTGAGTGAACTAGAAATGAAAGATGAAAGATAAATTTTCAAGTTAAATCATCTTCACTTCTCAGACTCATCACTACTCCTCCTTCGGATGGCAGGGATGAAGTCTTGTTATCTTCTTACCACTTCTCCTCTGTTTCTCCAACTTCTGTCTTCACTTCTCACCCAAGGTGAATTCATTCTCCCCTTATATGAATTATTCAACCATTTTAATAGAGGTAACAACAGACATGACATACATACAGCATTAAATCATCGCAGATATAAAAAATGTAAATTATGGCATATTATGCATTTTAGAAAATTCGGTTAATCTTATATACAAGAATTTTTTTAAATCAAATGGAATAGAATAATTAATTAATAATCAATAATTCTATCCAATCAAAGCATGTTGTTATATACCCCCTTTTCTTGTTCAACAATTCTCCCCCTTAGATCTTGTTCAACAATTTTCCCTCTTAGTTGAGGAATCCTCTTCAGAAGAAATTTCATCCCACTTAGTTGAGTAATTTTAGAAATCTGTAACAGGGAATTGGGAATGGGATTTGGTAATTGTGCTAGTGTTTGATTTTATTTTATGTTTCTAACAAGTGTTTCGCTCATATACTCTCTAATGTTTCACTCATAGAATATATATTTTCACTCTTTCTCACTTGTGTTTCAATCTTTTCTCACAACACTATTTCTCTCTCAGTACGGATGATACAGTCGTTTATAACTGTAAGAAAGATCCTCATAGCCCCCTTCAAGAGAGGTCACTGATGGTGCAATGGGATTTCGTAAATCCATGTCCTCAATTGAATCCATTAAAATATTTGACTTTGAAAACTGAATTGTTTCAGGAATAGATTCAATGAGTTGTTTATCATCTAAGATGATCTATTCCGTCGAGAATCCAGATATCTTCCATCTGGGAGGGAGACAAGGATCTATAACATACCAAATGATTCAGGTTTCCTCCTAACGCCTGTGAAGATATGTTGATTCAGTAAGAATCATCAATCATCCTTCCTTCCTTGATATGGAAGTTTAGAATAATTGATTCCATCAATTCATCCTTAGTGTGTGACAGTCTTTACAGTGCATTTGAATATATACATTTATGGCTTGCAGTGTTTGAGACTGTCCAGATGAAGTTGACTCTTTACAAATGGTTTTGGCTGACAGGACGAATTCAATAGACTCACTATGTTGAGAGAATCAACCTAGTAACAGTTTTGTCATTTACAAATCTATATCCTTTTGGGAGGATATAAATTAGTTAGCAGTTGCCTTGGTTTCAATTTCACATTCTAAATAGAAGCAGAGCTGCTGGAACACTCATAGATACTTCTCTTTTCTAGTGCACTAGAGGCATTTACTCTCTCATCCTCTTTAGTTAATAAAACTTTTCTTTTCGGGGGTTTAGTAGATGAAGTTGTATCTGTTTGAGTGTATGTAGTTCTATGATATGTGTTTGAGATTGTTTGTTTTCAATCCCTTGATCTTGTCCTATAGCCACTGAGGGCTCAATATATCAATTGTAATATTTTAATATCAATTGATTAGAGAATATATAAAGATCGAGATTACCTGCTTTACCTCGAGACGATTGCTCTTGTTCGGCAGAACATAGATATGCTTTTATTATTAGTGATTTTCAGATAAACAATATATATTATCACTAAAAATAAAAAATCAGAATTAATTGCAATGAAACAATAACAAAATATCAATTCATGATAATTAATAATATTTTCAAAAAACAAGTAATTAAGCTCATAATATCTCATCATATTAAAATTCTGAAACTAATAAATATTGGATTGCTTCAATTCATAATTTTAATAAGATAAAATACCTTCGCTAAATACTAAATAACCATAGGAATAAATATTAAAATTTAACTTCATACACTATATCTAATATTGTTACATAAGCATATGCCTACTTATACTCATAACAATTATGAGTGATATATGTAAGCTCGAGAAAGTAGTTGTAAAGAAATTCACAAGTCCTTTAAATATTGACATTTAATACTTATGATTCTTATAACAATTCCTCGTAGACAAAAATAAATAAAATAATAAAAGAAATAATAATAATAAATAAATATGCCAACAAAAAAATAAAATTACTCACATATATGTATATAGAAATAATAATACTAAAAGTTTGAAAATAAAAATAAAATGTACCAATTGTTGGAAAATAAAAATAATATAAAATATATTTACAGTAAAGATGCTAATCGAATAAACAAATAAAACAAAAAAATAAGGAAATATTTTGGAAATATTTTTAAGTATATAAAATATTGAGAATTTTATACACATTACTTAGAAAATACTTCGCCTTTCAATATTAGTGAATTTTGAAATATGTATTGATTACTTAGAATAATAATTCTAAATAATGTCACTAATATTAAAAGTGTCACAATTATTTGTAACAAAATATTTAAAAATATCAGAGAAAAGTATCAAACCAATTAAGCAAGATATCATTAACTGATACTCATAAAATATTTAACATACAAATAATTATGCTGCATATTATTTTAATTCATTTAAATTATGAGACTTATATGACATAGAATTGTCTAACATCATAATTTAAATCAATTAAGATAATATACAAACTTATGCTAGAACACCTAATTACCACATATGCATATAACATTGTAAACATGATAATTAAAGTAGTAGCAATAAGCACGAGATACTGGATTTCAAATAAATTCACAAGTCCTTTAAGTATGGAAAATTTAATACTTGTGAACTCATTTAAGAATTCTTCACAAATGAGATTTCCAACAAATATGCACATAAATAATATCTCAACTTTACTAAACAACTTAGACAAAATGAATTTATCAAGTTGTTTAGAAAATATCTGCAAGTTATTATACTAAGGACTACTCTCGAAATAAAAGATACTTGGTGTCCATGCGCTTGTTCCGTGAGTGGGGTAGAGATTATCCAGCAGAGTTGATGGAGTTTGATAACTTCTAATAATTGCTTTTATGTCTTTCTTACAACCTGCATTATCTATATCTATATAGCCAATTAGGTTAAATATAGTATCTGTAGGGTACCTGATTCTAAGAATTGGTAATCCCTTAAGATATCTAAAAATTCATATCTTAGCTATAAGATTAGATTCTCTAGTATTCACTTGAAAACTTGCACATAGGCATATTGAGAATAAAATATATGGTCTTTATGCACTTGAATAAGTAATGAGCTGATCATACCTCTATAGCTTGTCACTTCAGTTATATACCTGATTTGCCCTGATGTAGCTGAGTGGTTTATTGGCAAGAAGTCTTGGAAGGTCTGGAATCTTCTAAATTGCGTATCTTCAAAAGTTCCTTGACTTACTTTAATTGCCATTATTCTTTTAAATTACTTATAATCCAAAAATAATTGCAACTCTTTCAACATGCTCATCTTGTACCTACTTTACATTAACTTAGAAAAAATCTCTTGCCAAATTTTTATTAGTAAACCTACATATAATATAATCATGGTATACTTGCACAAATATTAGATTATGTGTGTGCCTTGTATTCTAGATAGGTATGCATATAGCGACTCTAAAATTTAATCATTTTCAAGTAATTAGCAGTTAGAGTGTCATACCATATTCTTGACGATTGCTTGATTTCCTACCTCCGTCATAGAGAGCTTGTCAAGAGAATGATATACAAATTCCAGTGTATATGTAACTTCAAAGTCCAGGAATTGTTGTACATCAACTTTAATTTCTAACTCACCATTCAGGCATGCACTTATTTGCATTCATCTGATAGACATTCATGCTTGAATGCTCAACATGTGCTAGGAATATTACTGTTAGGTCATCAACTTGTTCAGCCCTAATAGTATCAAGTCTCATCTCTGGTGCTTGTAGTTAGATCTTGAAAGTCCCGAAGATTCTGTTTTCATCATCATCGATACCTTCTTCTTTATAGTAACCTGTAGCAAGCAGTTTGTTTGTGTCCCTCATAACAATGTCAATTATCAACCAGTCTCTGAAAACCCTTACAGTACTAATTATAACTTTGTCTTGTGATCTAGGTTCCAGATTCAGTAGATTCTGCTTTCGAACTGATTGAGATCATCTTGCATTGCAATCACCCAATCTGGATCAGTCAGTGCTTCTTCAATCTTCTTTAGGATACCAATTGTTTAATAATTGTTCTTTCCCGAAGAATAACCATTTACTTTGCATAGCACTTCTAGTCTTTACTCTAATATCTGGATCACTAAGAACTAGACTCCAAGAATGACTTTGACTTCAAACTCTTTGTCTCGGCAGATATGTTCTTAATGTATTCCTTTGATCTTCATTGTGTTGAGTACGACTAGTAGATTCTTCTTTTATTTGCTCCCCCTGAGTTGCTGCTAGGATGTGTTGAAGATCATTCACCTTGTTGAGTGGATTCTGTTAAGGTCCACGAGTTGTGTAGATTCACTACCATTTCCACTACTAGGATCTGAATCATAATCATTAACATTGATTCCTTCTGCAACCTCAGTTTCATCATCAATATCTGAATATGACTCTGATAAGATGTCAAGTTTTAAAGATTCAGAGTAGTCTTTTATTTGAATGCTCAGGAGCTTGATGTAGTAGGACGACACATTCAGACTTTCAATCACCTTCTGGTTCTACATCACATCTTACTTTAAAAGCTTTTGACTTCAATGAGTAGCCGAGGAAAATTATTCCATGAGCCTTAATTTGCCAAGATACTCATATAAATCTTCAATATATATCAATTTCCTTCAAACACACGAAAGAGCTTCAGTGTTTGCTTCTGGTTGGCCATTAACTCATATGATGTCTTTTCACGATCTTGTCGAATAAAGAAGCATGTTGTGTTAATCGCTTCAACTTCAAAGTACATTTATAAGTACATACTTCATTTAGAACTTCATTCGCGAAATTCAGTTCCAATATCTGACTTCAAAGTTCTCACAGCTTACTTTTCTTCTAACTTGATCTACTTGATGTGATCAATCACCATATGTGATATATTATTTGTTGAATGCACGAACATCACCAAATTATAACTAGGGTTATCATTAACCACCATTAAACATATTTCTTTCATGACATTACTTGCTTCAGTGTGATGTTTTCATTGACTTCCCTATGTGACATACTTCAAAATGTCCTTCTTGATAGAATTCCATATGAAGCAGTCATCTCATTAATTTCTTCTTTATCAAAGAATTCATTGTCTTGAATATCAAGTGTGAGATATTCTTATGTATTAGATAATTCTTTACTGATGAAGCTTTACTAAAAAACTTACTTCACCTTTTACATACAAAATCCATGTCAGCTATGAACATATGGCTTCACTCTCAGTTGAGTGAGCTTTCATCTTTCTTGCTCGAAATCAAACACATTTCATTTTCAATTCTTTTCCAGAAAACCTTTGACAAAGAATTCTCTAGTGCCCTGTAGATAGTGCTTAAGTCCATCAACAAGAAAGATATTTCCAGTGATGACAATTCCAAAATCATGATAGCCAAGTCCCTTGTACATCCTTTGCTGTCATCTCCAAATGTTACAGTTGGGTAGGCTTTCTCAATCAACTGTGATAGTAGAGTTTCAATACTAGTAATATGCCTCGAACAATAAATGTCACGAAATCACATAATTTTTGTCTTTTATTTCATAGTCTGCAATCACAAATGATTAAGCTTGTTGGTACTCAACTTCAATTGAGTCCAGATGGGTTAGAGAAATTACTTGCAATAGTGGTAACAATAGCTTCAGCCTTAACATGCACAAACTTATCTTTGATTGATCACTTATCATTTACAGCAGCCCTAACAAGGTAGTCTTAAGCCTATGAGATTAGTGATTCCAACCTATCTTAAGGTGGACTAGCAGTCTTTACCCTATTGTGATTCTTATAGATATTTTGCCTAAGATTATGCAAGTCCTAAGATATGCATTTTCAACTTTTAAACAAACAAGCATGAAAATAAGAACACAATGTAACATTTATCTTTAATGCATTATAGATAATAATTATGCATTTTAGGCATGTTATGCATATTAGAAAATTCAGTATTATCTACTTTAACTATTTTACACAAATATGACAGGTGTCAGGCAGATTTACAGATATTCGATAATTTTCTAAAAGTACATGGAATAGACGAACTAACAATTTAATTACTAATTCTGTCTAATCCATTTCTGTTAACAGTTTAACTATCTCTAATTACCTAAGTCAATTTTAGATTAAGTCTCGAATCTATAAATTTTACTGACTACTTAGATAATTCTACCATCTTTTAATCTTATATACTTTAACAAGCAATACATGAAGTGATTTGATATTTAAGTCCAACTATGTGAGTGTGAGCAATTCATATGAAAATAACCACATAAACAATTTCAAGAATATTCAGAATATTTGAATAAAACATTATGAGCATTATCAAATTCCACATACACTTTTCAAGTCATTTATCACAATAAGAACAAATATAAAATATCTTGTCTATTAGTAATTTTCACAACATTAGCAGAGTTATTAAATCACATAAGATTTAAATAAAATTCAAGCAAATGTTTAAGATACACATAATCATCTAGAATAACCTATCTAATTCTAGATATACGTTTTACTGCATTGAAAATTAAGTATGAAATGTACTAACTTTAACTCATAAGTCCTAGCATGCAATATCTCATTATTAGCAATCAAAGATTTAAGTCCTAAGATGCTAACATACTGACATGAATATAATACATTTGAAAACATAATAATCATACAGTTCTGAATTAGATAAAGGTATAGTAGTTAGAATGGGTACCTTTGAAGTGCTTAGTGATTCATCTCCAATGTTGTTCATTGATGCCAAGTATTCATGTGATTCATCACTGTCACTGATAGAATCAACTTTGCATTTAACTGTACCAATAAATGATTTCCATTGTTGTAACCTTACTAATGCTTGACATTCCTGCTTTTAACTCAACACAGTCTCTGTCATCATTTGTTTGTTCAGGCTTCTTAAATGGTGTAACACAACCCTGATCTTGTCTTGCTACTTTTAGCCTTAAATGTTCCTTCAGTTCTGACCTCTAACGATTCTTAAATCCGTTTTGTACAAGTACAATTGTACAAAAAACTAGAATGATCAGTACATAAACAGTCATATCATCCACAATAAAATCTAAACGTTCCGGAATAAACCTACTAATATGAAATGACCAATTTCCACGAAACCGGGTCATATGCTCTGGGAATTAATTCTGAGTCAAAACGAAGAATTTTTCAACTACAAACCCTTTTAGAAAAATGGACTAAGACTTTTAATATCTTTAGATTATAAATTAAATCTATATAAATTTAATTAGTAAATTTACTTAAATTAAATTTATAAAATAATTTTATTTAAATTAAGTTTATAAAATAAACCTTTTCAAGTTTAAATAATAAATTAATTTAAATAAAATTTATTTTATAAATTTAATTAAATAAAATTTATAAAATAAATTTATCTAAATTTGATTTTATAAAATAAATTTATTTAAATAAATTTAAATAATAAAAGTAAATCTATTTAAATTTAGAGAATAAAATTATATAATTTAAATTTATAAAATAAACTTATTTAAATTAAGTTTATAAAATAAACTTTTTAAAATTTAAATAATAAACTCATTTAAATTAAATTCATAAAATAAATTTATTTTAAATAGAATTTATAAAATAAATTTGTCTAAATTTAAATTTATAAAATAAAATTATCTAAACAAATTTAAATTAGAAAAGTAAATCTATTTAAATTTAGAGTATAAATTTATTTAATTTAAATTTATAAAATAAACTTATTTAAATTAAGTTTATTAAATAAAAATTTTCAAGTTTAAATAATATACTCATTTAAATTAAATTCATAAAATAAATTTATTTTAAATAAAATTTATAAAATAAATTTATAAACTAAATTTATTTAACAAGACCTCTAAACATTTGAAGTCCAAATAGTTTCGGCACCCTGATATTCACTAGGTCACGGATCTTGATTTGTATATCAATTAGCAAGCTCTGATACCAATTGTTGGGTCTTGGAAGTATCGTATAAGGGGGGTTGAATACAATACTCATAACAATTTAAAATTCTTTTCAGAATTTACGGAATTAAATTATTACTTTGGCTGAGGGTTCGAGTCCTTGTAGTGTTTGGGAGGCTGATTTACTAGTTTTCTATTTTCACGATAAAATATTTAAGATCTAGAAAATTAGCAAGTAAGTAAACAACATTAAAGTTAAATACGCATATTAAACTTGAAAGGGTTTTACAATATATGGTAGAAAAATCCTTAATTTGTAGAACATATTTGACATGAATTGTTCTACTTAAGAACTTAAATTCAAACCAGCAAAGAAAGTCTGTGAAAATGACAATCAGACAAATTGCTGAATTTGAATGTTTTTCTACTTCAAAAATATGAAGTGCAAACCTCATATTTGTAGAGGATGAAAAGCTGATATGACTTTCTTAGATCAGGACATTTTTCAGACTTTATTTAAGCGTGTATGACTTTCCAAAAGCACTTGTATGACTTTCCAATAGCCCGGTATGACCTTTGAAAATTCGGTATGACTTTTCAATTTGCCTCGGTATGACTTTTTATTCAAAGCTTCGGTATGACTCTTATTTAAAAAGTCGGTATGACTTTTTAAATAATTTGGTATGACCTTTGATTTTCTCGGTATGACTTTTCTTAAATCAATTTGGTATGGTCTTTTTCTGTGCTTCGGTATTACTTTTCTTGAGCTATTCGGTATGATTTTTCTTGAAGAAATCGGTATGACTTTTTAATCAAGCTCGGTATGACTTTTCTATTTCTATTCCTATGACTTTTAAAATAGAATTTTGGTATGACTTTTAATATATTCTTTTAGACTTTATTAAAAGTCATATCAAGTCATATCTTTTATAATAAATTAATTTAACTTAATTTAATTAAATAATTTATAAATTAAATTCAGCTTGAATTAATTTAATTAAATAAATTAAATAATTAAATAACTTTTGATAGTAGAATTAAAATATTATCTTGACTTGTATAACCTTTTTGTTAGCTCTGAAATCTTTTCATCTTTGTTCTGTCTTCTGTCTAACCACTTGAACTTTTTGACGAAGAATCTTCACTGACATTGTTGACACCATGTGCACTGGTCTAGTTCACGGATGACTAACTACAATGTTGATTCTCATTTCTACTGTAGTGGTCTTTGTGTCTTATTTTGTCATGTCTCGGCTTCTTTTTATTTTTCCTTTATATTCTTCTTTTGGAATTTTTCTGTAGTGGGCACTTAAAACCTTCTGCATCTTCTAAACTCCTTGAGATATTACACTTTTATTTTACACTGATGATTGATCATATAAATGAACTTTTTTAGTGTTGAATATCAGTCTTGTCATAATCCTTATGATATTCTGATTCTTCGTGTCTAGTTGACATTCTTCGTCTTGATTCCTTATTCAATATTTATTATTTACTTCGATTTCTTATCTGAGTTGAATTGTCATTTACTTATTACAAATAGGCCTAGTCATATGACTTTTACTCCACTTGACATTTTCTAGAGTCGTGACTGGAGGAACGTATTTTAACGCAGCTTGGAATTGTGTTAGGAAGCGAAGTTGCATTTGATCCCATGATGTGACCATTCCTGCTCCCAACTTCTGAAACCATATTTGAGCAATATCCCTCAATGTAGCAGCCAAAAGCCTACACCTAGCCAAGTCAGGCACCTGATAGACATTCATGTCAGTATTTAATTTTCCAGATATTCAACCAGGTCAGGGTTCCCGTGATAATGAGGTTGGTAGTGCTTCGATAACCTTGTGGAAGCGGAGTTTCCCTTACCGCTTGAGAGAAGGGAGATGGAGCATGTACCAGAGTCGTGGACCTTCCTCCATCAAAGAGGGTGAGAAGCTTCTTCAATTCATCAACATTTAAATTACCCACACCTGGAATTTTTTTCATCCCTGAGAGTTGTGCTAAAGGTCTGACCTAGGATGCATTCAGTAAGGGCACGCCCTGAGATGGGGCCACGGCCTGATTATTGTTACCTGAGTTCGAAACTGGTGTCACTTGAGTGGTGATAGGGGCTTGAGGCGTTCCCTGGATGGTAGAAGGGGCTGAGGCGTGCCCAGGATGATGGGAGGGGGCTAAGGTGCGTCCTGAGTGGTTGGAGGAGGCAGAGATGCGTTTTGAGCAGTTGGTGGTGGGGGCGCGTCCTAGCATGGTCCCGTTAGAAGAGGAGGATTCTGAATGTTCTGATTATTTTGTCATCGAGAGGTATGACGCATGCCCTATAAGGAGCTTTCATAGTAGGCAGAGATGATGATGGGTTTGGCGTTATAGCACCTCTAGTGAGGAAGAGGCTTACGATTCATAAAATTCTCATCCCTTTTTCGGAGTCGATTTGAGAGAGTTTCACGAGTGTGCGGATCAATGTTTCATGGAAAACCTTCATCCGGGTGGATTGACCTTAGGGGTAGGGGATTGATGATAGGCATTTCCCCTATCATCTCCTCTCTTCTGCGAGTTAAGTCTCTCACCTCTTTCTACAAGTTTAACCTACCAGTTCTATCGCAAACATAAACTCTATTATGTTTGGGGGTTACCTAAGTATCACGTCTCCTTTCAGAAATGTGGCCTAAGCGACATGGATGTGGAGGTCGTTGGGCTTCTCCTACAAGAATCATCATCCTCTCAGGATTTTCATGATGGTTCTGGTTGGTAGCACTGCTCCCGAATTCCAGCCTTATGGGGGTGACTTCATGGAACCTATCATCACGAGCATCTTTCAGCCTTCCTCTTTCCTCGTTATGGGTATGTCTCCCTCATTCTATCATTGGCTCCTTACCAAAATAACGCTCGAGAGTACGCAAGCGATCATCAAATCCTTGAAAGTTTTCATGGAGGCTCCTAACGGTGTCTCTAATCAAAAACAATTATTCCATCATATCTTTGCTAGTCATCATAGTAGGAGGAGGTCCTCCAACGATCTGATCAACGTCGGTAGGATTATCCACGTGCTCTGGAACATATTCATCATGATCATGGTAGTTTTGGTTGTCCTGACTACGGCCCCGGCAAGGTGACCGTGCTTCTTCCTCCCTTCTATCGTTCATTCGATGATCGTGTGGTTGTGACATCTTTTCTCATTAAATGATGAGAGTCCCCTCCTTCTAGCGCCGATTTGTTGAAGGAGAAATCTGGTAATCAACAAAAATTGAGGTTCTTTACCGGAAAAAGATCTAGCGAGGCTGAATATCGCCGGAGCTTGGTGGTTTGTATGAGATTGGGGGATGAGATTGCTAGGTTTCAGAATAACTAGGGCTTTTTATTCTCTGAAAGCTGTGAGCTCTAATAATTCTGACCCCTCACAATGTGCCTACGTACCTCTATTTATAGGAAAATAGATGATCAAGCCCACGTAGTTTTTGGCAAAGCAGAAGTCTATTAGGATAACGGAGCCCTAACTTGAATTAAATTAGGTAACTAGCAAGAGGAACCTTCCTGGAAGAGGACTCTATATTCGGGTTTATTTGGATAGGTCAAAGGCCATTATAAAGCCTAAGGACTTCATGGATCCAATATTGACCCGGAAACCGTGGGCTCTAGCCGGTCCACTACAATTATTTCCTTGGATACTTTGATTGGAGGCCAGCACTAGATCCACCGCAAATGTAGGTCACGTCCTAAGCCCCCAAACGAGAGCAACCCACCTGAGTACAGGGAAAGGATCTTCCAAGCTAAGGTTGGCGGCACATCATAACTCCCCTATGAGGGCAACCCGAGAAATATGAAGATATGACCTTCAATTGGTATTGATAGGCGTAAATGGCAGAGACATTTACAAACTAGGCCGAGTCACTGTAGGAGCACTAGCTAAATTTCCCTTCTTGTGGGTGTGCCTCCACACGATGCATATGAGGACGCGCCTAAGGTGGTGAATAACAAAACCAGATACAATAATACACATACCAAGTAATATCTTATGTTATGTTCTAATAGAGGCTTTCTTTCTTAGAAATAATGTAGAGGCGCCAAGGATAAAATTACTGTCGTGGAGCATAATCGCTGACTGAAAATGATAAAATTATACTGGTACCTAAACATAATTATACATATAAGTCTTGCAATTTATAATAATGAAAACTATATCCAAACTCAGATATTTATACAACTAGACTTCTTAACATAAAGTACTAAGACTTGAGAACTTTTATTTATATACAGTGAAAGGTCAACGCCTTTTCAACTCGACCATGGACACCATTCAGCTGACCTCGTCTTTTCTTTCCCTTTTCCTGACTCGTCATTACATTTATCCTGGCCTGAAATGGTTAGGATTAGGATTGATAATAATATATGAGCAAAGAACACCAGGTAAGATTATTTAGAACGTGATATATAAGTTATGAGATTATAAAACCTTTCAAAGATAACGATAACAAATCAAAATTTTAAGTTTAAAATTTATCATTAAAAGAAATAAGTCAACATATATGAATGAAGATATCATAACCATGTAACATGATTAAGCAATCTTACGATCTTTACGGTACATGTTTCTTAATCTGAGATCCCAACATACCTATCAGAGCGCAATATGGTGTCTGATACTTACCTATCCATATTTCTGAGATACAAGTTTACTAACTCAGTCACATATTCCATAGCTAGCTAGCGACTCAAACTAGCTCATACAAGTCCAATAAAATTTAAATTCACATTAGCTAATGAACAATATTAGTTAACCGATAATAAATTACCAATGATAGCTAATTGATAACCAAGAAAATATCCAAACCTTGATAAACAATACGAAATAAGTAAATTCGAACCAAAATAATGGTATCCAGTATGAAACAACCAACAAGATGTTTTCAAAGAAAATTCATAAACATGAATAAATAATAAACTAAATATACTTAAAGTACACATCCCTTAAAGTATCTGAATCTTCATTATAACGGGTTATATGCATGCCTTTCAAACCTATTATAAGATATTCAAAATAATTAATAAATACACATCTAATATACATATCAACTACTTAATCGTATAGTAATTATCACTACGGTTATATATAAATATATACTTTTATTTCGATTGGTTATTAAACACTACTACCATATTTCATTCTCAAAATAATTCTAAAATTAACTTTCTCAAAATCGTATAGTAACTTTCTCAAAATAATTCTTAAATAATTTTCTAGAATTAGTGGTGGGATCAGATTTTAGATTGGAGTTATTGAATAATTAATTTAACTTTTTTCATAATTCTTTCATTTAAGCCTTCGAATAAATTAAATACTAATTCTAATAATTCAACCAATCATGTGTTGACACATCATTATCTTCTTCACAAAAGCAAACAATTTCTCTCTTTAAAATCAACTATAATGGCTTAACTTTTACCATTAATATATCTTTCATTTTTAATCCGTTATACATGATTAAAGAGTCTGTTTCGTATATTTTTTTACAAGGAATTCAAATATATAATTTCTTTCATGATCGATATCAAATGCATGTCCAAAGAATGCTAGAGAGCCAAAAAATATTCCAAAATGATGTGGCAATAATTACGTGACAGAATGAAAATTTTTAATTCGTGTGTTAATGTGAATGTATGAGGGGTCCATTTTATTTATTGTTTTAACAATCAATTGAAATTAGACAAGTGTTATTTGGAAATTTTTTTGAAAAATAATTTTAAAACTCTGGCATTTCTCAAAGAAATATATCTTTGGTTGATCAAATAAATCAACAGATTAAGTAAAGAGATGAAATGATATATTTGTTAGAGATTCATGGAAGAAGACTACATTTCAGTATTCTTTTTTATCACAAAAACAATATAGAGCAAGTCTTATTTCCCATCCCCATATGCCATGTTACATTGCATGCACAATGACACCTATACCCATGTCCCTTTATACTAAAATAATGACTAAACAAAATTCTACACTAGTACTTTAAAAAAAATCTAACTTATATTATTTATACTATTATTATTGTTGTTGTTGTTGTTGTTGTTGTTGTTGTTATTCCTTTCATTTACTACAAATTAATAAAATAAATCTAAAATTGTATATAAAATATTTAATAATTGAAATCTTTTATCGGGATATTAAAATTAACCCTTTAAATTATAAATAAATTTGATTAGTTAACTTATTTAATATTGACATGTTAATTCTCTATTAGAATTCTATTAAATTTAAATTAGTGGTATTGTAAAATCTGAATAAGAGAGTGTGATTATAAGAGAATACAGAAAGAAACTGTGATATTAAAACAAAATATTCTATATTTTTTCTATATATAGGTTAAATTTTTTATGTTTGGACACTGCTCAAAACATAATATATTTATTCTATCTTTCTTTATACGCTCAAAAGAAATGAGATTTTTCAATTTTCAATTTTAATATTTGCAAGTTTATATATTTACGTGTGTGTGTGTGTGTGTATAGGTCATTATTTTAGAATGAACACTTTTATAGATAGTATCGAAGATAATTTTTTGATTTTAATGTAAAATCTTATAAATAATTTTAAAACTAATCATACTCATACTTTATAAAATGTAGAAATATTATGGGTGATTTGACTCTACTATAGAATCAGTTGAAATTATTTTTTAATATGTATGAGTGATTTTCAATATTTTTTCAAAGAAAAAAAATTATATAACTTTGTTTTTAATTTATTTATACTTATATTTGAAAAATAATTAGGTAGATATATGTATCTTGTGTCTATATATAATGAGACAAAATTTATATGGAGACCGTGTTTTTGTTGCAGACCTGAAGACCAGATCTACACCTTCCATTTAACTCTAATCCAATGGTCATTATTATTTTAACTTTTAAGTATGCATTAAATATATCAGGGATATAATTGTCTTGGAAAATTACACTTTATACAGAACATGTTATATATATACATATCAGCTTCAGTTATAAAATCTATACGTGATTTTTAAATATCATTTAGGTGATTTATATCATTATAAAAAAACTTTTCCATATATTTCAGTAATGTATGGCAAATAATATTTTTTATTTTATTTAAAATGTTGTATGATTAAATCAAGTTGTAGTAACTATTTTTTATATCTATCAAGTTATTTTGGATACAAACACGTAAAGTCACATATAAGTAAAAATCAAGTTCAATATCTTATAATTTTATAATAACATTCTGCAAGCAGAATTTATGTTTTGCATTTATTTTTTGTAGTATGCTCTACATCATTACGCTATATGATAGACGTTCATTAGAAATAATAACAATTATTCTTCTGAAATCAGAGAGAATTAAGAAGATAAATATATTCAATTGAATAGTGTGTTATGCAAGTCGGAACACGATGTTCAACAACTTAAACATAGTCTACTGCAAAAATAAATACGTTATGCAATACATGAAAAATATTATTTAAATACAAAATAGTAATTAATATAGAAAATGGATTGATTTGAAACTGAAGTTTCAACTCGTTTTTTTTTATAATCTCGTCCAACATTATATATTCTATACCCACGATACCTCTAACACCAATGTCATGCTCACTATTAAAATTTAAAATATTTATGATTTGAATTACTCTAACGGCTTTTCATGCATAAGTATCATATACACCACTATCATCTTCATCCAGTATCTATGGAAAAAACTATCTGCCACAACTGTTATAAATTGTCACTTTCAATATATATCATTGTTATAAAGTATGTCCCCATGTTCATCATTTCCAGTCATATCAATGTATTCTGTTTTCTTCTTCGACCATTAATAAAATAATGGACTTGCAATCAAACGACTAACTCGTATACGCCCTGCAAAAGCTCACAAACTTTTAACATTATTATAAATTCAAAAAAAGAAAAAAGAAAAGAAACAAAACTTTTAACAATCAAATGTAAAAAAAACATAAAACTAAATCGTCAAATGCAGTACAAATAATATCACATCCAAAAAAAAAGTACAAACTCTTGCTAACCCCAACTTTAGATCATCTCATATATTAGTTTCTAAAACGTGCAGAACAGAGCTACATGTTGCAGTACAAATAATATCACATCCCAAAAAAAAATTACAACCTTTTACTACTCCCAACTTTACATCATCAAAATCACATATATTATTTTCTAAAAAGTGCAAAACATAACTAACATTTACAATACACACATTATCAAACAAAAAAAAATTCAAACTTCCACCAATTGCAGTACACATAATAATACATCCCAAAAAAGACATACTCTATCGGTTGTTACCCCCAACTATACTAGTAAAATAATTTTTAATATCTATCAATTGCAGTACACACAATATTATACCAAAAATAATTTTAAACCGCTACCAGTTGCAGTACACGTAACAGTACAATTCAAAAAAAAAAGTTCATACATTACTAGGTGCTACCCCCAATTATACATCATTAGTACACATGTATTCAATTACTAATCTAAAAACTAATATCAAATATCATAGTGAACATGAATCTCTACCTAATTTGAAATCTTGGTATATAACACAGTTATATAATTTGCATACCTTCGCTCATATTCATAAGATGTTTTTGAACTCTAGAGTCACCACGATAGAGGAATGTGTATCTCAGATATTTTAATTATGAGATGTTGCTTTTCAATTTTATAGATGAAATTGTTGTGTATTTCACTTTGTTCTCTTTGCATACTTCATCACTTCCTGTCATATCAGCATACTCCACCTTCTTCTTAGGCTAGTTATATAGCCAAGGGCTTGAAATCAGACGATTACTTCGTCGGCGTCCTACAAAAGTTCACTAACAATTAACATATTTAAAAACCATGACATACTCTACTATATTATAATTTAGCAAGTGTGCACGAAATATATGATAACACGGTATTTTAACACAATCATGCACATATAAGTATATCCAAAGTGCAGAACACAAGTAATTAGTAAAAATAATTATAGTGAAAATCAGTAGTCATAATATCACATCACTAAAAGTTGAGATTGTAAGTTCAAACACAGAACTTTTTTTAATATATCATCTATTATGTTCTCATATTTTATCTAACAAAAGGGATAGTAAATCCGACCCAACAATTACAATACACACAATATCACAATACCATAATTGGAGTACACACAATACCTCAATTGTAGTACACACAATACTACTTGATTTTCAATACCAATTAGATGATTCATAATACCTAATTAATTAGATAATTCATAATACCTGGCAATTACAATACACACAATATCACAATACCACAATATCAAAATTATAGTACACACAATATCTCAATTGCATTACACACTATACCAATTGATTTTCAATACCAAATAGATGATTCACAATACCTAGTATGAAAATTTAATATATAGCTTGAGAATAATTATATAAATTACATACCTTCACTCATATTGTCGATATTTTATGCACAAATTTATGATTATATAAGATATTGCAAACCCTAGTTTATCCACGATTCACGACCCGATGATATCTTCCGTCAATGATTTTGATTTCTTTAGACTTCTTTTTCAATTAATATATGCTATTGTACAGTGTATTGCAAGCGAAATATGGGATTTGATTTGGAGAACATTAGTACGCACACAGAAATCAATACGTATAATCGTATATTATCTTTATAAGTTAATGAAATATAAAGTAAGGCTCAGTGAGAAACTACTTATTTGAGTAACTGTGGGACCAATTCTTATTTTATAAGAATTTGATTAACAAATAACTACATAACATATAAAAAAATCATAGAACATCAAAAATAATTGTCAAACAAATAAAACAAATTACATAATATACAAAAAATATAAAACATAAATTACAGAACACTAATATTGTATAATGTTCTGTAATTGTGTGTTCTATATTATTGGTATATTATGTAATTATTTTGGTTATTTTGTGATTATTTTTGTGTTTTGTAGTTTTTCTATTTTTAACAATTTTTTCATGTGTTCAGTAATTATATTTGTTGTTGGTTTCTCAGTTACTCAAATAAGGGAGTTCTTCGTTGAACCTAAGCCATTGAAATATATTACCATATAAATATTTATTAAATTACTAGTTTGTCCTTTTTAAAATTGTAAGATGTGTTTTTATCCAACGGTTAGTATCTAGTCTTAGGGGTCTCCAATATTATTAAGTCTCCATATAACTCAACTCTATAATGAGATAATTCTCTTTTTAACTCAATAAAAAATTCTTCTTAAAATGCTATTATATATATATATAGTTCTACTCTAATAGAAATAAAATTAGAATAGAAAATAAAAACTAAATCGGATCACTATTTTATACTACAAAAATCACTCGTTTATACACTATCGATCACTATTTCATATATTAAAAATCACTAAAATTCACCAGTTTATTATTTATGAATTTATTAACTTTGTTTGTTCTACTTGCATAAGAAGAATGGTGGTCGAGGCATGAAATTATTATTGGAAGTGGTTGGATAACCTAATGGAGTAGTAGTGATAAAGGATGATGGTGATAATATGATATATATGAGGATATATACACTTCGATGGTTGTGAAAAAAGGGGTGGGGGAAATAATTTTCGATGAGAAATCACCAAAAAAGATGATCGGAGTAGGAAAAGAGGGGACTAGGGGCGGTTTAAAGCGGTTTGTGGTAGGGGCTAGTGGTTTGGGATTGGTTTGGGGGGGTGGGGGTTCACTTTCTATTTTCTATTAGATCAAATGCATATATATATATATCTATATATATATATATATATATATATATATATATATATATAATATATGCAACACATTAGAAGAGTGTGATCATAAGATAGCATGGTATGAGAGTGTGATTATAACAAAGTGTATATATATACACTTTTATTTATATCAATTTAGGTTTTAGATGTGTGGATAAGTCCTTGATAAAATTATTAAAAAAAGTTCTGATTCTTATTTGTAATATTTTATTAAGCATGTTCACGAGTATTTTCGTCGATGGAAGCCATGATTATGCCAGTGTCGATGTGGGCCTCCTTCCCCATCATTCCAGCTGACAAGACTTATAACATTATTTTCTATCTTTTTTCTACGCTCATAGGTCATGGAATTTTTTAATCCCCCGTTTTAATATTTGCATGTATGTATATATACATGCATTTATCTATTGAAATGTAATTAATCAGTATTTATATGAAAACGAAATAGGAGAATGTGATCATAAAAGAGTAAAATATAATAGTGCAATTACAGCAAAATCTAGATATATATTATATATATGTTAGGTTTTAGATATCTGAATAAGTGTTTGATAAATTCATTAAAAGAAGTTTTGATTCTTGTTCGGACAGGTTATTAAACATGTTTATTTAGTTTTTTCACTCGTGAAAATTAAGATTATGTCATTTTTAGTAGTGTGTGTTTTCCTACTTCCTTGTTCAGACGCATAACACATCATTATATGGGTAAAAATTATTAAAAATTGAATGTTATTATCTTCTTAGTAGTGTTTGTTCCCCTAGTAATTCCCTTATTCGAAGGTATAACACATCATTATGTGGGTAAAAATTGTAAAAGATTGAATGTTGTTATCTTCTTTGGTTGCTTATGTGATGTAAATACATGTGTCTATTGTTTGTCACAAACTATTCTGCATGTCAGTTCGATTTTGTGATAATTAATGATAATTTATCAGATTTCGTATCAACTCAACCTATTTCAATATGAGTTCAGAGAATGCAATAAATTATGACCAACTCAGAATAAATCTCATTTTTTTTTAAATATAATGAATCATCGATCATAAAGACAGTATCTCTTGTTATTTCAAAAAAATATACACTGAAATATAACTTTTCTGACTATTCCAAAATAAAATAGACATTTAACATTGATCATCTAAAATGAACGATAATAAACACCTTATTTAAAAAAAAACAAATATAACATATATATATATAATATTTATAAATATCCTTTAAAAAATATTATGAGAAGTTATATTTAAATTATTAAATATAATCTCTTATAGATAAAGATGAAATATATGCAATTTTTTATATATATCAAATTTAGCTAAAAAAATATTAAAATACATGGCAGCAATAACACATAGTAAGCAAAGAGAAAACCCCATGCACCGAATTGACACTTCTTCCCCACTTCAGTAGAGATCGCTTCTTTGTTCTTCCTTATAACTGTGTGTTACATACATATATCTATATATCCATATATATAAGGGCGTGTTTGGCTAAACCCACGTCAAGTCAAGTGCATTGTGCCGTTTTGGGATGGTGATCCCAACAATCGGGTCGGATCCAGAGGTACCCTTTGTTTTACTTAACTCTATACTGATAATTTTTGTGTACAATGCAAATTTATAATTTTAATACAATTTATTATGATTTATGTGTATGTATATATTTTTATGAAGATGATGGTTTGATTGTTGCTTATTTGCTTAAATCTTGGTTTTAATTGAGAGAATTATTTGTAAAGATTTGATTTTTAAGTGAAGGGTTGTGTAAAGGAAGGAACTTTGGACTAGAATGATCTGTGGTTGCAATTTATTTTGCTGAGATTGATACTTTTTTCGAGAATTTGCGGCTATGGAATCTGAAGGAGAATCCGGGGTTAGTATTCTGAATTTAAATATTTATTTGTGTAGGTATGTTGTTGTAGTTGTATGATTATACTTTGTTTGCATTTGATTTGTGGGATTAAATTTTATGATTTTGTATAGAAATGAAGATGGGAATATGTTAAGTTTAGATTTTTAATGCATGTTAAATTTTTTATGTGGTAAGTCTTTTAGTGTGATCTGAGGTGGTAAGGTTTAGTGTGTTGGCCAAAATACCGCAATTTTAATTTTTTGCTAAGACATTGAAATATTCTGTGAAGTTTTTGAGCATCCTGTGCATTATGCGGGGTGTGTTGTGCATGTGCATTGCCATTCAGGTGATACCATCTCCAAATGGTATTTTGGCATATATTGTGGTATTTTGGTCCATTCATTTCTGAATCCGGTATATATAGCAAGTTTTATAACTTATGAGTTTTGTGATTTAGATAAATCCAAACTGAAGAATTAATAGAGCTATATGGTGTAGGCCATGATGGCTTTTAATTAGTGTAGTTTCAATTGAAGTGCAATTGTAAGGGAATATTTTTCTATGTGTTTTATTAGTCTTTATGGATGTGCAAACGTTTAAGATTGTGACTTTCTTTTTTTTCAATGTTAGGGCAAGTCCTTAAAGAGCTTTAGTAGTGAGACCTGCCAGATTTGCAGTGATAATGTTGGTGTGACTGTGGACGGTGAAACCTTTGTTGCTTGCGATGTTTGCGCATTTCCAGTCTGCAGGCTATGCTATGAGTATGAGCGTAAGGAAGGAAATCAGTCCTGTCCCCAGTGCAAAACCAGATACAAGAGACATAAAGGTCCGTTTAAAAAAATGATTTGCTCAAGAAGTGTTATGAATCAAGCTTTCACCGGCATAAGTTCTTGATTGACCTACTGAACTTATAGACCAAAGTTATCTATACCTGAATGTACTTCATTATTTATCTTTTTCTCTCTAGGAAGTCCTGCTATTCAAGGGGATCGAGAAACGGATGGCAATGCTGACGACTCTACTAGTGGCTTCCAGTACCCTTTAGAAGATGGAAGTGGAAAGCAAAAGGTTGCAGAGCGCATGCTGAGCTGGCATACCACCTATGGACGAGGGGACGATTTCAGGTCTCCAATTTATGACAAAGAGGTCTCTCACCACCACATTCCTTTGCTCACAAACGGGACTGAGGTATGATAATCAGATTCTATAGGCGGGTCCTAGTTTCTGATATGTACTTGGTGGTCAAGTAAATTTTCTGTTACTCATGTCTTAGGTTTCTGGAGAGTTGTCTGTAGCATCACCAGAATGTCTATCCATGACATCTCCTGGACCAAGTGGCGGAAAACGAGTTCATTACCAACATTATGCGTCAGATGTGAATCAGTCACGTAAGTGTCTCTTTCTAGAAGTATGGTATTTCTAGAAGCATGAGTGCGAGTGCAGGTGTGCGCAATGCGAGTGTGCAGTGAGAGGATACGGGGATTCTACAAATCTAAAAATATGGGGATTTGGGTGCGGGGGATACTGCAACTTGGATATCATAAAATATATGTTTCTATATATAGTACACGAACACAAGGCCAAAATGAGACAAAAAATTGCCTGCGAAATGACCAATATATCCCGAAATAACTTATAATTACATATTTATCATATTAAATGAAATTACATATATATCCTCCCTTATAAAATTACATTTGTGTTCCTATCATATTATTCATTAAAAAAATAAATTGTATGTTATATTATCTTTATAATTTTATTTTAGATTTCTTACTAAATATACTATATTCAATTCTCCTACAATTTTTATAAAACATAAGTATTTTAAAATTAGACTATGCAGTGTGTTTATTTAATTATTGAGTTATAGAATTCAGTTTAAAAAAGATTAATATTCTATTAATAATATCATAAATATTATATAATTATATCACATATGTACCATATATTAATTATTTTTAGATTTGGAAGTTTTTAAATATTTAAAATTTGAATTACAGATATATGATCAGGATAAAATTTTCAATTGAGTTTGAAAAATTCTAAATAGCATATAAAAGTTGATGAGATTAAAATATACATTTGATATATCAACATTTTATAAAATAATAGTGTATGATGACACAAGATATTCTTTTTAATAAATTGAACCTTGTCTCATATTAAACAATTCAGTCTGAAAAACAAAGTTTTAAAATTTTAATTTTATATTGTATATAAAAATTATCCGAATTTGCATGAAAAAATAAAATTTTCAAAATAAAACGATATGTAGAGTATATATAAATTTATTAAAATAAAATATAGAGTCAAGTTAAAAACAAGATTAAATTTGAAATATAGAATCATATATAATATATAACTATATTATGTGTGGGGGGGGGGGGCTGTGCGTGTATCAGTAAAAAAATATTTTTCAAATATTAAAAGTCTATTTTTATAAAATTTGAGTTAGTGATCATTAATTTGCTAATTATTTAGACTATTAATCAATTAAAATATATAGTCAGATCAAAGAAATAATTTTTTTTAAAATATATAAAATACTAAAACTACTCCCTTCGTCCCATATTAAACGTCCTAATTTTTTTCAAGTATTTTTTACGCATTTTCACGCAAATAAAAAATATACTTGTAGATATTATTTTCTTGTTTTTTTCGTTTTGTATTAAAGTTTGAACATCCTATTTCATACAAAATGAAAAAAATTAGAAAATACTCCATCAGTCCCACCCAATTGTTAACGTTTCCGAGAGAAGGTCCGGCACGCATTTTAAGGTGCATATAAAGTATAGTTCCATAACTTATTTTTAATTTTTTTTTTCTGAATAAAAATTAAACATTAAATTTTTATTCAGAAAAAAAAATTAAAAATAAGTTATGGAACTATACTTTATATGCACCTTAAAGCCGGACCTTCTCTCTGAAACGTTAACAATTGGGTGGGACGGAGGTAGTAGTATTTATAAGTATATTTTTTATTTGCGTGGAAATTTATAAAAAAAAGTTGAAAAAAATTAGGACGTTTAATATGGGACGGGGGGAGTATAATTTAAAAATTATAATCAACTGAATAATATGACAAAAAATACATAACAAGTTAGGAAAATAAATCGCCGATGCCCATTGCCTCTGCCAATACATAATTTTAGATATATACTAACATTAATTTTAGGAATATACATTAATTTTAGATTGTTACAAACAGATCTTTACAAATATCGATCACAATACACAAAAAAAAAAAAAGGAAGATTAAAGAAGCGACGGCTTACTGGAGATTGAGACGGTGAGGGATTGAAAGGAGAACACACACCCTCGCTGTTACACCACCCAAGTGCAGCACCCGTGCTTCTAGATCCCTTTTCTTTATTGCTAAATGTCTCTTTCTTTGTATATCTTCTTATTTTATTTACTTTTTTCTATAATTATTCTGCACTTCCACTTACAAGGTACTTCTTTGCAGCTAATATCAGGATTGTTGATCCAGTAAGGGAGTTTGGGTCACCAGGTTTAGGCAACTTAGCGTGGAAAGATAGAGTTGATGGTTGGAAAATGAAGCACGATAAAATTGTCACTCCAATGACTACTAGTCGTGCTGCTTCTGAAAGAGGGGGCGATATTGATGCCAGCACAGATGTGCTAGTTGATGAATCCTTATTGTTAGTTCCAAAATCATACTATCTATTAGTTTTTTCTGTCTGATAAGATGATTATATTTAAATTGTCAATTTTGATCTGAGTACTCTTTTACAAGTTTTGTCTTTTTATGATATGTCTCATTGTAACGTCTTCGTGTAACACAAATCTTCAATCCTTATTTATTTTAGTTTTACACATTAAGGCTTAATATACACAATGATTTAAGTATGCTTTATGATATATAAGCAATACCTGCTTTAATTTTTGTAGCTGACAGATTCTTTTTAATTGTGTTTAAGTTCTGTGGACTTATTTTCCATTCTCCATTTCTTCGTATTTAATTGTTGTGGTCATGGTGCAGGAATGATGAAGCTAGGCAACCTCTTTCAAGAAAGGTTTCCATACCGTCTTCTAAGATAAACCCTTACAGAATGGTTATCGTTCTTCGACTAATTGTGCTCTGCACATTCTTGCATTACCGGATAACAAATCCTGTGAAAAATGCCTATCCATTGTGGCTGTTATCTGTGATATGTGAGATCTGGTTTGCAGTATCTTGGATATTGGATCAGTTCCCTAAATGGCTCCCAGTCAACCGCGAAACATATCTTGACAGGCTTACACTGAGGTTCTTCTATTACTACCCTTTAGCTCCAACTAACTCTTTTTAGGTCTCTTTCTTGCGATATAAATAATGTCAATATTTGTATAGATATGATCGAGAAGGCGAACCATCCCAGTTAGCTGCTGTTGATATTTTTGTCAGTACAGTTGACCCCCTAAAGGAGCCTCCTCTTGTTACAGCCAATACAGTTCTATCAATTCTCGCAGTTGATTATCCAGTCGACAAGGTCTCATGCTATGTCTCTGACGACGGTGCTGCAATGTTGACATTTGAAGCTCTATCTGAAACATCAGAATTCGCTAGGAAGTGGGTACCTTTCTGCAAGAAATATAACATTGAGCCCCGTGCTCCAGAATGGTATTTTTCTCAGAAGATTGATTACTTGAAGGACAGAATTCAGACCTCTTTTGTCAAAGATCGCAGAGCAATGAAGGTAGATAAGTTGTTTATGTGCTAAAATTCAGGCATATTTTTGTACATCTGTGTAATCTCTTTATAAATTAACTTGTTCTGTAGAGAGAGTATGAGGAGTTTAAAGTTCGTATAAATGGATTCGTTTCCAAAGCCCAGAAAGTCCCCGAAGAAGGTTGGATAATGCAAGATGGTACACCATGGCCTGGAAACAATACTAGGGATCATCCTGGAATGATTCAGGTAAATTTAGTCAGTTACAGGCTTACAGGTAGTAAACCTTTATTGAACTGAACCTTGTTGTGTTGCCTCTTTATTCTAAAAGACTATGGTGGTTGGATATTTTTATTGCTACAAACTACTTGGATTGCTATTATTCTTGCGGACATGCTAACTTTGATTTCACACTCTCTTGTACTCCCTCCATCCCATAATTTTTGTGACAGTTGACTTTTTCATTTTACGGTGTATAAAAAACGTAATTGCACTTAATATTTTTGAAATATATAAAAAAAAATCAAAAATATAGGTATTATTTTTTTTAAATGTTCTTATACTTGCAAAAGTAAAAGTGACAAGAATTATGGGACGGAGGGAGTACTGAATAAAAACTGGTCTATTACCAAACTTAATATTTATTTATTCTGCAATATATTTTTCTTTTTTAATCTCTCGTATGCTATATGCACTGGGGCAACTTCTGTAATAATATTACGTACACCAAAAGTAAATCAATTTTCTGGGCAGCGGTTGGTTGTATGTCTTCTTTGTGGGCACACTTTTATTGTTAATTAAAAATATGAAAAAAACTGACCCCGATCACTAATTACAGGTTTTCTTAGGCCAAAATGGAGGTCTTGACAGTGAGGGCAATGAGCTTCCTCGTCTGGTTTATGTTTCTCGTGAGAAGCGTCCAGGCTTCCAGCATCATAAGAAAGCTGGTGCAATGAACGCACTCGTGAGTAATAAAAAATATATGATCAGTCTGTTGTTTTATTTTGCATATGTAACCTATTAAATTCAATGTGACTTCCCTTGCAGGTTCGTGTATCAGCAGTGCTCACCAATGGGCCCTTCTTGTTGAACCTCGATTGTGATCACTACATAAACAACAGCAAGGCTATTAGAGAAGCAATGTGCTTTATGATGGATCCCAATCTTGGAAAATATGTATGCTATGTCCAGTTTCCTCAGAGATTCGATGGTATTGATCGAAATGATAGATATGCCAATAGAAATACTGTCTTCTTTGATGTAAGATCTTCTATTTTTTCCCCCTCGTCCTATTTATTCATATAGTATAGACATTATATCTAACTGTGTTGAAGGCTGGCAGCTTATATTTATTTTGCTTTGATACGTAGTACCTAAAAAATTGGCCATTTGCAATTCATTTGTCTGGTTAAACCATACATTTTGACGTGACAATTTCTCTGTTGAACCAGATAAACTTGAGAGGTTTGGATGGCATTCAAGGACCAGTATATGTGGGTACTGGATGCGTGTTTAATAGGACAGCATTATACGGCTATGAGCCACCTCTTAAACCTAAGAATAAAAAATCTGGATGTCTCTCTTCCTTTTGTGGTGGATCCCGTGAGAGAAAAACTAAATCAAGTATGAATAGGTTGGACAAAAAGAAATCTAACAGGCATGCTGATCCCACTGTGCCAATATTCAGCTTAGAAGACATCGAGGAAGGGATGGAAGGTAAATCAAATTAATTATGAAGAATCAAAGCTGATTTGCTTTCTAGGTTGTGGACATTTAAAACTGGTGTTCTGTTTTCAGCACGTAAAGTGGTAGAGATGGTCTTTTCTTTTAATTTTTCTGCATCAATTGTTCCTTTAAATTTTATTGGTCATGGATTCTAGATCATAGTAGTTAACAGTACTTGATAAATGTGGGTGCAAAGGACTACAACCTAGCTGGGGGTTTGTTCGCTTATAGTGATGGCCTCATTCTGATTTTTATATGTTTAAGCATAATCTCTGCGCGATGATTGCATTAAGCTACAATTACTATTAAATTAATAAATCTAAGCTTCGAATTGCAAAGTGCCACATGAGTAGCTTTTCTTCGCTTTTCATACATGGACATAGTTAATCAATGTGGTTCAATACATGTTTCTTTTTGGTCAGATGGCTGACTTTCTACTTGATAGTTGCACATCTGGACGAATTAACAGGTTATGCCCCAAGTATAAACTTATATTCTAAGATGGATAATCATTATAAGGATTTCCTTTCAAATCTCCTGATACCTAAGAAAGTTATAAGATGTGGTTTTGAATATAATATGTAGCCATAAGATACACCACTAAAAGTACTTTAGTAGTTGTAACATAAAGATAAATTTCTAATACTTTAGCTGGTATGTTGTGGAAGGTCAGTAGCCAAAAACATATTTCTATAATTATATCCTTATATTGGGTTGCTTTATTTTGATTTCTGCCTAACAGCTTCTTAATATTGTCCTTGTGGTGTTCCATGTTCTTGTTCCGAGTACATTGTCATTATGCCCAGTGTACTATGCAATTTAATATAACAAGAAATTTCAACAAAATAAATCTTGGCTATAGAAAATTCCTTGTTACTTGTTTTTCTCAATATTGTACCATCGATTTAATATACTTTTGTTTCTACATTTTTATATCAATTTACATTTAGGTGCTGGATTTGATGATGAGAAGTCATTGCTCATGTCACAAGCGCGCCTTGAGAACAGATTTGGTCAATCTGCTGTTTTTGTAGCATCTACACTCATGGAGAATGGTGGTGTTCCTGAGTCTGCAACACCAGATACACTTCTTAAAGAAGCTATTCATGTCATCAGTTGTGGATACGAGGATAAGACAGATTGGGGACAGGAGGTACACTGGTTTTATACTCCTTATATCTTATGGGTTAAATATCAAATTGGTCACTGAATTGGAGACATGATATCATTTCCTACATCAATCTATACGGGTATCATTTAAATCGCTTAAGTTGGTATAAATATCATATTAGCAAGTCATATATTAAAGTAAATGAGTATAAATATTTTCGGAATTATTAAAATCTGAATAAATCATGAAAAATCATATTATGTATAAATTTGCATTTCTAGATGATATCTTGCAAAGAAGATGAGTTTTATTGTGTTCGATCTTTTTTTACAATAAATCAAAAGAAAAGAACTATAAAATTAATCAACAAATAGTAAAAAAATTCTTAAAATTTGAAAATATTACACGAGATACTAGAATTTACAAGTTTTCATTTGGTTGTGATAACATGCAATATAAATGTGTAGAACTCGAAAAAAAGACCATTATCACTCCTCGAACATGTATTTTAGAGTTATTGGTGTGATATTTATGGTGAGTTGGGTGGTTTTAATGATACCCGGTTGAGATAAATGATATTCGGTCTCCAATTCAATGACTAATTTGATATTTAATCCTATATCTTATTAGCTTAGCTTTGATTTGTTTATTTACTTTTATCTATTTGACATCACGTCTTACAACTAAGATCTAATTCACTAAACTTAATGTAATTAAGCAATTTGGCAGGAGTTTACTGATTTGATTTAAATAGAGAATAAGACATAGAAATAAACAAGGGTTTTGCTTGCACTTTCAAGAGGGCAGCTCTCTCCCACTACCAGAAACTAAAAATATCAATATCTTTGAATGACCCCTTTCTTACATCTCTTCCTTTACTTATAAACTTATCCTCCTCCACACATGAATCCTCTAACTTTCATGCCCTTCTGCTTTTGATGTAATAGTAATATCAACTTTATCCTTTTTATTACGTTACCCCCCCCCCTTCGCGAGTTTCACCTTGTCCTCAAGGTAGAAAAGAGGGAAACGGGCATGAGTAGCTGCCACATTCTCCTAGGTGGCTTCAAAAAGAGGTAAATGTCTCCATTTGATCAAAGCTTCAAGGGCCCCAGTTGCTCCTGTTTGTACCTGGCAGACATCTAACAAAATTTCAGGTTCAACCACTAACTCCAGTTCAGGAGTCAGTTGCTCTGGAATTGTTTGGGATGTAGGAGAGTTTCCCCAATGGCCTGCTTAAGCTGCGAGACATGAAAGACTGGGTGAATTTTGCTGGATGGCGGAGTAGAAGTTTATAGGGAGTATGACGAATCTTTTGGATGACTTCAAATGGCCCATAAAATTTGGTTGCCAATTTTTCAAATGGTCGTCGTGCTAAAGAGTGTTGCCAGTAAGGTTGAAGTTTGAGGTATACGTAGTCCCCTACTTCAAACTGGACCTCTCAGCGCATGTGATCTGTGTTGTCCTTCATGCGCTGTTAGGCCGTTAGGCCTTGAATAAATACAACTGCAACTCATCCAATACACTGTCCCTTTCTTGAAGAAGCTCCTCCAAACTATCAACCGTGGAATGACCTCAGCCCAAGCGAGTAACCAGGGGTGGATCATGCCATACAACAATTTGAAAGGTGTAACTTTGTCGATATGTGAGGTGCTGTATTATAAGAAAATTCTGCCCAATGTAGCCATTTGGACCATGATCTAGGATCCCTCCCTGCAAAACAACGTAAGCATGTTTCCAACGTCTTGTTGTCAATTTGTGTCTGGCCATCTGCGGGTGGTAGATTTTAACTCGGTACCATGGAGAAAGCTCCTTCAAAAAGACACTCATGGAGACAATAGAGGCCAAAAATCCATGGAGACAAACTATCTCTTTGATAAAAATTCTAGCCACTGTAAGAGTCATAAATGTAAGAGTCATAAAAGGGTGGCCTAATGCCAAGAAATGGGCATACTTGGTCATCCTGTCAACCATTAAAATTGTGTGCACTCCGTTTGAGATGGATAGTCTTTCGATAAAATCTAGTGATATATCGTCCCACACCTTTGTTGGCACAAAGGGGTAGGAGATTGTTGAGATACCTTGTTATGTCGCATTTTTGTACATACAAGGCGACATATTTCCTTATTCCCATCCAGAACCACTCCGCCGCAAATCGTAAATATGTTTTGACATCCCTTGAATGCCCCTAACCGGGGAATTATGATAGGTACACAATAAGATGGGAACAAATGAAGAAGATCGTGGTAAGACATACCTACCTTTATGCTTTAATTTGTCATCCATAAGAAAGAATCTGGTATAGATTTTCTTTCCTGTGTGTAGATGCTCCCGGATTTGTTGCTCCGTGAGTGCTGGAGCATAATGTTTTATATACTTGCAATAATACCCTGTAAGCCCAAGAAAACCCCGCAACTCCATCGAATTTTTGGGTTGTGGCCATTTCAGCATAGCCTTGACCTTGTCCCCTGGCCAAATATAACATGCCCAGGTGTAGGACCTCGATTCGCCCAAAAGCACATTTTCGTAGTTGACAAATGTTCTTTTAGTTTTTGCCAAAACTAGTTGCATGTGAGTAACATGCTCTTCCTTACTCCGACTGTACATTATAATGTCGTCGAAAAACACCAGAACAAATTTCCAAAAAAATGGGCGGAAAATTTCATTCATCCGCTTTTGGATTGTACGAGGCGCGTTCATTAGCCCAAACAGCATAACTAAGAACTCATAGTGGGCGTCAACCGAAATGTTGTCTTATGAGTATTTTTAGCCCGTACCGGTATTTGGTGATATCCGGCTTTAAGGTCTGCAGGCCCATGCAGTTCATCGATTACCAGAATTGGGTATTTGTCTACTATCCTTAATCCTTATTCAGCGCCCTATAATCCACACAAAACCGCCAAGAAACATGCCGTTTTTTGACTAACAAGAGTGGCCGGAAAAAGAACTATTAGATGGTTTGATAATCCAAGCTTGCAACATTTCTACAATTAACCTCTGAATTTCGTCTTTCTGGCACTGTAGATATCGAACCCCTATCGGATTTGTCCCCTCCTCCAAAATAATCATTTGTTAATGACCTATGGACGAAGGTAGTCCTACTGGAGTCGCAAAAATGGTCATATTCTGTCGGATAACCTCTTTCAAGAATTCTAAGACTTTAGTTGTTGTCTCTTCTAATGCACCCGAACTTGAATTTCCCCTCTCCACCTGATTCATTTCCACACAATAGCCTTCGTTTTCTTTGCGTAGTGTCGTTAACATCACTTTAGAGATATATAAGAACTCTAACTAGGGTAACCTTTTCGCCCCCCATTTTGAATTGCATGATGTGTCTTCCAATTCGTCACTACCATTCTCAGCTTCTCTGATATTCTCTAACCACAGAACACCCAGTTTAACATCGGAATTCCCCAATTCCAGTAAAGTTGTAAACTATCATTCTTCCACTAATTACCTTGTTCCACTTCAACTTCATAGTGTTTGGATTTGACAATCCAATTAGAGAGTTTAACGAGACCTCGAATGGAGGTGTATTTCAACAGTGGTATCCTCAGTCTGGGATAAAGGTCGCTAATCTGGGATAAAGGTCGTTGCTAGCATAAATTCGTTCCATCTTCCTCTTTTTCACCAATAAGGAGTACACTCAACTCACAACGGCGACGTGGGAGGAGATTGGGTTGACCCTTTTAAGGATACAGTATAAGACCCTGATTTGAATTGACCCAACCCAAACTTCTTAAGCCCAGTTATTACAACCCAAATCAAATCCCGAGCCCTTTTCGAAATCAGGTCAAATCCCAAATCCCTATCACAGATAAGTCGATAAGTCCATAAGTTCAGAGTACATTAGCCTAAATGTAACAACTCGGATAATCATGTGCTCGCAAAAGATAATGATTTGTTGGTGCACTGTAGTACTCTACCTTATATACTTATATACTGAATTAAAGTTCCCACATGTTTCTTATGTGGGACTGGAGTGTTACACCTGATTTTTTTTCTTCCACTTTAAGGGCCAACTCCATAGGAATTGACAAAGGATAAAGTCTCGCAGATCATTCCAACAACAAATCGGGTGGCGTTTATTCTCCTTAACCATCGTAGTGCATTTCCTTCTAAAGCATCGTTGCTTCAAGCATCTCTGCCTCGTTAACGATAAAAAGAAAAATAATTCTCCACTCGGATTAGCCATCCATCCGGATCTTCCCCATCAAATATTGGCATATCGAGCTTA